>JANAVB010000398.1:5519104-5957310 GCA_029216955.1 Iris pallida | reverse complement strand
TTGACATGGGTGGTGTAATGAATACAAGGAGCAATACATTCATTCTTTCTATTGTGCATACAGAACGCATAGTAATTCTTGTAACTTCAGGCTATACTAATCGGTCGATAACAAGCAAATAATAATAATAATAATGAACACATTATTAGAATGAAGAGTTTTGAAACTTTTAATCCACTGTAGAAACAAAGTTGACACAAAGGATATTTTACAGATATCAACAAACATATCGGCAACTCGACAGACAATATTCCCAATAATCTCATCCCCCAAACCCAGCATCCAATCAATGGCTCAATTCTGACCAAAGAGTCCTCAATACCAAATCTGAAGAATACCCAAATCAATTCTCACTCATAAACGCATGACCCACAAGAAACAACTTTAGCCACCAAGCCTCATATATGAACATTACACTCAGGAGAGTAGAAATCATTCTTCTCAATCATGGACCTCAAGAAGTCATGATAGGACGAGGGCTTGCATCTGGGTCAGGTCTGGTTGGGGAATCAGAGCCACCCTTGGGTGGGTGAGAAGCACAAGTGGGTGGCAGCCCTTACCAAGAACAAAATAATCCTCCTCCTCTGGGCGAGGGGGTGATGGGGGCAGCCTGGTGCCCCTCTGCTTCCTTTTGTTGCGCAAAGCTTCTCAAACTTTCCTGAATGGCACAAGGATCAGGTTCTTTACCCCTCCTTCTTCTTCTTCTCCTCCACTTATTCTTTCTTCTCATCATCATTCTTCTTCTTCCTCCTCCTCCTCTTCTTCTTCTTCGATGTTGGTGCTGATTATGGATCCTGTCATCTTCTTCTGCTGCTTCTTGTATGGATTGATTTTTATAGACATGTATTTATTTTGGGTTGGGTTTCAATCTAGATGAGAGAAAAACAAGGGGGAGGAAAGTGTTATTCTGGTTGGAGGGGGGGTGTGAAGAAAGGGAAGGGAAGGCAGGAACCTAATTCCAAATTTGTGGAAGTTAAGAAATATAAGATACCTGTTTAGACAGGCAAAGTAAAGACCCAGGATAAGGGACTGGTGATGTGGCACCTATGACAGACCATGTATGGTTTTTTTTTTATGAAAAAAAGAGAGCCCTTTATGCTTGTATTTTTTATTTTTTTTTCTACTTCAGTACGTGCGAGTTCAGTTAAATCGTGTATCCTTTCCTACACAAATTTTAGGCCGTCGTCAATTATTTATATTTTTCGTGCGGATCTTATCCGCACTGCTTGTCATCATCACCCAACACGCAACCCTGCGCGCTCCAGAGCTCCACGAGACGGCAATGACGTCTTTCGACGTCCGCAACTCAACGTTTCGCTTCGTCCACGACGTCGAAGACGCCCACGACGTCCTCATGACGTCTATGACAGCCGATGTCGTCCAACCACCCGTTCTATGCGCACGACGTCCTTACGACATCTTCTCGACGTCCTTACGACGTCGTACGACGGACTGCGTGGTCGGCCGTCGTTTATACCCGTGGTAGAATGATGCCGGTCTGCCTGTCAGGGTATAACCTTGTACATAAATTTTCATATAGAAAGAAAAAAAATTAAAATAGATCTTTTTTTTATAGATATGAAATAGATCAATTTACGTTAACTATTTCTATGCTTTGCGCTTATTATAAAATTTATTCCGTACTTTGAAACTAATTATACATACTACTTCTTTAGCTTATATTTTCTACAAAACTTATAACACTAACCGCCTCTATATTTTATTAAAATTATAAAGTAGAGGGATCGTCAGTGTAATTATTTTTGAAATATAGGTTAATCTTGTAATACTCATGAAACATAAAGATCAGTGTATTTATTTCATAGAATTATTTACAGGAGAAGTTTAAGAAAATTTCAATTAGAGGGATGAAATGTCACTTTTAATGACGTCCTCTAAAAAATGAGGGAGATGCCACTGGAGTTAGACTCCTAGAAAAAGGAGTGGGATGTCAACTCCATTGACGACGTACATATATATACTTTTTATTTTATAAACAGTTATTTTTTATTGTTGAACTTTAAACGTTCAGATTTACGAATGTTGCAAACTTTTAGGCTATATAAAGGGGGTTCTATTTTATTTTCTCAACAAACTCAATTCTTCATCCCACCTCATGAAAAATGAACAAAATAATGGAAACAAAAGACGTAACAACAGAGAAGAAAGACGTCGCCTCCGGTATTTTTATCGCCCAATAAATTTGTTGACGGTTTGGACACACTATAGCGTAGTTTATATATAACAAAGAGCATGAAGGCCAAAGAAGAGAAGACTCTCATGGCATTTCTATATATAACAAAGAGCATGAAGGCCAAAGAAGACTCTCATGGTATTTCATTCCTCTCGTGAAGTTATATCTACATTGGACGTCAACTCTAATAGGGTCACACTCAATTTCTCTCACATGGCATCATTGGAGATGGCACTCAACCATAGGACGCCATTCCTAATGAGGTTTCATCCCTCTAAGGTACTGGATAGAGTAATTTTTTGAAAGTGTGAAAGTGATATTTACATCATGATGAGTTATAGTTGAAAGTGTGAAAGTGCTGTTGGTGCTTTCTTTACATGGAGAGAGCTTGCTCTCAACATGTCTTGTAAAATTTTAGTCCCACATCGAAAATGCACCATGAGTTATCTCAACATATATACTTGGTTGTGTTGTTGAGAGATGCACATGGGGTGGTGACCCTAAGGAGGGAACCATGTGGGTGATTTTACTAGGAGGTAAGAATAAGGCTCCAAGGAATAAGCATTAATGCTTTTGTCATTCTCTTGGATTAAATTCCATTTGGAGCTAAGCCCGCAACTCGGACTCGGGCTCATGGGCTCATGAGGCGTAATGTAGCATTTTGTTGGCGCACTTTGCACTTAGCACGTCAGCAGTAATGCGGTCTATGCGGCTCATGTGGTCCATGCATCCCATATGGTCCATGCGGTCATGCGACCATGCGGCTCATGCGGCTCATGTGGTCCATGCGGCCCATGTGGTTCATGCGGTCCATACGGCCATGAGGCCATGAGGCCATGCGGCTCATGCGGCCAGGCTGCTGCTGTCGCATGGGGGGCTCCGCTGACTGTGCAGACTACTAGTCAGTTATGGAAAGACTGATTCAATGCGATTAATTCAGATCCACCTTTTATGGGATTTGAATTGATTTCGTTGCTATCTTTGTGGGATTTGAATTAATCTCGTTGCTATCTTTTTGGGATTTGATTCAATCTTTTCATAACTGAAGAGGCGGCTAGTGTCATGACCCGCACCCACCGGGAGGGTACGAGTACGTAACAGCGTCCAGCCTACGCCGCAGTGTCGGCGGTAGAATGCTGTTCTAGGTCATGAACTATAACTACATAACATGAATATACTCTCCAAAAGGAGGCAAACACAGAGGTACAACTCAATCACAATCTAAGGCAGAATGTAGTACGATGGAAATGGATAAGAAATCCTCAACTGAGGTACAGCAGAAATAAATAACAAGTCTCAACATCTATAAAATATACAATTCTGAAAGTAAAGACAACAGTTTAAACATAAAAAGAGAGGACAGTCTAAGCTATCTACACTATATAAGGTATCATCCTGAGCAGCTGCCTGAACCTCCCCAGGGGTCCAGGTCGCGAGTGTCAACTAGGCAAACTCCAAGTAAGGGTGCAGGGTTCCTCATTATCCTCTGTAAAATTTTCAACAGGTCCAGTCAGGACGGGAACGAGCACAAACATCTCACGCAGTTCATATCATTAGGAAATATAAAGCATGCAATAGAGTAAGGTACATGAAACGCTGAAAGAAAGAAGTATATGAAAAACAGTAGAGATTTGATAACAGGAAATATCTAAATATGATAAGTAAGAACTGTAAGCCTACTGTGATTTAGAGTACAATATGGTTATGTAAACGGGTTAGGTTGTACAATAAAATGGGACTCCTTTGTACGTGAGTGTACAATGGACATATACAATTTCTTATACAATAGGATTGATCACATAACCACTTCTACTCTCCCTCCCCAATCAATACACAAGGATCCAATTCAGTTACGTTACCTTATACAATGGCTTGTACAATGGCTCAATGTGATAATGAGAGTACAATATGCACAATGAGTGTACAATGATAAGGGTATTCAATAAATACAATATGTAAGTAAAACACACATCACAATATGTATTTAGTGAATACAAGGATATAACATCTCAGAAGAAGATCCGTATAGTACCAATCTGTGATAATGATCGTGTCAGCATCAAGTACAGTAATCTAGAGCAAGAATATAAATCCATACAAGTATGAAACGGTCAGAGAATGTACTCGCCTGATATCTGAATGTCCAAGGTAAAGATACTGTCCGAGGAGAGGTGTCTGGCTCCTAATTAGAACAGCACAAGTCACAACATGTCCAGAAGGGTAATATAAAGCACTACAATGCATTCTACATGAATCTAGGTCAAACTAGGCCAAAGTCAACCCTTGGTCAACTCTGGTCAACTGCACTAGTCAAACTAGGTCAAACTAGGTCATGTCCTAACCCAGCAAGTCTTACTAGGCCTAACCAAGACTATCCTAGCAAGCACACATCAATACAAGGCTATACAAGCCAACATACACCCAACTCTATATAGCATGCAATTATTCAATACTCAAATAGGCAAGAATGCACATTGGATATACACTAGGTAATCTATTACTTTAAAATATATATATGTCTACATATATATACACATGCAAATATTGGTATTCAACATTAGGTCTATAATTATGGCATTTCAAATGGTTATATAAATTTATATATTACAACACAATATGCTAACATATATACAATATACATACATAGCTAAGTTAACTGTATTCATAAATACTTATTTAAGAGGCTATTTGTGTGTATGTGAACATGACAAAGGGGCAAGTGAGGGTTAAATGGGCATACATAGTATATACATATCAAAGAGTGTCAAAGTGTCAAGTGTGATAGTGTCTACATAGTGTAAGGGGTACATGAGGTAATATAGGATTTGTGTTAACATAGAACATTACATCTCATTAACTTGTATATTGCATATATTACATCTATTATTACATTACATTTATGCTTGCATTCATTCATCATTCATTTATTCTCTTGCACTACTATATGCACCATACATTACATATTATGGAACCTACATATTCATTACAAGCCATACTTATACATGCTTACATTAGATAGGATACTTACACCTCATACATCATTTATTTAAACATTTACTCATGCTTGCATTCTCTATTTAATTACATAATGTATATACATTAACGTGGGTTAAAATCAAATAGAACATTATATTACACACAAGGGTGCACAAAATACATATGCCGAATAATAACTCCTACTAATAATCAATACTGTACCATCTCAGCATGAATTAAAATCTAGGATTAAAGTATGTTATAGATCTATGTGTTAGCTTTCTGAAACTTCAAACGGATCGCGTTTTCGTTTCCGAAAACTCCCGGAATCGCGAAAACACCGAGAATGCGTTTGTCTTTCGTACAGCTGACACTCAAATAATTCTCCAGAAAGTTACAGAAAGAATTAGGCCTATTAATATATGTTTTTGGAAATCTAACTTCAATACGCTTCTTTTAAAAAAACGGAAGATTAAACCGAGCTTTGAGCTAGAAGTTATGACATTTCTAAGTTAGGACTGAAATTAAAAACGTGGATAAAAATCATGACGGATTTGGGTAGTTTGAGACAAAAGAACACAAGTATATAACATAATATATCAAGAACTCACTCTCTACACTAATATATATATATATATATATATATATATATATATTTTTTTTTTTTTTTTTTTTTTTTTTTTTTTTTTTTAATATATATATATATATATATATATATATATATATATATATATAGACACTATAGAACACATCTCTAATACAAAAATATGAGATTAAACATGTAATAATTCATTCATACATAACAACAACACATAGTGTGTCCAAATTTGGGGTTTTCCCACATGGACACAACCACAACATAAAGGACACTCCTATGACCTCCAAATGGACACGAAATGGACACAAATGAAGATACAACCATGGGGGTCATTCCTATGGGTTCAAAATAGACCTATATGTATGAGAAAATGAAAAGAAGAAGGGATTTATACCTTCCGGTAGATCGAATCAAAGAAAAGTCTTCCCGGAGCGACACCGACACGTAGAAATTCCAAAAGGACACGAACGAGCTCTGAATCCTCCCAAACTTGGGTAGCTTCCTCCTTGGCTAGAATGGAGAAGGAAAGAAGAATATTTGGTGGCAAAATGGAAGGATTTGGTGGAGAAATTGCTAGGGATTGCTCTCTAGGAATTTGGGGAAGAACAAGAGAGAGAGTGTGGATGAGAATAATGAAATGAAATTGAGCCTATCCTCTCCCAAAGTGGCTGGCCATATGGGGCTATTTGTCCTATTATGGTAAGGTCCAAAATGCCCCCACTAACCTATTCTATGAGTATTAGGAAAGGGCTAATTGGTTGGGGCTAAATTAGTCATTCTAAAGTATCTAATCACACTAACCTTATCCATAATAATTAGTCTAACTACTAACTAAAATTAATATCATGTGGACTTAAATTAATATCATGTGGGCCATGCCTAACTAGTGTGTGGGTCCCACTAGAGTCAAACTACCTCCCGGGTCCCCGTTTCAAGTCGGATTGAGTTGAAATTCGAACCCGACTCAAATAACCCCAAAATAATATCATAAATAATAAAATATAATTCAAAAGTATTTTAAAAGATAAAATGACAAAAATATCCCTATTTCTGAAAACTGGGGGTGACAGCTAGGGTTTCCACCCTCTCTCTATATATACTCTCTTCTGGCCTCCTTTGTGAGTACAACGAAAATATAAGTCAAAAAAGGAGAAAGAGAGAGAGAGCTGCTACCGCCATTGCAAGTCCATCCGAGGAGTCAGAACAGAGGTGACTTCGAGCGTTCCACAAGTTCTTCAAACTTGCTGGTTCCTGAAAGCAGTTCGTGTGGGGCGAATCTTGCTTTGAGCAACGGTATTTTGACACCCCAGTATTTTTTTTCTTCTCATCTTTCTCTAGATTATTGTACCTCGTTCTGTCCCAATTGTAACACATTTGCAAGGAAGAACGAGATATCTTCTCTTCTCTATTTTCCTCCTCCATGTTGTAATCGGGTTATTTGGTTTTTGTATCATCGTGGATCTCTGTTGCATCTGTTTTACCATCTTTGATCAAGCTCCGGGACTAACAATCTCAAAGCAAGATCCGTGTAGATGGAAAACATTAATGCTTCGCTCCTCCAATCGGACTTCTGCAAGTTGGAAAAGTTCGATGGAGAGCATTATCAAGTCTGAAAGAGAAAGATTTATCTGACTCTTCAACTAAAAGACGTTGATTATGTTCTGTTGGAGGAAGAACCTTCTGTTCCAGACACTGGATCTACTGCCGCAATCAACGCGGCTACCAAACTCCAGGCCAAGTGGAGAAGAAAAAATAGCATCTGCAGGCTTCTCATCCTGAATGCTATGGAGGATTCCCTGGCAGAATCATACTCGAAGAAGGAACTTGCCAGAGACATATAGGAGTCTATGGAAAATCTGTATGAAGAAGACAGGAATAGGAGCAAAATGTTTGTGGTTGAAAAATATCACAAATTGCTCTTTGAGGACGAGAAGTCCATGTTGCCACAAGTGAAGGAATTTCTGAAGCTGCATCAGAAACTGGAAGATGAAGAGATGCCCCTTTTCGACAAGTTTGTCGTGGGAGGGATCGTCTCAAAACTTCCTGCTGGATGGAGTACCTTCTATGCAAGGATGCTCAGAAAGAAGCTAGACATTAGCTTGGGAGATCTACTTCAAGAGATCCATGTTGAGGACAAGATGCGTTCCCAACAGAAGGTGGACACTGTCACCCCCAGTTTTCAGAAACATGGGTATTTTTGTCATTTTATATTTTTGAATAGTTTTTTAAAATTTATTTATTATTTATGATATTATTTTGGGGTTGAATTTTATTTTATTATTTATGATATTATTCTGGGATTAAAATTTATTTTATTATTTATGATATTGTTTTGGGATTATTTGAGTCAGATTCGAATTTCAACTCAATCCGACTTGAAACGGGGACCCGGGGGGTAGTTTGACTCTAGTGGGACCCACACACTAGTTAGACATGGTCCACATGATATTAATTTTAGTCCACATGATATTAATTTTAGTTAATAGTTAGACTAATTATTTATGGATAGGTTTAGTTTAATTAGAGACTTAAAACTAGACTAAATTGACCTCAACCTTTAACCCATTCCTAATTTAAATCAAATAGATTAGTGGAGGGTATTTTGGACATTCAAATAGGGTACACCTCACCCTTTTTGGGCAGCCACATATGGGGGGATAAGGAGTGAGTCACTCCTTCATTCATTTGTTTTCATCCACTTTCTCTCTCTTGTTCTTTCCCAAATTAAATTAGAGATGAACCTCCATTGATTTCATCTCCAAATCAACCCTCTTCTTCCACCAAATCTTCTTTATTTCTCTTTTGCTCCATGGTTAGAGGGTGCTAGCCAAGTTTTGGAGGATTCGGAGCTCGTTCGTGTCCTTTTGGAATCTCTACGTGTCGGTGCCGTGTCAGAAGACTTTTCCTTTGAATCTCTCTCCCGGAAGGTATAATCTCTCCTCTAAACCACCCCTACATGCATATAGGAATATTTTGAACCCATAGGAATGACCTCCATGGTTGTATCTCCATTTGTGTCCATTTCGTGTCCATTTGGAGATCATAGGAGTGTCCTTTGTGTTGTGGTTGTGTCCATGTGGAAAAACCCCAAATTTGGACATACTATGTATTATTGTTATGTATGAATGAATTATTACATGTTTAATCTCATATTTTTGTATTGGAGATGTGTTCTATAGTGTCTCATATATATATATATATATTAGTGTAGAGAGTGAGTTCTTGATATATTATGTTATATACTTGTGTTTCTTTTGTTTCAAACTACCTAAATTCGTCATAATATTTATCCACGTTTTTAGTAGCAATAGCAACTTAGAAATGTCATAACTTTTAGCTTAAAACTCCGATTTATCTCTCATTTTTTTTTAAAAGAACCGTATCGAAGTTAGCTTTCCAAATATATATTTTAATAAGCTAAATTCATTCTAGAAATTTCTGTAGAATTGTTTGAGTGTCAGCTGTACGAAAGACGAACGCGTTTCGGTATTTTCGCGATTTCGGGAGCTTTCGGATACGAAAATGCGATCCGTTTAAAGTTTCGGAAAGCTAACACGAAGAGCTACAACATACTTTAATCCTAGAATTTAGTGAAGGCCTAATTGGTATAGTATTGATTTTAAGTAGAAGAGTGACTATACGATATATGCATTTTGTGTAACCTATGAGCCTATGTAGTATGGATATTAAATGAATATAGAGTATGTAATGCATGATATGTTAGATGAATGAAATAATATATATATATATATATATATATATATATATATATATATATATATATATATATTCTTTTTACATTAATGTATATATATGGTTGAATGCAAGCATGTAGGAATGCAATTAATATAATGCATATAAGCAATGCATAAATGCATGAATGATAAGAATATACAATGTATGCATATGTATAAAACATGTAGGTAATGCATAGATACATGAATGAAATAAATATTTGCAATATGTTAATATAAATAGAAGTATCTAATATGCATGAATGTAAGTATAATATAATACAAGTATACATGTATGTATCATGTAAATGTAATATACATGATATGTATGTATGCATGTATACAAGGTAAGTATATATGTATGTATTTCTATAAACTAAGTTAACCTATAACCTTTTACACACATGCATTCATACACCCTTTGACATCATGTATCCCATGTCACATACACCTACCTATCACTAAATTTTAGAACATTAACACATATCCTTTCACACACATGCCAAACACACACATACTCACTTACTCTTTTACCTCTCTTTCTCTCTCTATATATATATATATATATATGTATGTGCCTATATATATAGCTTTTCTATATATATTTATGTATATGAATATGTGAATGTGAATAATATATATACATTATATGACTAAGTTTGTGTGCCTTGTTAGCTTATGGTTTAGTTTTGTGCTTGGTTGAGTAAGTGACTTAGGCTATGAGTTAGTAGCTATCTTGGATACTTGATTTGTATATACTTAGTTTGTTTAGACCTAGAATTGACTAACTAGACTAGTTGACCATTGTTGACCCAACCCTAGCTAATTTGACCACAGTTGACTAAAGTTGACCTAGTTTGACTTTATAGTTGACCAAAGTTGACTTTGACCTAGATTGACTTAGAATCATGTAGATTGTATTATAATTTCAATTACCATATAATTGAACTCTTTATAACCTATGTTGCTACAACTAGGACTCTGTGACTCCAGTTGGCCATCTTTTCATATCAGCTGTTCAGGGTATCAGGCGAGTACATTCTCTGACCGTTTCATACTTGTCTGGATTTACATTCTTGCTCTAGATTACTGTACTTGATGCTGACACGATTGTTATCACGGATTGGTACTATATGGATCTTCTTTGAGATGTTATCTCCTTGTATTCACTAAATACATATTGTGATGTGCGTTTCACTTACATATTGTATTTATTGAATACCCATATCCTTGTATACTCATTGTGCATATTGTACTCTCATTATCATATGAGTTCCAGGGATAGACCATTGTACACTATTGTATAACATTGTACAACTATTGTATAACATTGTACATCTATTGTATAATAATGTACATCCATTGTATAACATTGTACACTATTGTATAAGATAACATAACTAGAGTGGATCCTTGTGTATTGATTGGGTAGGGAGAATAGAATTGGTTATGTACTCAAATCCTATTGTACAATATTGTATAACTATTGTATATGTCTATTGTACACCCACGTACAATGGAGTTACCATTGTATTATCCTAGACCATTTATATAACCATATTGTACTCTAAATCACAGTTGGCTTACAGTTCTTACTTAACATATATAGATATTTCCTGTTATCAAATCTCTACTATTTTTTATATACATTCTTCCTTCAGCGTTTCATGTACCTTACTCTATTGCATGCTTTATATTTTCTAACTTGATATGAACTGCGTGAGATATTTTGTGCTCGCTCCTGTCCTGACTGGACCTGTTGATAAATTTTACAGATAGCTTGGAGGTTGCCTGCTAGCCTAGAGGAGGCACAGTAGAGGTTGTATAGATAGCTAGGGTTTTCTTATAGCTTATTTTCAGTTGTCTTGAGTTGTATTTACTTACGGATTACTGTATTTGAGATTTGAGATGTATTTCTGGGTTTGTGTATCTTAGACACTTAGACTTCTCTCTGCTGTATCTCTTTTGGATTTCATGTTTTATCTATCCATATCATGCTCTACCTTAGATGTGATTGAAACTGTATTGCTATGTCACCTCCATTCGGAGTGTATATACTGTACAGGTACCTTTATATTGTTAGATGTTTGACCTAGGACAACGTTCTACCGCCGACACTGCGGCGTAGGCTGGACGTACCCACTTCTCGTGCCCTTACTCTAGGGTGCGGGTCGTGACACGTTTTTAGTGGTGGCCATGCAGGTCGAGTTTGTGTAGTGGTATTCGAACTAGAGTACCACTACAGCCTGCAGTAGGATTAGGATATTTTTTTGAAGGTACTCAATCACAGTTAGGATCCCTTGAGAGATTCCTGGGACGACCCTTGAGAATCTTATTTTAACTTCGATTTGAAAACTTTTCTTCCCTTGATTTGATTTATCTTTACTTCTATAGTTGAATTTGAGTTTGTATTTATTGATTTTGATGGATGATTGTTGAATTTTGAATCTTGATGTTAGCTGTTACATCCGAGTTTGTATTTTATGATTTGATGGATTTTTATTCATTTATGAATCTTGATGTTCGTTGATAAATTTGATTTTTGGGTATCCATTGTTGATTTAATTTAATTTTTTTCAAGATAAAATTATATGGGCTAGGTCATCTAAGTTATGGAATTTAGTTTTCTACAGTCATATTAGCCAGCATGGTGAGGACATATAGTCTGACTTGGATATATTTTTCAGGTGTGGGAATTTAAGGTTTTCGCAGCCAAGCTAGCGGCATCGCGAAAATGTTAAATACCATGATTCTAGAGGTATGTGCCTAAGTTGAGGACTCTGTGATTATCGTAGCCTTGCTTACTAGTATGACGAGGATTTAGAGTACCATGATTTTGGATAGACGCATATGATTATCAGATTGTACCTTAAATGTTTTCGAACATGTTTTCTCTACTTTTGTTGCAGTCCTTCAAAAAAAATTATTATTTGTTTTATTTTGTTTTGCTTCTCATTATTTAGCTTAGGAGTAGCTTTAGCTATTTTTATAAACCTTGTGTAACTTCTTGCTATGAGTTTTCATAATACAATGAATCGATGATTTTGCTAGACCTTATGTTGGATTGATATTTTAGCTCTGGGTTTCAAAATGGTTCATTCCTTAAACAGATAAGCAGAACAGATTTTATCGTTATTTCTTTCTTGCTGTTATTATTGTATTAAATAATAATAATAATAATAATAAAACTGTCATGATTACATCAATCACCTACTTTGCAATCTTAGTAGGAATCTAAATGTTGGTCTTGATCTAGAAATTAATTTTTATATTGGGACATGAGAATATATAGTGAACACAGACCTTGCCTTATACGTATGCATGCTACACTTTGATTTCCCACCTATCTAAATACATATTAATATGTTGTTGACGTTTAAATTCTTAAAATCCCAATATTTCTGATACACTACAGTATCATAGACTGGTTCTCTGCTTTTTTCAGTTTAAATTCATAAATTAAATATAAATTTCATGTTATTAGTTATGTTTATATCACTGCACATGTATGTTATACATAGGGTTTCAATTCAAAAAAAATTGGTTGAGTTTTGGGTTTGAAATTGTCAAATCTAAGACTGTGTACATATTAACCCTTAATACTAAATTTTAAATGTTGGTTCAATTTATTGTTTTAAATGTAATATTTTGAGCTATATACATTGTGGTATGTAGGGATATAAATTTAGGTTTCATATTCTTACATGTTAGGTTGTGATAAACATTGGGTTGGTTGATGTTCGAATTTCTCCAAATCCTAAAACTGAATACATGTTAACATTTTTACATTGATTTTAAATGTTTAGTTCAATTTTAGATTTAATATGTAATATTGAACTGTATGCATAGCTAAATGTATGGATAGTATATTAGGGTTTCATCTCTATCATGTTAGGATGTGTTGGGAGCATTGAGTTAGTTGTGATGTTTTAAACCCTAAAATCTGAAACTGCATTATGTTAATATTACACTGGTTTAAATGTTAGATTATTTTTTGATTTTGTATGTAAATGATGAACTAAAACTGGATTTAACCTTTCAATACTAAGCTATAATCCTGTACAAGGACACACACACCCTAACTTAGTATACACTGCCATGTAAACCTAACCCTTCCTCTCTATGTTATGTTTATATATCTATATAGATATATATAGAGTTTATGCATACATGTTATAATGTATATAGATACATAACTAAATCTCTACCTCCTTATATATATGTATATGGTTAGCCATGCATGTTATGAGTAAATAAGTTGTGTGTTGTAGATTATTTAACCAATATGTCATAAGTAGTATAACTGGATAGCTATTGTTTCGAAACCCAAATCCTCCTATACTCTTAATGTATATTTCACATACACACATGCCTACTATCTAACCATATGAACATGTCCACATACACCCATACACACACGAACCACATAACCTTACATAATGCTAGCTTTTTCTTCTCTAACACTCTCTCTATATATATATTGTGATTGGATTTCAATGCAATTGACTTTCATTCTTTAACTTTTGATTGTGATTTTCTTTGAATAGTACCCCTTTATAGATAATTGGTAGTCATCTTTATTTATTTTTGATAAGTACCAGTTTCATATAGGATGGTAGACTGTCTTACAGTTTTGATAATTATTATTTTTGTATCTTTTCTAGTTTAGCACCCTAGATTGTTTGTGTGTTTTGATACCATATGACCGTTTTGGTTAGCATGACTAGTATACCTAGATGAGACTTCACTACCACCGTATGCCATGATCCTGAATGTCGTCCTTTTAAATCATATGATTTGTTTAAGTTCTGGAACTTTGATTGTGGGGGTTTGACCTAGAAGGAGTATGAACATTTTAATTTTGAGGACGAATTTTTTTAAGGTGGATAGATTTGTCATCCCCAGTTTTCAGAAACAGGGGTATTTTTGTCATTTTATATTTTTGAATATTTTTTTTAAAATTTATTTTATTATTTATGATATTATTTTGGGGTTGAAATTTATTTTATTATTTATGATATTATTTTGGGATTAAAATTTATTTTATTATTTATGATATTGTTTTGGGGTTATTTGAGTCGGGTTCGAATTTCAACTCAATCCGACTTGAAACGGGGACCCGGGGGGGTAGTTTGACTCTAGTGGGACCCACACACTAGTTAGGTATGGCCCACATGATATTAATTTTAGTCCACATGATATTAATTTTAGTTAGTAGTTAGACTAATTATTTATAGATAGGTTTAGTTTAATTAGAGACTTAAAACTAGACTAAATTGACCTCAATCTTTAACCCATTCCTAATTTAAATCAAATAGATTAGTGGAGGGCATTTTGGACATTCAAATAGGGGACACCTCACCCTTTTTGGGCAGCCACATATGGGGGGATAAGGAGTGAGTCACTCCTTCATTCATTTGTTTTCATCCACTTTCTCTCTCTTGTTCTTTCCCAAATTAATTTAGAGATGAACCTCCATTGATTTCATCTCCAAATCAACCCTCTTCTTCCACCAAATCTTCTTTATTTCTCTTCTGCTCCATGGTTAGAGGGTGCTAGCTAAGTTTGGGAGGATTCGGAGCTCGTTCGTGTCCTTTTGGAATCTCTACGTGTCGGTGCCGTGTCGGAAGGCTTTTCCTTTGAATCTCTCTCCCGGAAGGTATAATCTCTCCTCTAAACCACCCCTACATGTATAAATGAGTATTTTGAACCTATAGGAATGACCTCCATGGTTGTATATCCATTTGTGTCCATTTCGTGTCCATTTGGAGATCATAGGAGTGTCCTTTGTGTTGTGGTTGTGTCCAAGTAGAAAAAACCCCAAATTTGGACACACTATGTGTTGTTATTATGTATGAATGAATTATTACATATTTAATCTCATATTTTTGTATTGGATATGTGTTCTATAGTGTCTCATATATATATATATATATTAGTGTAGAGAGTGAGATCTTGATATATTATGTTATATACTTGTGTTTCTTTTGTCTCAAACTACCTAAATTCGTCATAATATTTATCCACGTTTTTAGTAGCAATAGCAACTTAGAAATGTCATAACTTTTAGCTTAAAACTCCGATTTATCTCTCATTTTTTTAAAAGAGCCGTATCGAAGTTAGCTTTCCAAATATATATTTTAATAAGCCAAATTCGTTCTATAAATTTCTGTAGAATTGTTTGAGTGTCAACTGTACGAAAGACGAATGCGTTTCGGTGTTTTCGCGATTCCGGGAGCTTTCGGGCACGAAAATGCGATCCGTCTAAAGTTTCAGAAAGCTAACACGAAGGGCTAAAACATACTTTAATCCTAGAATTTAGTGAAGGCCTAATTGGTACAGTATTGATTTTAAGTAGAAGAGTGACTATACGATATATACATTTTGTGTAACCTATGAGCCTATGTAGTATGGATATTAAATGAATATAGAGTATGTAATGCATGATATGTTAGATGAATGAAATAATATATATATATATAAATTTTTTTTTACATTAATGTATATATATGGTTGAATGCAAGCATGTAGGAATGCAATTAATATAATGCATATAAGCAATGCATAAATGCATGAATGATAAGAATATACAATGTATGCATATGTATAAAACATGTAGGTAATGCATAGATGCATGAATGAAATGAATATTTGTAATATGTTAATATAAATAGAAGTATCTAATATGTATGAATGTAAGTATAATATAATACAAGTATACATGTATGTATCATGTAAATGTAATATACATGATATGTATGTATGCATGTATACAAGATAAGTATATATGTATGTATTTCTATAAACTAAGTTAACCTATAACCTTTTACACACATGCATTCATACACCCTTTGACATCATGTATCCCATGTCACATACACCTACCTATCACTAAATTTTAGAACATTAACACATATCCTTTCACACACATGCCAAACACACACATACTCACTTACTCTTTTACCTCTCTTTCTCTCTCTCTCTATATATATATGTATGTGCATATATATATAGCTTTCCTATATATATTTATGTATATGAATATGTGAATGTGAATAATATATATACATTATATGACTAAGTTTGTGTGCCTTGTTAGCTTATGGTTTAGTTTTGTGCTTGGTTGAGTAAGTGACTTAGGCTATGAGTTAGTAGCTATCTTGGATACTTGATTTGTATATACTTAGTTTGTTTAGACCTAGAATTGACTAACTAGACTAGTTGACCATTGTTGACCCAACCCTAACTAGTTTGACCACAGTTGACTAGAGTTGACCTAGTTTGACTTTATAGTTGACCAAAGTTGACTTTGACCTAGATTGACTTAGAATCATGTAGATTGTATTATAATTTTAATTACCGTATAAATTGAACTCTTTATAACCTATGTTGCTATAACTAGGACTCTGTGACTCCAGTTGGCCATCTTTTTATATCAGCTGTTCAGGGTATCAGGCGAGTACATTCTCTGACCGTTTCATACTTGTCTGGATTTATATTCTTGCTCTAGATTACTGTACTTGATGCTGACACGATTGTTATCACGGATTGGTACTATATGGATCTTCTTTTGAGATGTTATCCCCTTGTATTCACTAAATACATATTGTGATGTACGTTTCACTTACATATTGTATTTATTGAATACCCATATCCTTGTATACTCATTGTGCATATTATACTCTTATTATCATATGAGTTCCAGGGATAGACCATTGTACACTATTGTATAACATTGTACAACTATTGTATAACATTGTACATCTATTGTATAATATTGTACATCCATTGTATAACATTGTACACTATTGTATAAGATAACGTAACTGGAGTGGATCCTTGTGTATTGATTGGGGAGGGAGAGTAGAATTGGTTATGTACTCAAATCCTATTGTACAACATTGTATAACTATTGTATATGTCTATTGTACACCACGTACAATGGAGTTACCATTGCATTATCCTAGACCGTTTACATAACCATATTGTACTCTAAATCACAGTTGGCTTACAGTTCTTACTTATCATATATAG
This sequence comes from Iris pallida, assembly GCA_029216955.1. Classification (NCBI taxonomy): domain Eukaryota; kingdom Viridiplantae; phylum Streptophyta; class Magnoliopsida; order Asparagales; family Iridaceae; genus Iris; species Iris pallida. The sequence continues at coordinate 5,939,774 of JANAVB010000398.1, read as the reverse complement.
ATATTTCCTGTTATCAAATCTCTACTATTTTTCATATACATTCTTCTTTCAGCGTTTCATGTACCTTACTCTATTGCATGCTTTATATTTCCTAACTTGATATGAACTGCGTGAGATGTTTTGTGCTCGCTCCTGTCCTGACTGGACCTGTTGATAAATTTTACAGATAGCTTGGAGGTTGCCTGCTAGCCTAGAGGAGACACAGTAGAGGTTGCATAGATAGCTAGGGTTTTTTTATAGCTTATTTTCAGTTGTCTTGAGTTGTATTTACTTACGGATTACTGTATTTGAGATTTGAGATGTATTTTTGGGTTTGTGTATCTTAGACACTTAGACTTCTCTCTACTGTATCTCTTTTGGATTTCATGTTTTATCTATCCATATCATGCTCTATCTTAGATGTGATTGAAACTGTATTGCTATGTCACCTCCATTCGGAGTGTATATACTGTACATGTACCTTTATATTGTTAGATGTTTGATCTAGGACAACGTTCTACCGCCGACACTGCGGCGTAGGCTGGACGTACCCACTTCTCGTGCCCTTACTCTAGGGTACGGGTCGTGACAGACACTCTGTCCAAACAGTTGGCTAAAGCCAATCTAGTGCAGACGAGAGTTCCCAAGGGGAAGCAGGCGGCTTCTCATCCCAAGAAGAATGATTTCACTAATCTAAAAGTGAAGGGTGCTTCTTTCAAGCAACAGAAGACTAAGTCCCACGTGACTTGTTACAATTATGGCAGAAAAGGCCACTACAAGAGTGAATGCAGATTTAAGCCTAAACAATCAGAGAAAGGTGAGCCTAATAAGGTTTCATTGATTTCTAACATTGTTGCTATGATCGGACAGGTCACAACTGTGGGAGTTGACTCTGACTGGTGGATAGACACTGGTGCGACTTGCCATGTCTGTTCTGGCAAGGAATGGTTCATCACGTACCAACCGATATCTGAGAAGGTTGTCATGGCGAACCAGGCCCAAGCTGAAGTTCTGGGGATCGGGACCGTGGAACTGAAACTCACTTCTGGGAACACTCTGACGCTTCAAGGTGTGAAGCATGTTCCGACGATTGCCAAGAACCTGATCTCTGGGAGCCTGCTCAGCAATGCAGGCTTGAGGATGGACATCAATGCTGGTCAGATAGTGATGTCCAAGAAGGGAACATACTTCGAGAAGGCTTATCTAACCGAAGGAATGTTTAAATTCAGCTTGTCAACCAGTTTGATGACATTAATGCAGTTGCATTTTCTGATTATTCTCTTGAGTTGTGGCATAATAGACTAGGACATGTTCATTATAAAAGAATTAACAAAATGTCTAGTCTAGGACTTATCTCCAAATATAGGGGTAAGGTGGAGAAGTGTGAAGTATGTGCTCAGACGAAGATCACAAGGAAACCCTTTCATTGGGTCAATCGAAGCACAGATCTTCTAGAGTTGGTGCACTCCGATATCTGTGACTTCAAACATTTTTCCACGAAGGCCGGGATGGAGTATTTCATAACCTTCATCGATGACTTCTCAAAATACGCGTTCGTCTACTTGCTCAAGTCTAAAGACGAAGCCTTCGAGAAGTTCAGAGAGTTTAGGACCGAAGCTGAACGGCAGACTTGACAACAACTCAAGAGGTTAAGAAGTGATCGAGGTGGAGAGTACAGGTCTCATGAATTCGCATAGTTCTGCAAAGAACATGGAATCATATGCGAGACTACTGCTCCATATTCTCCTCAATCCAACGGAGTAGCGGAGAGGAAGAACAGAACGTTGACAGAAATGATGAACTCAATGCTGCTAACCGCGGGTCTTCCTAAATGCTACTGGGGAGAAACTGCATTGACGGCCACTTTTATTCTAAATAGAGTGCCATATGCAACTTCGGACGTAACTCCTCATGAACTCTGGATCAAAGTCAGACCAAACTTGAATGTCATTCGAGTGTGGGGGTGTCTGGCATATGTGAAGCTCCCAGATCTGAAGATTCAGAAGCTAGGGACAATGACTACGAAGGCGATCTTCTTGGGGTATGCCGAGAAGAGTGATGCTAGGAGATTTCTTGATATTAAGTCAAATCATATCATCGAATCTTGCGATGCTGAATATTTGAAGACAAGTTTGCAAAAGACAAAACATTATTCTTTCGGATATTCTGGAAAATGATGTAGGTGCAAATGAGACTGAAATCTCATATGGGCCAGTAGTCCAAGAAGAAGCTGTTGTTGATGAAACAACTCTTGTACCAGAACTCGCAGAGCCGTCAGCTAAGCGAATGAGGAGACCGAAAAACTTCGGAGATGACTTTGTCACCTATCATGTGGAAGCAGATCCGCTTACCTATAATGAGACGATGAAGACCAGAGATGCTATCTTCTGGAAGGAGGCAGTGAATGACGAGTTTGACTCTATCACCTCCAATAACACATGGGTGTTGGTAGATCTACCTGAAGGAGAAAAGTCTATCGGATGTAAATGGATCTTCAAGAAGAAGATGAAGGCAGATGGAACTATTGACAAGTTCAAGGCCAGGCTGGTAGCCAAGGGATTTTCTCAGAAACAGGGGATAGACTACTTTGACACATACGCTCAAGTAGCTCGGATGACCACCATCAGAATGTTAATCGCTCTAGCAGCTATACATAAGTTGGTGATACATCAGATGGATGTAAAGACAGCATTCCTGAATGGGAAGCTGACCGAAGAGATTTACATGCAACAACCAGATGGATTTGTCGTCAAAGGTCTTGAAGACAAAGTCTGTAAGTTAGTGAAATCATTGTATGATTTGAAACAAGCTCCCAAGATGTGGCATGAGAAGTTTGACAAAGTTATTAGGTCAAACGGCTATAGAGTCAGCGAGACGGACAAATGTGTTTACACAAAGTTTGCTGATGGAAGAGGAGTCATCGTTTGTCTGTACGTTGACGACATACTAATCCTAGGGACGAATATAGGCTGTGTCACGGAGACAAAGAAGTTCCTCTCAACCAAGTTTAGTATGAAGGACTTGGGGGATGCAGATGTCATCTTGGGCATAAAGATCATCCGGACAGACACTGGAGTAGCGTTGTCACAATCTCACTACATTGAGAAGATGCTCACACGCTATGGGTATAAGGATCTTCCAGGGATCGATACACCATATAGGGGTGATCAGAAGCTGAAGCCAAACTCGAGGGAAAGCGTCAGACAGCTGGAGTATTCTAGCATTATCGAAAGTTTGATGTACACAACCACTGCCATAAGGCCTGACATAGCTTTCGTCGTGGGAATGCTGAGTCGGTTCACAAGCAACCCAGGGGTTGAGCACTGGAAAGCTGTGAAGCGGGTGATGAGATATCTCAAGAAGACTCAGACATATGCACTGCACTTCAACGGATATCCGACAGTAGTGGAAGGCTTCAGTGATGCTAGCTGGTGTTCAGAGGTGGAAAGCGAGAGATCCACAGGTGGATATGTCTTTTCCTTGGGTGGAGCTGCTATATCGTGGAAGTCGAAGAAGCAGACTATACTCTCTTGTTCCTCCATGGAATCTGAATTCTATGCACTTGAAACTGCAGCAGATGAAGCAGAATGGCTTCGGGAGCTCATGTATGATCTTCCAGTGGTTGGGGCTCAGATACCGACGATACCGATATACCGTGACAACCAGGCGACTGCGGCAGTGGCATCAAATGACCTCTTCAACGGGAAGAAGAGGACTGTGCGGTTAAAGCACAGGGCAGTACATGATCTTATTAAAAGAGGTGTAATTGCAGTGGTTGATGTTCGGAGTCAGAAGAACCTGGCAGATCCGTTCACAAAGGGCCTCAAGCGCCAGTTGGTCGATGACACAGCTTGTAAAATGGGCTTGAAGGCATTCTGATAGTGTGTCTTTGTAATCCTACCATAAAGTTTTATGCTATTAGTTCAAAGAAAAATCTACTAGGCATCTAACTTTTGGTTCAAAGGAGGATCACTGACTGGGAAACTATCAGGTAACAGTGAAAACTTGTTCTTTAGAACATGGAAGGGATACGGACCCATAACCACTGTTGTCTACTATGTATTTTTCTGCAGAAAAAATAGATCCTGTGGAAGGTTGGCTTAAACGCCTTAATGAGTTCTCAGGCAGAGTGAATGCCTGGTGTGCTTTACAGGAAGCACGGTAGAGCAGCACTACAAGGAGTGAAACTCCATGCTACAGTAGGGTGACTCCACCATGAGGTTTCCAGGTAGGGGTAATGCCTCGGCTTTGCAAGCCAAGTCATAGCGGCGTAGCACCGCAAATAGGCAGGTAGCCTAAAGCTGTATGATGTAATTAAAGAGTTGTAGACAACACTACAAAGGGGAGGATGGCCCCATGTTACAGTGGCACGACACCACGATGAGGTACCCAGGTAGGGGTAAAGCCTCGGCATTGCAAGCCATGTCATTGCGGCGTAACACCGCAAGGAAGCCTTAGGCTTCATGCTGAGTAGATTGGCACTACAAAGGGGCTGAGACCTCATGCTACAGTAGTATGACACTACGATGAGGTTCCCAGGTAGGGGTAATACCTCGGCTTCAGGCCATGTCATAGCGGCGTAGCACCGCAAGGAAGCACAAGGCTTCATGCCATATCTCTTTAATAAAGAACTCACCTATAGTGTATGAAAAGAGATATCAGGCCGTCTCTTGAGGGTGAACTTGTAGACGCCCAAAATTATACACTGAAACCAGGCTGGCACAGGGCCTTTAATGTGCAGCCAGAAGCACACGTAACTACACTTTGTGAGTGGAAAGACTTACAATTGTGGTGCAGAATTCAAGGCGTAGTCCATTCTTGTATCATATATTTATTTAACCCATGCGGAAGATTCAAGTCGTCAGCGACATCTATCCTAATGCAAAATGGACAGTTACTGTAGAGAACGCTCAACCCTGGACACATATATGTTGTGATGTATGGGGGATTGTTGGTGCTTTCTTTACATGGAGAGAGCTTGCTCTCAACATGCCTTGTAAAATTTTAGTCCCACATCGGAAATGCACCATGAGTTATCTCAACATATATACTTGGTTGTGTTGTTGAGAGATGCACATGGGGTGGTGACCCTAAGGAAGGAACCATGTGGGTGATTTTACTAGGAGGTAAGAATAAGGCTCCAAGGAATAAGCATTAATGCTTTTGTCATTCTCTTGGATTAAATTCCATTTGGAGCTAAGCCCCAAAGGGGCTTAGCGACTCGGACTCGGACTCGGACTCGGGCTCATGGGCTCATGAGGCGTAATGTGGCATTTTGTTGGCGCACTTTGCACTAAGCACGTCAGCAGTCATGCGGCCATGCGACCATGCGGCTCATGCGGCCATGCGACCATGCGGCTCATGCGGCCATGCGGTCCATGTGGTCCATGCGGCTCATGCGACTCATGTGGTCCATGCGGTCATGCGACCAGACGGCTCATGCGGCCATGCGACCATGCGGCTCATGCGACCATGCGGTCCATGTGGTCCATGCGGCCCATGCGGCCCATGCGGCTCATGCGGCTCATGTGGCCCATACGGCACATGTGGTCCATGTGGTCCATACGGCCATGAGGCCATGCGGCTCATGCGGCCAGGCTGCCGCTGCTGCTGCCGCATGGGGGCTCCGCTGACTGTGCAGACTACTAGTCAGTTATGGAAAGACTGATTCAATGCGATTAATTCAGATCCACCTTTTATGGGATTTGAATTGATTTCGTTGCTATCTTTGTGGGATTTGAATTAATCTCGTTGCTATATTTTGGAATTTGATTCAATCTTTCCATAACTGAAGAGGCGGCTAGGGTTTCCACCCTCTCTCTATATATACTCTCTTCTGGCCTCCTTTGTGAGTACAACGAAAATATAAGTCAAAAAAGGAGAAAGAGAGAGAGAGAGCTGCTGCCGCCATTACAAGTCCATCCGAGGAGTCAGAACAGAGGTGACTTCGAGCGTTGCACAAGTTCTTTAAACTTGCTGGTTGCTGGAAGCAGTTCGTGTGGGGCGAATCTTGCTTTGAGCAACGGTGTTTTGACACTCCAGCATTTTTCTTCTTCTTATCTTTCTCTAGATTATTGTACCTCGTTCTGTCCCAATTGCAACACGTTGGCAAGGAAGAACGAGAGATCTTCTCTTCTCTATTTTTCTCCTCTATGTTGTAATCGGGTTATTTAGTTTTTGTATCATCGTAGATCTCTGTTGCATCTGTTTTACCATCTTTGATCAAGCCCCGGGACTAACAAGTGCCACTTTTTAAAATGTGTTTGGATGTAGTACTTTTTGTCTCCTGTAAGTGGAAGGAAAATGAGTTTGGTGTTTGGATGATTGTTGAAAGTGAAAAAAGAATGAGTTCCATTGTTTGAATAGTTGTTGGAAGTGGATGTTAAAAGTGATAAAAATTACTGAATATTAATTAAAATTACTGAATATTAATTAAAAAATGGAAAAAAAATGATAACCCATAATTAAATTAATTATCATAACTAAACAAAAAATATTAACTATTATAATTAAATTACTGCAATAAACCATGCACGATAAATATTAATTTAATCAAATATTAATTTTATCAAATAATTACTAAAGAAAAACTAAAGACAAATTTTTATAAACATAAATATATTAAAGACAGACTAAATTAATTCTCATTTATAATGTAAATTTTATAGATAAATAAAGAAAAACAAAAGACCAATTTTTATGGATAAATAAAGAAAACTAAAGACAAATTTTTATAGATAAACTCCCCACTCCCTTTCTACTCCCCACTCTCTCCCCACTCGTCTCCCACCTCACCTCCGCCTCCTTCCTCACCATTTTCACCGTCGTCTCCGCCTACGTCGTCGCGCAAAAAAAACGGCATCCCAATCTCTCTCCCCTCACCTCCGCCTCCTTCCTCACCATCCTCATCGCTGCCTCCGCCTACGTCGTCGTGCGAAGGAACGGCATCCCAATCTCTCTCCCCAAGGCTGCATATGCGAAGACGGTGGGGGCCAAGGTTGGAGCGACGACGGTGGGGGCCAAGGTGGGAGCGACGGTGACGGCGGCGGGGGCGGAGCCGCACGCAGTGGTGGTGGTCAAGATCCAAAATCGGGGAGCCCCTGCAGCTCCGGCGTTCCTCTCTCCCACCTCAGCTCCACCTCGATTCGTCGACGATCCCCTGCAGCTCCGGCGTTCTCTCTCCCTCATTTTTTTTTCTCACTTTCTCTTTCTTTCGCTGGAGTTCTTACGAGTTTCAGCAAAAATTGCTCGGATGTCAAACTGGAGCAAAATGGGGGAGACAGAAACTGCGGCGAGTCTAATCAAACAAATCCAGCAGAGTTTCACATCTGCAACCAAACAACTGAACTGGAGAGAGTTTAGCTGAGTTTCAATTTTTTGCTCACTTTCACTTCAGTTGTATCAAACCAAACAATTCCTAATTGTAAATACACAAAAAAAAAAATTATCTTTGCTGCAAATACTTCTAATTTTTCCTCCTTATATGACATTTTCTGTAACCTGTAAGACAACATGGTCATTTTATGACCTACTAGAAATTAATGCTTAGGGATGCTTAATGGTCAAGGTCTATGATATAGATCTTAGAAAATTTTACCTGATCGAATGAACTATAAAATTTAATATATATATATATATATATATATATATATATATATATATATATATATATATATATTTTTTTTTTTTGAAGCAGTAGGTACTTGTGGTGAACTCGCCTCCACCGGGGCTCGAACTCCCGACCACTTGGGTCGCATGCATCTCTCTTAACCACTAGGCTAGAGGTCATTTGGATATATATATATATATATATAATATATATATATATATATATATATATATATATATATATATATATATATATATATATATATATATATATATATATATATATAAGGGAGGTAGGGTGCCACCTCATGAGAGGTGGCACCCTACCTCCCTTATTTTATATATATATATATATATATATATATATATATATATATATATATATATATATATATATATATATATATATATATATATATAACCTCTAGCCCAGGGGTTAAGAGAGATGCATGCGGCCCAAGTGGTCGGGAGTTCAAACCCCAATGGAGGCGAGTTCGCCACAATGATCCATTGCTTCAAAAAAATAAAATAATATATATATATATATATATATATATATATATTTATATATATATATATATATATATATATATAAATATATATTTTTATATATTATATATATATATATATATATATATATATATATATATCTATATATATATATATATATATATATATATATATATATATATATATATATATATATGACGTCTAGCCTAAGTGGTTATATATATTATTTTTTGTGGCGAACTCGATCGCCTCCACTCGGGCTCAAAAGCCGACCACTTGGGCCACATTCATCTCTCTTAACCACTTAGGCTAGAGGTCATATATATATATATATATATATATATATATATATATATATATATATATATATATATATATATATATATATATACATGCAGACACATACACACACCACAAAAAAAAATACCAAACTCAAGTGACCCTAGTGCTCAATCAGGAGAAATATAAGTATGAGGGACAGTAATTAGTTTAAAAGTAGAAGTACTCCATATTATAAACCCAAAACTCAGTGGTAGTTAGTGGAAATAATCCTTTAAATTATATTTAAACTAAGTACATGATATTATCTAACAAAATACATATCTAAAATTCTAAAAATATAGCTATGATAAATTCTAAAAATATTTTTTTAATATAATTTAAATTTTTATCCACCTTTCTAATAATATCGTAAAAAAAAAAATGAGACGACAACCCGCGTGAATGTGATTTGGATAAGTATTTTTTCATTAAGTAAAAAAAATCAATCATAGCCTTTGGCCAAGTTTCAATCAGGACGGGCGGTCATGGCCCAGGGTCCAAGGACTAAAGCAGCATTAACATGAATGTATATAGAATAGAATAATAATGTACTATTAGCCAATTGTGACTTTAAAGAGTTGTGATAGAATAGAATAATAATTTTGTTTTTGTTATATTCACTTTTATGTTTAGTTATTTTTTTCACATTATGTTTGGGAGGTCTATTTAGGGAGTTCGTCTCGAACCCCTATGAGCTCAACATGCTATGGTTTCGATGTAGTAGTTATGACGTTTCGACCCGAAAAATCGCTCGTCCTTGTATCGATTTATCCGAATCATCGTCCTCGCTGGGGCGTGATGCCGTACGAGTCTAGAGTTGCATTCGTACAAGGCAAGATGACAAGTTCTCAAATGGTTATTTTTGATTTGATATTAACAACAAAAGGAAAACAGAGTATACTAAATAATTCTCTTTATTGATATTCGAACTGAGATTATAAAGGCTTTCAATAGTCCAACAATATATGCCAGATTGGCTACAACACTCAGGTTCTCTCTTGCCCACAAAGAATTTTACCGTTCCATACATCGTGCATTCTATATCTCGGCCGCATCAATCCTATTGCATGTCCGAGCGTCAATGTTGTCGCATGCCTCAATACGCTTTAGCATTCTATGCCTCAACGTGTTCAAGCGAAGCTCCGCCGCGAGAAGACCATTCCTTGAACCTGCTAGCAAACTAATGGGAGATTATTACTTTCGTCCTCGCTGTACTGATCAAAGACCCACTTAACAAACCGACATTTAGTAACGTATTGATTTATGCAAACATACAATTTAGTTCTCTTTCTATGTTCTCCTTAGGATCAGTTCATGGCATATTCAAAGACTGTAACGCATGTTATCATGGCAAGTACATTACTTCAATACGTATGAACGAGCAGGCAACCAATAGCAATATCGTGTTGTTTCGTGATTTCTTATCAACATCAACGCACTCGTCCTTGCACCGACGCAAGGTGAATACGCCTACCATATTATAGCACCCAGTTTCTAAAATGAAGGTAATTTTGAAATTTTGTAATTATAATTATTTAATAATGATATTTAAACCATATTATGATTTTTGGTATTTTTTAGTTAATTTAAAACTATTTAAAACTACGACTTATGATTTTGATGTTTTGCTAGTGCAACCTTGGAGATTACTTAACCTAGAGACTAACCATGATCATATGAGTTAGCCATAGGTTTAGAACATCAAGTTAGGGCTTTTTAGCCTAAGGGGTATTTTGGTAATTTACTAGGAATTATTGGAATTTTTGGATTTATGTGAATTATTATTATTTAATTATTGTCATGAGAGCCCCTAACCTAGTTTACCCTAATCTAGAGGTTAGACACTAACCTAGAGACTAGAGGATGGATATTACATATTAGTCAAGGTAGGAAATATCTAAGATATTTACATATGTGATATTTTTCTTGAAACCCTCAAAAAAATCTCAACTTTGGCACCAAAGTCCTTGCCTTCACCTTGAAGGAAGGCAAGAGGACACCCCCCTTGCCATGGCCAGCCAAGGGCACCCCCTATAATGCCCCCTTTCTATATGTACAACCCCCTTCATTCATGCCCATTTTCATACTACCAAAAACCTAGTTTTTCCCTCTACCTTCACAACCTCATAACTTCACCATTTTAGCTCCAAATTGAGCCAAATTTCTTGCATTGGAACCCCCTACTGTTGAGGATGCTAAGGGAGGCTAGCTAGCAAGGTTGATCATCATATTGGCATCACCAAGTGAAGAGAACACCCCCCTATTCTAGGCTTTTCCTTGAGTTTTTACTCAATAGGTAAAGTGCCTCTAAACCTATTAATATTGTGTTTTCTCTTCATGGTTGCATGCATCTAGGTACCATGGACCTATAGGCCAAGTTTGATAGGATATGGATTTGGTTTGGTGTCCGTATCGGACACGTATCTATGTTTTAATTCTAGTGTTTGGTGAAATGCCACTTAGAAACCAAAACTGTTATTTTCTAAAACAAATTACATTTTTGGGTAGCCCTAGACTTGTAGGTCACAACCCTAGTTGACTGAGCACAAATTAGACCCGTGTCTATGTCGAAAATCGATACGAACCCACTGCCAGGACACTGCACTGAGGTATACAGCCTTCCCTACTACTCGACCCTAATTTCGGATACGACACGCCATGAGAACACGTGCCACTTGGCACAAAGGTGGGGGAAACCACTGACAGGCCCCTCCTCGAGTCTCACAACTTATCGAGTCATGTCGGATATGAAATCGCGTTCGCACGGGTCAAGCACTGCACTGCACGAACACGTTTTTCCTCACTGACATGCGAGTCGTATCGACTTTGGACACATTATGGACACTTCATGTTGACACGAGTGTGTAGCCCAATATGTGGGTTACACGTGGACATGACCACGAGGCCCCACGTGGCTCGTGTCGTGTCCATGAGACACTTGCATCGCTACACGACGCTTACTGTGCACGTGTATCAGTCGAGTTTTTTTGACTGATACGGTATTCGTGCTGTGTCCTGAGGACACGTGGACACGGTGCAGGAACCTAGACACCTAGACCAACCCTAGGCAAACCTACACACGTGTGCACGAGACCTATGGACACTTGTGTCGTGTCCTACACTCGTGTGCACCTCTGCACGATACTGCACAGAGCACAGCTTACCCGATTTGGGTTTTTCACTCTTGGACACGTTGTGTCATGTCGTGGTGGACTCCTAGGGACCCCTACGACACGTATACATGTAGGGCTAGGGTTACCAACCTTTAGATTAGAGTATTAGCCAAGTTTTTGGGTTTGATTTAGGTTTTTCCCCAAACCAAGTAAACTGCACAGTATTCCCAGTTTCAGAGTATTCCCAGATTTTGTAATTGAGTTTTGAATTAATTTTTATGTATATATACATGCGTATTTATGTATATATACACTGTATATGTATGTATATATGTATATGAGTGTGTGGGTATATGCGTATGTGTATGTGAGTGTATATATGTGTATATATAGGTATGTATAGGTGTGTGTATATATATATATGTAATGTGTGTGTGTGTTGTGTGCCCCTTCTCAGTTTTTTCTGAGTTTAAACCCCCCTTTGCTGTCTTGACACCCACACACACCTATGACCCTTGTTAACCCTAATCCTAACCCTTCACTCCCTTTTCTCTCTCTATATATGTCTATATGTAATATTATATATAATGTTATATGTATATATATGTATATATATTGTATAGACATATGTATAGATAAAGATATCTATATATATCCACTAAGTACCCTAGGAATTCTAGCCTATGGCCTATGGCCTATGGCCAATGAGTTAGGATTGACCAATAGGTCTAGTAGACCTAGATTGACTTAAAGGTTGACCCTTGTGGACCATGGTTGACCAAGGTCAACTATAGGTCAACCTTGACCTAGAATGGACTTGGATGGATATAGAAGGGACTAGTTGACTTAGATTGTTAATGGTTGACCCTTAACCTAATGACCTTGTGACTAGTCTATGTTGACCAAAACTTTAGTTAGTCTAAGTTTGACCTAGATTTGACTAACCTTGACTTGCTTGACCTTGTTTGACTTAGTTGACTCCTTATGACCTAGTATGACTTAAGTTGACCTAATTTGACTGTTAGAGTTGACCAAGTTTGGCTTTGGCCTAGATTGACCTAAAATCATGTAGTATGCATTGTATACTCTATTTTTACCATTGTGGATAAATTGTGACCCGTTTTACTCTAAATAGGACTCTGTGACAGCAGTTCGGACATCTATTCATATCAGTCATACAGGGTGACAGGCGAGTACATTCTCTGATCATTTCATACTTGTTATGACTTATATTCTTGCTCTAGATTACTTTGCATGATGCTGTCACGTCATTATCACGGATTGGTACTATATGGATCTTGTCATGCGATGTTATCTCCCTCGGGGTGCATTAGATACAGTTGTCATGTGCTTTTCATAAATATCTCGTATTTCAAGTACACCGTTTTCATGTATACTCTTGTGCAATCTTGTACTCTCATGATCACGTGAGCAAACATGATAAAAATCTCTTGTACAAGGTAACGTAACTTGACTAGATCATTGTGTATTAATTTGGGAGGGTGAGTAGAAAATGGTTATGTGATCAAAATCCCATCTTGTAAAATCTTGTGAAATCATGTATATGTCCATACACTACAATAAAAAACCCTTTTAATGACGGCTAAAAAGCGTCATTAATGACGAACCATGACGCTTTTTTTCTACAGCAACCGTCATGAAAACGGGTGTTATAAATGTTTTTTAAAAGCGTCATAAAATAACCGTCATGAATAGTTTCTATAAAAGCGTTATGAATAGTTAATATATAGTGCACAATTCAGAACAATTTTAAAACGTCATGAATAGATAACATGTATAGGCTCAATGCAGTACATTTATAACACTTTATACTATTTAAATTAGCATATCCAAATCAGTCCATATAATTGTCAGGCCTAAAAATCAAATTAACATTATATATCACCATCTTTATTACATTTCTCAAAATAGAGTACATATCAACATCTTCATTACATTCTCAAAATAGAATATCCAAATACATATATACATTTACAACTACCAAAAAACCTGCACCCAGAGCTCTGTTGGACTACCAGGGACTAAAGGTCCTCCAACTGCTAAAATCTTTATGGAAAAAAGCAGTATCCTCGTTTGTTTGAATTTAATGTCTCTTGCAATTGATTGGTCCACATATGAAAGAAGGAAAGCTGAAAAAACAAAAAAAAGATTACATTGGAAGCATGAATAAACTTGACAGTACATTCTCTTAAATCAACATGAATAAGCTTAAAAAACGATTACATTGGAAGCTGAGCAGCCAGCATCAAACTTCTCAAGCAGCACCAACATGTAACTTATTGTTAGGGATAACAGTACCTAGAAAACTCCCCAACCAATGAGTCATCCAGACCGGTCAAGAACACAAAAATATCACCTCACAATTGGATAAAGGAAAGTTACTCCAGAGCAGGCAACTAAAGATTACTACAAAATGTACTTGTATTCTTATTTTGAATATCACATTTTACCTTACAAAGTTGAGCCTCATTTCTCCAATCTTTCTAAAATATGTTGAGCAAAAAATTACAGTTTATTGTCAAACACATAAATTTTCATCATAATTCTCAAATCTATATAAGACATTTGATTCAAAGAAGTTGAGCCTCATTTCTCCAATCTTGACCAAGACTAGTCGTACTTTTCTATTTGTTATGAAAAATATTACCAAAAGACCACCTCATGTCTTAAGAGTTGGTACCAAGTTTCCAACAAGAGACTAGCAATTGAGGATCAAGTAATAAAATACTTTCATATACATTGAATCTAAGAATGCATTAAAATACCTACCTGTAGTAATAAACAGTCCACTCAAAGAATGAAAGAAACATGCCACTCAAAGAATTAATAATGGAGAAACTTTCATATACATTGAATCATAAGAATGAAAGAAACAAGTCAAAAGATGTCAGACTAAAATTATAGTTACGAATTTTAACTATTTTCCCTATCCTCTTCTTACCCTCTCTTCCATGTCCTTGCCAACCTTGAAAACCTTCCATGAAGGCGGAGCTGCAATCAGGTAGAGGTAGAAGCAGCGGAACAAGACATTATAGGCAAAGAACAATTAACCTTTATTTATGCTCCTTCTTCGCAACGAGTTTTTATGACAGGATAATAAGGCACGATTGACTTTGGATATGAGAAATGAGTGTCCCACCCATAGTATATATTGTAAAGTAGTGCACAAAATGTCACTTCAAGAAGAATCTATATTTGAAAACTTTTTGAACAAAATAGAGTAAAAGTATGAACTAAAACAAAGTGATTTTTATTTCTGTTCATACCATCACCACGGAAACGTTTTAGCACACAACTAAAGTGTGTAGCATGGACAACTTTTAGCATATTAGTAGAGAGAACAGTATACAACTAGCAAGCATGATTAATGTACATAGGATGGAAGCTAGTTAAACAACCAGGGATTGTTCATGATCAAATGTATAAACTAAATCTTTCAGGGTTCGTGTTGAGGGACACGTTCTGAAAAAGAAAACTCTACTTTTGTGAGGTAATACATATAAGGTCCAAGTAACTCTGCTTTAAATGTTTGGGTAGATATTGGAGTTAGGGATAACTCCATTTCTGTCACCTAATCAACTTTCAAACAAGAGTTAACAGAACTGCTTAGTTATTCTAACATTACAAACAAAAATCATTACTAGAAGGCCCAACCTAATTACATGTTCATGGCAATGATAATGTCGAAATGCATTCAATTTGCCTTTCTGTTTCTGGTCATTTTAGCTCAAAGAGAGCATATATCGGTGACAAGGCCGTTTCTGAGCATGTACAAGATATGCGATTGCACAGGGCCCAAAAACCCGCAAGGCACCAAAAATTTACCTCCGTATATATACTAATACGAAATCTCCATTTTTAGATTTAGGCCATCCTATTTTTTAGAAACTGCATTGACATTGTCCTTAGAATGTCAGAAAAAGGCCCTTTTCTTAGAATGGTTAAAAAAGGACATTTTTTTAGTATTTGTACAGGATCCCTTAGAATGTGAGAAATGGCCATCTACGCAAAATAAGTGAACTATTGCAATAAGATACCATGGCCATGGAAAACCAGAAAAAATTCTTTTTTTTTTCTTTTCGTTTTTCTTTTTCAATCGGACCGCAAACACTAGTAGTCTCCTCTTTTAGACCATGCAACCCAAGAATTCATGGCAGTAATATTTTGGGAAATTGTTTAGGTTGGTTTGAGAGTCTGAGGCCATAATGGCATACAGAAACGATCGACCATATGGACATGGCCCCAGTTTTTGTGTGTCTTAAGTGTATTTATTTCTTTCATAAGCTAGTATTGGTATGTACGTACGTGGTTCAAACAACAACAACAACAACAACTCTCTTAATTGACAAATATCGCAGGTTGGTAAGTGGAAGGAGGACGGAGTGGTGCTGTTGCTGGGGAGGAGGAGGGGGACCCGCTGGTGCTTCTCCGTGAGCTTTTTCTTCTCGTGCACCTTCTCGTCGGATGGCCGGAGGGATGTCGGATTCGTCCTCTCCATTCTGCGAATTCGATCCCAATCAGTACACAAATCAAATACACAAGCATACGAAAAAAAACACGAAAAAGAGGATTAGTACTTGAATCTCAGATTGGTTTTCTCGAGTCCTCTTCAGGCCGCCGCCGGGCCGGAAATAGTTATCGGACAACAGAGACGACTCTTCCGGCCAGGATCCGACCGGATAGCCCTCCATCGGCTCGTTCTCGGCCTCCTCGGAGATCTGCGACATCATCGCCGCGGCAGCCGAGGACTGTCGGGAAGAGAAGCTCAGTTGGCTCCTCAGTCTGGTCGCTCCTTCGTTCCCATTCCTAAACCCTAACCTAACTCTTGAGGAAATTGGGGGAGAAGAGGTTTGGAGAGATGCTGCTCGTTAGAAAATGGATGAGAAATGAATTTTCTCTCTCTCCCACTGAGCTTTTATACAGGGAAAAAATTACAAGTTTGCCACCGCTCTAAAGTATTAATGACGTTTTGTTTTATAAACGTTATAAAAAGCCCAGAATTAGTCCAAACCGTCATAGAAAAAAGGTATTTTTTAACTTAATAACGCTTATGTATCAGCCGTCATTAAAACTCCTTGTCGAACGTCATTAAAAGGGTTTTTTGTTGTAGTGATGGTGCACTCACGTATGATGGAGTTACCCTTGCATTGTCCTAACCCGTTTATATAACCATCTCATGCTCTAAATTACAAGTTACCTACAGTTCATACTTATCATATATATAGATATTTCCAGTTATCAAAACTCTCTCATTTTTATATATATTTCTTTACATTCCATGTATCTTACTCTTTGCATGCTTTATATTTCCCAACATGATATGAACTGCGTGAGATGTATTGTGCTCATTCCTGTCCTGACTGAACCTGTTAAAAATATTACAGATAATGATAGTGACTGTCCTACCTTCTATGGAACACATGAGGGTGACCTTCAGGAGCCTGAGGAGCTTCTAGCTCAGTAGAGGGTGCCTAGTCTAGTCTAGTATTTATAGTTTTCAGTTGTATCAGATTGTTTCGATTGTTAGTTGTGACTTAGTTATATTTTCAGGTCTTGTATCTATTTGTGTTGGACATCTACTTTGTGTGGTGTGATAACTCTATTTATATTCAGTTTCTTCCTTTTATCTGATTCCATATCATGCTCTATCTTTTCTAGACTTGTGTTTGAGATATATAGTTGAGATGTTATGTTATACCTCCGTGCAGAGATGACAGGTTTATATATCTTTTTGTTAGATGTTAGATGTTATAGATGACCTATACAGCGTTCTACAGCCGACACTGCGGCGTAGGCTGGACGTACCCACGTTCTCGTGCCCCTAATCAGGGTGCGGGTCGTAACACGTTTTTGTGGTAACCCATGCAGGTCTGTGTCGCAATTAGTGCGATCTAGTAATGGTGCTCGACTTAGAGTACTAATTACGAGCCTGCAATTAGGACGTAGGACCTAGGATATGATAGGAGTTTCTCAATCACACCTAGGAAAATTTTTGATCTTTTGATTTTCATGATTACTCTCCTTGTATTAAATTAACTGTCCTTCTTTGATAAATCTACTTACTGCCACATTGATCTCTTTGTTTCAATTTGTCTCCAGGATGACGAAGACGCATCCGCAGGCTACTGGATTAAGTAGCTTGCCCGAGGGATCTGATCAGGCTGAGGAGGAGGTTCACGAGACTGCCCCCAGTGATTCCACTATCCCAGAGACCCCGACAGTTGCACATGGAGGTCTACTACCTCTACCCCAGAGGGTTTCGGTCGTCATTCCGGAGATGCTGCCGCCACCACTACCGATACCGACGGATACACATCATATATTCCTTCTCCTTCAGCAGATGATGGAGACTCAGCGGGTCCAGGCAGAGGCATCGTAGCGCCAGTCGGAGGCGTCATACCGTCAGATTGAGATGCTGAGGCAGAGCATGGAGAACTCGCATCAGCTTGTACTGGCAGCAGTGGAGAGAGTGGCACCGGGTATGGTACAGGGCCCTACTGGCCAGCAGCCATACCAACAGCAGTCCAGGCCGGGGACAGTATTAGACTTTAGGAAGATGAGCTCGAGGGACTTCACGGGCACAGAGGGCATCCTTTATACAGACGACTGGCTAGAGGATGTGCAGCAGAGCATGGAGCTGGCAGAGCTTTCTAAAGCACTTTGGGTTTCGGTCGCAGCCAGCCGATTCTTCGACATTGTGCTGATATGGTACCGCACGGATCCTCGTGCATCGGTGAGAGGGCTGACATGGAAGAACTTTCGGAGGCTCTTCAAGGAGAAGTTCTTTTCGGACGTGTCTCTTACAGCATTGGAGGGCCAGTTCGTGGGTCTAGTACAGGGGAACTCGTCGGTGGACGAGTATGCAGCTGAGTTCTTCCGCCTTAGCAGGTTCGCTTCCGATATGATCCAGGATGATGGGTAGAAGGCTCGTAAGTTCCGTAGGAAACTTATTCATGCAGTGCGCACCCACACCTCGGGACACCGTGATGCGACGTTCGATCAGATATTGATGGATGCACAGATTACAGAGGAGGACTTCGGCCTCAAGCCGAAGAGGGGCAGTGATACCTTAGGGGCTAGTTCTAGTGCAGGGCCGGCCAAGCACCCTCACATACAGCAGAGGCCAGTTCAGCAGCCGCTTCAGGGCCAGGGACATGTACTTCACCAGCAGGCACCCAGGCAGCAATATCACCCTATATGTAACTTCTGTAAGAAGCAAGGTCACGGATGGGACGACTGCAGGAAGAGGTAGGGCCTGTGTTTGCTTTGTGGTTCAGCAGAGCATCAGTTGAGGGAGTGTCCCAAGAACTTGGCACGATTGGCTCAGGCAGCAGCAGGAGCTAGGGCTCCGACAGGGCAGCAGACGGGACCACCGTTACAGACTCAGCAGTAGAGGTTTGTCCAACATCAGCAGCAGGCCAGCCGGGGCGAGCTTTCGCCATGGCAGTCGATGATGCACAGGCAGAGGGAGAGCTGATTGCAGGTTCCAACCTTTTCGATTCTATTTCTGTATTTGTCTCCTTATAATTGTCTTGAAATTTGATTCTATCTGTTCCTTGTAGTTGATAAATTTTGTTCGAATATTTTATTGTGAATTATTTTCTTCTGAGATAAGTCGTATGGGCTAGGTCGTCTCGATTATGGGATCTAGAGTCTTCTATAGTCATGTTAGCTGGCATAGTGAGGACATATAGTCGGATTTTGGACGTATTTCTCGGGTGTGAAAATTTAAGGTTTTCACGGCCAGACATGCGGCAATACAAAAATTTTAAATACCATAATTCTAGAGGTATGTACCTTAGTCGAGGACTCTGTGAATATTGTAGCCTTGCTCACTAGCATGACGAAGATTTCGAGTATCAGGATTTTGGACAGACACATATGATTATCAGACTGTGTGTTTGAGACTTTGATTGTTGGGGTGTTTGACCTAGAAGGAGTATGACCATTTTAATTTCGAGGACAAAATTTTCTAAGGAGGGTAGACTTGTAGCACCCAGTTTCTAAAATGAGGGTAATTTTAAAATTTTGTAATTATAATTATTTAATAATGATATTTAAACCATATTATAATTTTTGGTAATTTTTTTAGTTAATTTAAAACTATTTAAAACCATGACTTGTGATTTTGATATTTTACTAGTGCAACCTTAGAGATTACTTAACCTAGAGACGAACCATGATCATATGATGTAATGCCTGTTGTTCGTATTACGTATTTTTGGAATACGTGTACGTATTTATTCTTGTATTTGTATGATCCCTGGCTTAGTTTTATTCCTGGCTTGGTTTATTCTTGGTTCGGGTTGGCTTGGTTTAGTTTGGGATTGCTATTGGTTCATCATGGACCAAGGGGTGAACCCCTACCAACCACCACCATCCCTATTTATTTAACCCAACTTCCTTCTCTCTCCTCATTACTTTTCTTCTTCCTCCATTAACTTCCTCACCTACCAGGAAGGTCTAGGCAAGTGCATCTTGCTTCATAGAGGAACCTAAATTTTATTGTTCCATTCTCTTCTTTGCAGCATTCTAACACTCTTTAGTACTTGGCATTTTCAATTTCCATGGCTAGATTCTTATAGATCTAAGTTTATCTTATTTTCAAATTTTTTGGATTTTGATCTATGTAACATTGTTATTTCCAAGTTTTGATGGTTTTATGTTGTAGAGTATTTTATTCTGCCCCATTTTGACCTATGGAAGTTCAGATTTGGACTTGGGATGAGGATTTTATGGAGCTTGAGAATTTGGCTCCCATGGTGTTCTTCTTCTCGGGATTTTGGAGAAGATGAACTGTGCTTGACTTGACCGCATGAATATTTCATACGGCAAGTGTTCTCTTCAGCCGCATGACTGGAAGTACTTGAGTCGCATGAGGGCCGAACTCATCTAGCCGCATAATTCTACTTCCTCTCTTGGCCGCATAGGCTGAGTCTCATTCCCAGCCGCATAATACTCTGAACTTCTTGAGCCGTATGAGACGCTACCCTTAGCCGCATGTGCCCTTTCCGCTGGCCGTATGGCACCCCGCTTCTTTTCAGTCGCATGAATGCTCTGACTGAGCCGCATGCACCCCCTTCATCTCCTGGCTGCATAGACGCATGGCTCGTCCAGCCGCATAAGACCTTGCTCCCTGTAGGCCGCATGAAGGCCTTATATATCTAGCCGCATATGCTCGTGATCGTTCAGCTGCATAGGGGCCCACTCTCTGAGAGCCGCATGGGACTCGCTCGACCCCAGCCGCATAATACTCCACTCCTCTTGAGCCGCATAGGCCTTGCTTCCTGCTGGCCGTATGAGACTTCTTTTCGAGCCACATGGTCCTACTTTCTGCTTGCCGAATGAGGCTCAACTTCTTGAGCCGCATGCAGTCCCACTTGCTTCCGCAGCCGCATGTGGTCGAGTCATTCCTGGCCGCATGGATCCCGTAACCCCGAGCCGCATGGCCCCTTCCTATACCTTGCTCTAATGATTATTTATTATTATTACTTGATTGTTACTGATTAATTCATGTCTTGTAACCTCAGATCAACTTGGCTCCCTTGATTGATTGCTTGCACTATGATGCCTTGTACATGTACCTGAACACGAAAGTGATCCGTCGTGGTGCACTCCTGACAAGTGAACATGACCTGACCTGATAGTGGCCCGTCGTGGCACACTCCTGACAAGAACTCTTGACCTGATAACCTGACTTGATATATCTTGATAAGCTGTTGCGACGGCTACCTGACATGACATGACCTGTATAAGTAACCTAGACACCGTGGGCGATTGTGCTTGTACAAATAATCCAGTCCTGTCTTGCATCATGTCTAGGAGGGGACTCCTGAGTACCGCGGTCAGGAGTACCTACTGAAATGGACTAAGGTTAATGATTAGAATAATTCACTAGTCATGAAAAGATGTTTCCCAGTTACAGGCGATCCCATTATTCCGGCCGCAAATGTTTGGACATGTAGCCTGCCGACGAGTAGGGCACATTTCCAGCCTACTGTTATGTGGGGCACCCTTCATTGTCACTTTTATGATCGAACTCTATTGTCACTCTCTCTGATTGTCGCTATAATGATTGAACTCTCTAAATTGTCACTATAATGTTCGCCTGGATAACCTGGGTAGCTGCAGGGCCTGTGACTACTTGGAGCATCTCATTACATCTTGCTAGTAACTAGGATTATGATAAACCTAGTTAGTTAATGTAGAAAGCCGTTGGCAATAATTGGCCGTGATTGATTGGATGGAGTCTAGTCCAGTATAGTATTGTCTAAAAGTGATTGATTGCAAGATTGTACCAGAATGATTGAATGACTGTCTCTCCAGATTGTTACTATAATGACTGTCACTCCAGATTATTACTATTGTCACTCTATCGTATTGTACTCTTCATTGTCACTTTTATCATTGTACTCTCTCATTTTCACCTTAATGATTGTCACCTTTAGCAATAAATGATCAGAAATTAAGTTCTGTTCAGGCGAAGGGTTACAATCTCGGTCCTTGTCTGGTTTAAGGATTGTAACCTGGCTTCCGAAATAGTACCTTCGTCTTCTCTCCATATATTGCCCAGCTATATTTTATTTGGCATGATTCTCCAGTTGTCTTGATGCTTCACTTAATTATTTTCTCTGATTGGGACAAGTGCACTGGTATTGCACAAACCTCAATCTGTGTTACTTATTGTTTTCTTACATATTGAATGCTAATGATTTGTTGGTTTTAGTTCCTAAGTGAAGCCTCCTTTGTGGCACTTACTCTTTCTGGGGTCTGACCCAGCTGGTTTTGTATGGCCTGATACCAGAGCAGCACCAAAGGATCTCCCTGTTTTCCAGTCCGATGGTGACCACCAGGCGTAACCAGGGCATCGAGTGGGTTTCTTTTTGTTCTCCTACTGTAATATTGTAAATTATTCTTTTGAGGCGTTTAGCCGACGAGCAAGTGTTAGCTCGATTGCAGCTTTACTTATTGTCTGCCTACGGGCTGTAACATGATTGACAAGCCCCGGGGGTTGATCATGTATGACTGAACTCTTGCTCGTCCTCACATTTTTTCACGACTAGCTTCATGATCATTCCAAATATGTAATGTATGGGACGCCTTACTATTGTGTATTTGGTGGTCTGATATCTTGTAACTATTATTAGTTGGTTGAGATTGAGACAATAGGCTATTTTATGACCTTAAGAGACTGATAGATTGTAGTGAAACTCTCACATATCTAGACAGCCGTGACCGTATAGCGGCGTGAATTCTATTTCGTTATATGTAGCTGGCTATGTCTGCCCCTGCTTTCCAGTGTTCTGGTTCTGGGGCGTGACATGGTTTAAGTGGTGGCCCATGCAGGTCTTGTTAATCAAGATGTGTGAGGGTTTATCGGATAGATGTCTCAATCTGTACTCTTCCTTGATCGCCACTCGTATCTTCATATATCTTATTGAATTCCTGACTTGATAACATGCTTGTATCATTGATCTATCCTGGTCCTTCTTTAATATCCCTGATGTCATTGCTTCAGTGACATCGTTCCTGTTGATCAGCCAGAAGGAGCTCAGTCCTCAGCAGCAGCCTCCCGAGCCATGCCTCCTGGAGAACCAGCACCAGCACCAGCACCAGCACTAGCTCCAGTTCACCAGCAACAGCAGTTCCCGTTCCCGAGGCTATTGCCGACTCAGGCCCAGACTTTCCAGCAACAGAACCCGCGACAGTTTGCCCTCGCCCAGGCTCAGGTTCAGAATCGGCCGAGAGGTATAGGTGTCCTCTCATCTTGCTTTTCTACCATCATTATGCGGGGTGCATGATATATTTCATGTATCCTAATTACGACGGAACATCCCGGACCCGAGCCATATCCTAGGTCATTTGAAACTGGTTATTGGTACCAACCTTTTCATATGAGGAGAGGCCCGTGTCCATGTTTGACTAAAGAGAGAGACCTCAAGCGCAAGACTATCAGTTCCGTCCGTGTTGCTTAGAGTCATCCCTTTTTGGGAGAGTCAAACTTGGGAGCATGAGGATGATATCTGATCAGGTCATCCCGGCTGGTTTGACTCGTAAGGTGTAATATCTTTCTTATGCCTTACGCTTCGAGTCCTTGCTTGCATGAATGATTGTATGATTGATTGGTAGTGGTAGATTGCCTATGATAGAATAGGTTTCCCTTACATCTCTAGCCTCTTGATTAAATTCTGAGGACGGAATTCTTTTAAGGTGGGTAGAGTTGTAATGCCTGTTGTTCCTATTACGTATTTTTGGAATACGTGTTCGTATTTATTCTTGTATTTGCATGATCCCTGGCTTAGTTTTATTCTTGGCTTGGTTTATTCTTGGTTCGGGTTGGCTTGGTTCGGTTTGGGATTGCTATTGGTTCATCATGGACCAAGGGGTGAACCCCTACCAACCACCACCATCCCCATTTATTTAACCCAACTTCCTTCTCTCTCCTCATTACTTTTCTTCTTCCTCCATTAACTTCCTCACCTACCAGGAAGGTCTAGGCAAGTGCATCTTGCTTCATGGAGGAACCAAAATTTTATTGTTCCATTCTCTTCTTTGCAGCATTCTAACACTCTTTAGTACTTGGCATTTTCAATTTCCATGGCTAGATTCTTGTAGATCTAAGTTTATCTTATTTTCGAATTTCTTAGATTTTGATCTATGTAACATTGTTATTTCCAAGTTTTGATGGTTTCATGTTGTAGAGTATTTCATTCTGCCCCATTTTGACCTATGGAAGTTCAGATTTGGACTTGGGATGAGGGTTTTATGGAGCTTGAGAATTTGGCTCTCATGGTGTTCTTCTTCTCGAAATTTTGGAGAAGATGAACTGTGCTTGACTTGAACGCATGAATATTTCATGCGGCAAGTGTTCTCTTCAGCCGCATGACTGGAAGTACTTGAGCCGCATGAGGGCCGAACTCATCTAGCCGCATAAGTCTACTTCCTCTCTTGGCCGTATAGGCTGAGTCTCATTCCCAGCCGCATAATACTCTGAACTTCTTGAGCCGCATGAGACGCTACCTGTCACTCTCCGTTCCCGGAATGCGTATTTTTATACGTATACCACTTGCCCGAATTTATTTAGTATCTGTCATGCATTTATTTTGTATTTAATTCTTTTAATTTCATGCTAATTATTTTTTTGTATTTTATTTTCTGCTTTTTCTTGGCTCTTGATTCAATTCGGTTCATGGTGAGCCAACTTGGTTTGGCTTTACATTGAAAGGAATGGGTGGCTAGGATTTGATGGAGTAGGATGGATAGTGGAGATGCACTTGACTTTGATATAAAAGTCCTTCTTTCATTCTCTCTCTTCATTCATTCACATTTACTCCTCCACCAAATCCTAACCCACCTGTGAGAGGCAAGTACATCTTGCACACCATGAGGGATTTCATGCATCCCTATTTATTTTTAGTTTATGTTGTTCATCTTCTCTTCCTCTACAAGTTTAGGTCTTGAAGTTCTTGATTTCCATGGATGGTTGGGTGTAGATCTAAGTTTCAAGTTTCGGTTTTCATATGGATTTTATGGTTTTGATCTATCAAACTTTGTTGTTTTCAAAAATAAGTGGTTCCATGTTGTAGAGAATTTAATTCTGCTAAACTTTAGCTTTTGAAAAGTTAGATTCCGATTTATTTTGAGGAAGTTATGGCCAAAACAATTTTGGTCAAACTTCTATGTTCATCTGCAGCATGAGGCCGCATGTCGCAGTAGAGCCGCATAGATGTCGCGGTTGGGTCGCATGAGGCCGCATGTCGCAGTAGAGTCGCATAGATGTCGCGGTTGGGTCGCATTGGGCCGCATGTCGCAGTAGAGCCGCATAGATGTCGCGGTTGGGCCGCATGAGGCCGCATGTCGCAGTAGAGCCGCATAGATGTCGCGGTTGGGCCGCATGAGGCCGCATGTCGCAGTAGAGCCGCATAGATGTCGCGGTTGGGCCGCATTGGGCCGCATGTCGTAGTAGAGCCGCATAGATGTCGCGGTTGGGCCGCATGAGGCCGCATGTCGCAGTAGAGCCGCATAGATGTCGCGGTTGGGCCGCATGAGGCCGCATGTCCCAGTAGAGCCGCATAGATGTCGCGGTTGGGCCGCATAGGCCGCATGTTGCAGTAGAGCCGCATAGATGTCACGGTTGGGTCGCATTGGGCCGCATGTCGTAGTAGAGCCGCATAGATGTCGCGGTTGGGCCGTATAGGCCGTATGTCGCAGTTGAGCCGTATATGGTGTCGCAGTTGGGCCGCATATGCCACATGAGCTGCATGTCGCGGTTAGTCCGCATGCATGTCGCAGAATAGGCCGCATAATACCTATTTTGGTTGTTTCTGACTGTTATATGTCCTATATTGACCAAATTATGGCTATAATTTCTTCTAACTCCCAACATAAAAGTTGTAAATCTTTTCCTTGGCTTCAAGAATATGTTCCCAACTATTTTATGCTAGTTATAGACTTGACCATGCTTAATACTAGTTGACTTTCATGCTTTGTCACGAAGTGACCCCGACTGTTACTTCGACTAATAATTGATCATGCGTTCCTAGTTGGAACTAAGAGACTGGCTAGTCGTCTTATTGAATTGAATGAATGAGACACGTTCATATTAATTATGAACTATTGTAATCGACTGGCTGATCCCGAATATTGACATACAGGCACATGTAGGCTTCAATTTATTTATTTATTTATTTATTTATTTTACAAAAGTAGTATGTGTACTTTATGGTCAAGGCATGATCACTCCGTGGTTAGTTCTGATTATTGTATTACGCTATGTAAGACCTGCAACCTAACCGTACTGGTATCGTTGTAGAGTTGTGCATATCGTACCCCGTACGAAAGTACTCATTTGAATGACCATGACCCACGGCATGGGATTTCACTCAACGTAGAGTCTATTAAGTTAAATAAAATAATGATTGCATAGAGAGAATGGATTTCCGAGTTCTTATATGGCAGCCCTCTTGGGACTAGTAGTGCCCGACAGGCAGGTTGGTCCCCACAGATACTGTAAATCTGTCACACGGGCAGGAAGCGGTATCTGGTTATATTATCTATTGTATATTGATGACGGGCGTCCTGCTGGGACTCGTCTAATTCATGATTGGCGCAATTGATTGACTGGGTAAACTAGCCTTGCTTGCACATAGTAAGAACTGAGGAATCTCTATTGCATAATTCCAGGATAACTTGGAACTCACAGTAGCAAGCCGTAGTAGTTGAATGGTCATTTAAATTAATTTGTTTGTGTACTGTATGTCCTCTGTTACCTAGCCGAGATGATCAGAATGTCAGGACATGACGTGCCAACTTCTGTCCTTGTTTGGTTGGGAGGTTGGTTCGAAGTGTCGTGATACTATGTGAATCCCAGTAGAAAGCAGAGATCTATTTATCATATTTTCTCATTACTGGTTTTAATCCCTCATATCGTGCTTCCTTGCGGTACTTGCTGTTAGAGGTCTAACCTCTCTGGTTTTGCATGGCCAGATTTAGAGCCGATCCCCGAGGATCCAACTTACTTCTACCTCCACGATGGTCAACACTAGAGGGATGATCGCAGGAGGGCTCGAGTGGGTTTTCTTACTTCCCCGCTCGTTTTGTTAAATACTTTATACTTTGCCGTTTGGCACCGACATGTTAGTCGGATTGTCTTGTACCTACTTTTGCATAATTATAACTAAGTCAGGCTGCAGCTGATAACAATTGTGTATACTTACTACATCATCTGGCTGTGTTTTGTAAAGCCAGATATCAAGAACATTTTGACTGAGCGTTTGGGACACCTTACTGCTTATTCTCACATGTTCTCTATTTCTGTTTCTTGTTTGAATGATTGAGACAATAGATGGAAAGTGACCATAGTAAGACTTTTATGCAGTATGTGTTTTCCATAAATAAATTCACTTTATTTATTGTGTTTCTGGGAAAATTACAACTGTGGGAATCTGATCTAGAAGACGATCACTTTATCCCTTAGACTATGCGAAGAAGAAAAGCTCTCAAAATTTTGACAGTAGATAACTATGTATCTGTCCAATGAATGAGAAAAAGAACTCTATTTATAGAGTCAAAAATAAAACTGAAAAGATAACTGTCTTCACAGCCTGTGCTTAGTTGAAAATCACGCAGGATTTAACATACGCAAGGTTGTGAGAAGTTACTGGACGTGGCCTATAACTGTTAGACACATGGCGATCATGCATGAGTCGTGTGCAAGTTACAGGACACGCAGGCGAGAGATCAGTGGCATGGCTGCCACGTACTCCAATTTGATGAAATCTATGCAGACTTTGTTAAAGACAAAATCCACACAGACTCGGAGTAGAAAGCTTCAAAATCCACGCAAACTTGGGGCAGGAAGCTTCAGGATCCACGCAGACTCGAGGCAAAAAGCTTCAAAATCCACGCAGACTTGAGGAAGAAAACTTCAGAATCCACGCAAACTTGAGATGAAGATCTCACAATACACGCAGACTTGAGATAAGACTGCCAGCTGTCTCGATTTGGCGTGCCTCGACTGACACAAAATCTCTGACAGTGATTGTTTTGTCAGTCGCATTAAATGACAAGAAACTCTTTTGGTACGCCAACTTGACGAAGGCTGAGTCTTGCTGAAGAAGATTTCAAAAGTCACGTAATAGTCGGCTATGATCTCTCGAGTTCCGTGCATACGTGGCATACGAAGAGACATTCTTCGACTGTCGTGCTGTCAGTCATAATGACTCTCTGACAAATGATGAGTTGTCACCCAGCGTAACTTTTTTTAATATTGTCCTGATCAACTCAGCGTGACTTTTGGACCTTGTTCTGATCAACTCAGCGTGACTTTTATTTTTAAGGCCTACAAAACCCCCTTCAAAGTTTTCAAAAAATGATAAATTATTTCGAAATACTTTGAAATCAAGGTGATAAAATGAACTCAGTCATGCTGAGATGACTTCAAATTTTTCGGAAGTCGAAAAGACTTCGAAGTTCTTTGAAAACATCCAAATGAACTTATTAAATATCACGATGACTCTTCATTTTTCGAGACTGATTGCATCCAATTTATGGTGGAATATGAACCGCCGGCGAGCTCTGTTATATAAACAGGGAGAGGATTCATTTTTAATCTTCATCTTACGTCAACATGACACCAAAGGAAGAAGCTGAAGAAGAAGCACGCAAGTTGGGCTTTTGTTCCCATGGCGACCCTACTTTTGGGGGTACGGAACCGGAGCCTTTTGTCTTCGAGTTCAAAGATGACTCTACTCAACTAGCCAAGAATTTCTTGAGTTATTTTGGCTTGGATGGCTCGTCTTCTTCTGATGGACACAGCCTTGTAGAACAGCGTGAAATATTGAATGCTCTATTACACCATATGGGGGTCAAGAGCGTAGAAGAACTGGGCACTAAGCTCAGCCGCTCTGCAAAATAGAGCGTGTCTTTTATGCTTCTTTTGAAAATATTGCACTTCTTCTTTTGTCTTTTGTAAGGCCATCAGTGCCTGTCTTGAAGAATGTAGTACAACTTTTGTGTTTGAACAACGTGCATTAATGAAGAATATTAAATGGCATTCTTTGACTGTTTCCAATGTTGCGTTGTCTTCCAAAGCACATGTAACACTCATTCCATAATTTATGGCGCTATTTACTCGGATCTTTTCCAAGAATAGACTTGTACTTTGTCCTTTAAATAGATAGATGAGTTTCACAGATACTCGTCTCCCATTCTTCTTCTTCTTCTCTGAGAATAAAATTTTTGGAAGATTTCATTCTCAAACATGAAAGCAATGCTTTCTAATATTCGATTTCTGCGCACTGTATCGAACATAGGTTTGCCAATCCTTAGCACCAAACTTGATGGTAAGTCCGCGTACCATTTTTGTTGCTGTTGAAGATAGGCTTTTATGTTTCTAACTGAAAAATGCACGCTTGACTAGCCAGTGCGTGCCAAATGTTATTTCTGTCGATTTAATCTCTTCTTCCTTGATGCTTTCTGCAGGAATTCGACTAAAACTTTTCTTCAGAACTGGCATTGGTGATGTGGATGCTGTGGAGAATATCCTGCTGACACCTACATCAGGGAGCTCATACGCTTTTGACGCGTACATCAGACAACTCAAAACTCTTCGTGAGATAGAAGGGTCTTCCTCAGATGGTAGGAAGAGCCTTTATACACGAGAGTTGGATGGTGGAGTCAACTCTACCCAGAGAAATCGGGTAGTAGAGTTCCTTTCAAGGCAGAACCAGGAATTGCATCCCAATGTGGAATACATTCCTATCTCCTTTGAAAGGTTACTCCCAATCCACCAGTTGTATTGGCAGCAACACGCCTTCGGACTGCCATACTCTGTGGTTCTTCTCTCATCTGAGAGAGAAGACCAGATTTTGATTCCTGCTGATCTGGTCGTGACTGGGACCCAGACAGTCAGGAACTGCCACCAACAACGAACCTGACGGAGAAGATCCAAAGAAGAAGATAGATCTCTATTAGGTTATTGTTGTGGTGTAGAATGAAAATCCAAAATTTGTAATAGATTTCCATTATGATTTGTAAGAAAGTCTAAGAGAATGTAATAGACTTTTTGTGGTGAAATGAGAATGGAAATGATAATTCTTCTATGCTCAAAATTTGTATTTGTGGATGAATTGTGG
The DNA here is from genome assembly GCA_029216955.1 of Iris pallida. Taxonomy (NCBI): domain Eukaryota; kingdom Viridiplantae; phylum Streptophyta; class Magnoliopsida; order Asparagales; family Iridaceae; genus Iris; species Iris pallida. The sequence goes on along the minus strand of JANAVB010000398.1, from coordinate 5,909,587 downwards.
ACATGATAGATAATGAAATCTTCTTTTCTGATTTAGAGTATATAATATTATCAGAGGTAATATGGACGTGATAATATGTAGTAACTCAAAAGAAAATAGATCGATTTCTATGCAGAGGTCAAAGATGACAAAGTAGGTAAATTCAGCATTTATTCAGAGGTTATGAAAACGTGATAAATAACGAATTTCCACTTTTTTTAATAGATTGATAGAAGAAAATGAACGGACAAATGTCAGGTGATAATGAACAAGTGAAACGTCGGATGAATATGACAAATGAACGGATGAACCGTCAAGTATTGATGAACGGGTGAACCGTCGGATGAATGTAATAAATGAACGGACGAACTATCGGATGAATGTGTCGTTTCATTATTCGAGGAATTTCTGTCTATAAATATAGCATAAATCTAACGAAGGACGAACACTTCTATTCTTCAAAAAAATGTCGTCTGAAGAAGCATCCAAGAAAGCTGAAATCGTCTCGAAAGTTCAGAAGGACACTGAAGAACGTCCTGCCGATCCAATTCGGCCGAAGGAGGTAGAAGCAGGTGAAGGTTCGTCTGCACCGCCACGAGACATTCTAGATTTTCTGCTTGATCCAGGAAGGTCTGAAGAAGAGGAAGCCATGAGGATGGCAGTCTGCAAGTTTCTTGTGGGCTCCAGCAAAGAAGTTCTCAATTCTTTTGCTGATCACCTTTTTGAGAAAGACGGCAGCAGTCCCCGTCCAAATGTAGAGAAGGATGATAATGATCTTCCTTAATATCATGTACCATCATTCATGATTAAAATAAAATTTATTTATAAACATGAACTTGTCTGATGATTTTATACATAATACTTTTTAAGGAATTTGCCATTGATAGGCATCATAATTTTTCGACCATCAAGTTCTGAGAGTTGATAAGCTCCATTTGAGAAAACTTTGCTCACAATATAGGGACCTTCCCACTTTGCGTTGAATTTGCCTTTGCTCATATGAGTCATAGTCATAGGACGTCTGACTGTTAAAATAAGTTCCCCTTTTTGATACGATCGAACTCTGACTTTCTTATTAAAAGCTCTTGAAACTCTAGCTTGATAGAATTCAATATTCTGTTGAGCAGATAATCGCTTTTCATCCAGAGCTTCTAATTCCTGAAGTCGAAGACGATCATTATTTTCTGCAGTGAGTTCATTAGCGATTGCTATCCTTAAAGAAGGAATTTGAATCTCTAATGGAAGAACAGCTTCACAACCATACACCAGAGAAAAAGGTGTACATTTAGTAGCATTACGAACTGTAGTCCGGTAAGCCCACAAACATTCACCGAGCTTCTCACTCCAATTACGTTTGTTAGTAGAAACAAACTTCTTTAGGAGTTTGATGATGGTCTTGTTGAAAGCTTCTGCTAATCCGTTAGCGGCCGGATTATATGCGGTAGAAGCCACATTGTTGATCCGATGGTCGTCACAGAATCGAGTAAATTTCTGGCTGACGAACTGTGGACCATTATCATGAATAATGCGTCGAGGAACACCAAATCTGTAGATGACATGATGCTTAATAAAGCTGATGACATTGGACGTCTTAACTTCAGATAAAGAAATGGCTTCGGCCCATTTGGAGAAGTAATCGGTTATTGCAAGAATAAACCGATGACCCTTGGATGACGGCGGATTGATCGGGCCGATAATGTCCATGCCCCAAGCTTCGAAAGGCCATGACGCTGCTGTTGGATGTAGAAACTCCGAGGGTTGATGAATAAAATCTGCATGGATTTGACAAGCTTTACACTTCTTTGCATATTCGATGGCGTCTGATACCATAGTGGGCCAATAATAACCCATACGTCGAATACGGTCTTGAAGTTTTGGTCCAGGCTGATGTGCTCCACAAATTCCATCATGTACTTCACGAATAATTTGTTGAGCCTCGTCACCGACAACACATCGAAGAAGTAAACCATCATAAGCTCGACGATATAAGGTCTTTGTTGTATGATTGTAATAGAATCTGAGTGATCATCGTCTGATAGAGGCTGCCTCACTCGGATCATCCGGAAGAATATCATACAATACGAAATCTAAGAAAGGAAGTCTCCAATCTTTATCCGTATTTTGATTCTCGGCCGAGTTACTGAAGATAAATTCCATGCTGGAATCAGATGAAGATGACAAAGATTTACGACTAAATCCAAATCCTCTTGTTGTGTTGACATCATAAGATGTTGATTCTTCAATGTCAATTGGAAGCCCTAGAGTTAGGTTATTTTCCAGATGAAATAATTCTCGATTGCGAACAATAATCATTTGTTGTCGTCTAATCGGAATAGCTAACACCGTCGTAAGATTAGCTAGAGCATCAGCTTCCGTGTTACATGCTCGCCTAACATGTTCAATGAAGAATTCTTCAAACGAAGAAGCCATAGATATAGCTGATCTATGATAAGGAACCAGATCTTGATGGCGAACTTCATAAGTCCCCTTTATCTGATTGACAATGAGTTTAGAGTCTCCGTATGCCTCCAAATATTGAATATTCAGATGCTTAGCGAGTTGAAGACCAATAAGTAATGCATTGTACTCAGCTACATTATTCGAACATGGCTGATCGAGAGAATAAGCTCTTTGGATAGCAAGACCTTCTGGTGATACAAGGACGATTCCAACTCCAGCGACAATATCACCATTAGGACCTATCCTTGAAGCTCCATCAAAGAATAGACGCCAAGTAGGATCTTCTTCAGCAATTTGGTTTGAATCTAGAACTTCATCTGAGATTTCATCATAGAGTTTTGAATCTTCTGGAATTGAATGAGCAGTCAGAAAATCAGCTAAAGCTTGTCCTTTGACTGACTTCTGAGGAATATAGTGCATATCATATTGAGCAAGTAGGATTCCCCAATTAGCCAATCGAGAATTCAAAATACTAGGTTTCTTCATCATGACCCGTATAGGATTGATCTTAGAAATGACATGAATAGTCTGGCCAATGATATAATGACATGTCTTTTGGACAGCGAATATCAAGGCTAGACATTCTTTTTCGACCGGTGAATATCGAGGTTCAGTTCCGATCATAGTACGACTAAGATAGTAAATGGCTTGTTCATGACCATTTTTATTCTTTTGCGCGAGCAATGCACCCAATGAATGACTCATTGTTCGGATATATAGGAGGAATGGAATTCCTGAGACGGGAGGTACCAATACTGGAGGGCTCATCAGATATTATTTTATATCATCGAATGCTTTCTGACATTCATCATTCCAGACAAAAGAGACACCTTTCTTCATAAGTTTGTTGAATGGTCTGCAGCGTCCTGACAAATTAGAGATGAATCTCCTGATATAAGCGATCCTTCCTTGAAATCCTCGTAGCTCTTTTAAGGTGCGTGGAGGACACATCTCTTAGATGGCTTTGATCTTCTCGGGATCCACGTGTATACCTTTAGAGGTAATGACGAAGCCGAGAAATTTACCACTAGAGACGCCTAAGAAGGACTTAGTAGGGTTCATCTTTAATTGATGCTTACGCATTAGATCAAATATAGTCTTCAAATCTTGGATGTGATCCTCCTTTTGTCGACTTTTGACTGCAATATCATCAACGTAGCATTCGACTTTTTTTCGTAGATGTTCACGGAATATAGTGCTCATAGCTCATTGATAAGTTGCTCCTGCATTCTTGAGACCGAATGGCATAACTGTATAACAGTATGTACCAATCGGCGTTCTGAAAGAAGTGTGCTTCTCATCGTCTGGAAACATTTTAATCTGATTGTATCCAGAATACCCATCCATGAATGACATCCGTTCAAATCCACAGGTATTATCGATCATGACATCAGTGATTGGTAGAGGGAATTCGTCCTTATGGCATGACGCATTGAGATCGCGGAAGTCTATGCATACTCTGATCTTGCCAGTCTTTTTAAGGACAGGAACTATGTTAGCTACCCAATCGGGATGTTGTTCCTCTCTAATAAACCCGGAGGCCATGAGTTTATTAACTTCAGCTTCAATTGCATCCATAATGTCTGGACGAAATCGTCGCTGTTGTTGTTTGACCGGTTTAGCATTCGGCAAGATATTGAGCTTGTGAGTTGCAATTTGTGGATCAAGCCCTGGCATATCTTCATAACTCCAAGCGAAGACGTCGATGTAATCACGAATGAGTTTGATCATGTCTTGCTTATCAGTTTCTGAAAGACTTTCACTGATGAATATTGGTTTGGGGGATCCCTCTTCACCAACATCTATTTGAACAAGTTTATCTTCAGTCGGAGGTTCTTTTTGCTCGAAACGGAACTCCCATTGATTATCTAATCTTTGGGCCCATTGTTCTGATTCATGTGAGATTTCAAACTCTTCTTCGTCTTCATCACTTTCTTCAGAACGGTCAATGGAAACCATGTTGGAAGACAGAATGTTGTAGTAGAAATTATCGATACTCGTATCGGAATCCCAAGAAGTGGTACTAGAAGAATCAGATCTCTTATCTTCGTCAGATTCAGGATCTTCATGGATAATATTGATGAAAGGAGTAGGAGTAATATAGCCTAATCCGCATTTCGTCCTCCCATATTTCAGAGGAGGAATACGAACAGGCATTTTTCTTCCTTTTCCACTATTGAGGCCAGTCCTGAAGTCATAGCCCATATTTTTGATGATGTCTTTAGATTGCTGACTATAGCGACGTAGTTGTAATCTTCCAGTATCATCATTTTTGTCATCATCTTCTAAATCAGAAGGACTTTGGGGCCCTTTGTAGAAGAATATTGGAATGTCTCCTGGCTTTCTACTGGGAACTAGAAAGTATGAAGATTGTACAGGTTCTAGAGATACATCTGTATGAACAGTCTGTACAACTCCTATGGTTATTGTGCTCAAGTCATCTAACAAATGTAAATGACTATAAACATAATTACACACATCAGCGTACTGCAAAGATGGAGACTTTTCATTAAATGTAAAAGCAGCAATATTTACATTGGGAGAAGGCTGAGCCTTAGAGATTTTAGCCAAGTCAATGACTAAAGGGGAAGAAGAAGAATGAGAAGAAGCTTTGTTTCGATTAAGATCGATAACAAATGGCTCAGAAGAGGTGAGCTCCCTTGAAGTCTGAGATGGAAGAATAGTCCGCCCTCCAACTGGAATTAGCAGAGTATCCTGTGAAGATACAGGAACTATAGTACGCCCACTAACAGGAATGATCATTGTATTTTGAGCAGACGAATGAGGCAACGGAGAGATCCGTCCACTCACTGGAATGATGAAAGAACCTTCTCCAGAGGGTTTGGGAGATTGTTGCTGAGTAGCTCGACCTTTAACAGGGATTATTAAAGTCTCACTTTGTGAATCCTCTTTCTCCATAGCTTGTATGACCCTTGTATACTCTTCTTTGTACATTCGGGAATTATTGAAATAAGCTTCAACCCCATGGAAGGGATTTATATCAGCAACTTCTTTTTGTACTCTTCCATTGCTATCAATGTACTTAAAATACTGATGAAGAGTAGAAGGCACCACATTATTTTCATGAAGAAAGGGCCTTCCAAGAAGAAGATTATAGGATCCCACGATCTCAATCACATAGAAAGTGACTTTGGATCTGAAATCGCCTATCTGAAGCTTCAGATGAATCTTTCCCAAAGGCTCGCTTCGGCTTTGATTGAATCCCAAGATAGTAGTAACCGTCTTAGAGAGCTTGTGAAGAGGGATTTTTAGTTCATCCAACAGACTCTTTGGTATTTGTCACGCCCCAGAACCAGAATACTGGAGAGCGGGGGCAGACATAGCCAGCTACGTATATGAAATGGATTCCATCTCGCTATACGGTCACGGCTGTCTAGATACATGAGGGTTTACTACAAGCCAACAGTCTGCTATGGTCATGAACAAGCCTAGTGTCTCAATCACAAGCAAGTAAGTAAATGTTACAAGATGTATGATCATTAAATATACAATAATAAGGCGTCCCAAATATTACATATTCAGCTGATCATGAAACTAGTCGTTACAAAATGTTAGGACTAGTAAGAGTTTAGTCATACATGATCAACCCTAGGATTTGTCAATCATGTTACAGCCCGTAGGCAGACAATAAGTAAAAGTACAACCGAGCTAAACAGGTGCTCGTCGGCTAAACGCCTCAAAAGAATATATTTACAATAGAGTGGGAGAGCCAAAAATAACCCACTCGTTGCCAGGATTCCTTCTAGTGTTCACCATCTGGCTGGAAGGTCGGTAGATCCTCTGGAGCTGCTCCGAAATCTGGCCACACAAAACCAGCTGGGTCAGACCCCAGAAAGAACAAGTGCCACAAAGGAGCTTCACTTAAGAACTAAAACCAGCAATCAGCACAGGAATATAAATAATATAATAAAAGACAGGAATATAATTAAATGGTAAAGACTGGAAATAAGGAAAACATGCCAGGATGATATACGACGAGATAACCATGGAACTATTCAGATAGCCAGGTTACAACCCGTAAACCAAACAAGGACCGGGGTTGTAACCCTTCGTCTGAACGGAGCTTGGCTTCTCACCATTTATTGGTAAAATAAATACAAGCATGCTGGCCATTCAATAGTCTGGAACAGGATCAGGACAAGACTAGACTGGTTAGACTCCATCCAATCACTTCACGGCCAAGCAAGAACTACGGCTTGATACTTTAACTAACTAGGGTTATCACAATCCTAATTACTAGCAAGATGCAGTGAGATTATTCCACAGCCACAAGCCCTGCAGACCATCCAGGTTCCCCGGGTTAAAAGATTAGAGTTGAATTCAGGTGGGTACATCGTCCAGGAAACGAATGTACCCTTAGGTGGCTTGAAGGGTGCAACATATGACAGTGTGCTAGAAATGTGCCCTACTCAACGGCAGGCTACAGATCCCAAGGCGTGTCCAGGTAACGGGATTGCCTGTAGCTGGGAAATCTCTTCATGACTAATGTATTAATCTAGTTATTGGCCCTTAGTTTATTTCAATGGGTACTCCTAACCGTGGTACTCAGGTGTCCCCTCCTAGATATGATGCAAGACAAGACTGGATTATTTATACAAGCATAATCGTCCACGGTGTCCAGGTTATTATACAGGTCATGTCATGTCAGGTAGCCGTCGCAACAGCTTATCAAGATATAACATGTCAGGTTATCAGGTCAAGTGTACTTGTCAGGAGTGCGCCACGACGGGCCACTATCAGGTCATGTCAGGTCATTATGTCAGGAGTGCACCACTACGGGTCACTTTCGTGTCATGCTCAGGTATCATTCCAAACATATTAAACAAATCCATGATTATCAAGTTCTGGACAAAAGGCGTAAGGATATAAAATGGACGTTAATTATCTAAATAAATATCAATATACAGGGCTATAGAAGATCCAGGATAAGGAAAATAAAACCAAACTGACATGCTGATATAAGATCAAGTCTGCCAAGGGGCCATACGCTCAGGCAAGCATACGCTCCCAAAAGGCAGCGTATGGGGGTCACAAGGCTCTCGGGTTGAACCAGGGTGACAAGATAGGCTAGCGTACGCTCAAGCCAGCGTACCAAAGGATCCATACACTTCCAATGGGAAGCGTACGCAAGGGTCAGCGTACACAAGGGCACGCTCAAGCTACAGGTCAGCGTACGCTCAAGCTAGCGTACCAAAGGCACGCGTACGCTCGCTAAAGAGCAGCGTACGAAGGCTAGCATACGCTCACTAAACAGCAGCGTACGAAGGCTAGCGTACGCTCACTAAACAGCAGCGTACGAAGGCTAGCGTACGCTCACTAAACAGCAGCGTACGAAGGCTAGCGTACGCTCACTAAACAACAGCGTACGAAGGCTAGCGTACGCTCACTAAACAGTAGCGTACGAAGGCTAGCGTACGCTCACTAAACAGCAGCGTACGAAGGCTAGCGTACGCTCACTAAACAGCAGCGTACGACTCAGTGGCGTAAGCTAAAAAGCTAGCTCACTGTTCACTGTCTTCTCCAAAGGGCAAGAACAGCAAGAACAGCAAGGACTCCATGGATGGAACCCAAAACTCCAAATGCTCATAACTTGGTCAAAACAAGTCCGAATCCAACTTTCCAAAGGTCAAAATTGGGTAGAATAAAATTCTGTAAAACATGGAACCATCAAAACTTGAAAACAAGCAAGTTTGATAGATCAAAACACCAAAAATCCGAAAATAGCAAAACTCTAGATCTACAAGAATTAAAGCCTCAAAATGGAAAATGACAAGTTCTAATGTGTCTTAGAATCATGAGAAGAAGCTAATAGAACCATAAAATGAGTTCTCTTGTGGAAGCAAGTTGTACTTGCCTAATGGTTGGGGAGTTGTGGAGAGGAAGGAAGAAGAAGAAGAAGAAGAAGAAATAAATGAGAGTTATGGAGGAGAGAGAAGGTTGGTGGGGAAATAAATATCATGGGTTGTGGTAGGTAGGGGGTTCACCTTGGTCCATGATTAGACCAAGCAACCAGCCGGCCAAACCATGCCAACCCAAACCGAGAGTTAAACCAAGCCAAGAAAACTAAACAAGGAACAATACAAGAAAATACGTACACGTATTTCTAAAATACGTAATACGAACCACAGGCATTACAGCATTATGCTTATAGCAGACCCTGGGTCAATGAGGATACGATCTATCTTCATTGTATCGATATAACCAGTGTAGTAGAGAGGCCGATCATGTCGATTATCCTCCAATAGCATGTCGTCTTGTGTAAAGGTGATATTTGGGATAATCTCCAATACACTGTTGCAATGTAAGCAAGTGGCAGGTTCTGCATCTGGCTTCTTCAATTGTGCAAGATAAGAGTCGGCTTGAAGAAGTGCTTCACTTAACGTCTTCCGAGTTTCTTTATAAAGACGTAGAAGTTCAAAGAGGGACATTCTAGCTAGAGTATTAGCAAGTTGAGCTAGAATGTCAAAGTTGTAAGGCTTCTGAAGCCCAAGAGGAGGGGACTTCTTGATTGGTTTATCAAACTGAGCCTGTTGTTTGCCTTTCTCCAAAACTGTGGATTTAGGAGGAATAGGTTCAACTGGTGTAATTGAAGGAACAGGTGCAGTAGATGATTCTTCTTCAGGAGGAACATTAGGAGCATCTTTATCAGCTAGAGGGATATCAGGAGTATCCTCAGGATTCTTGGAATAATCCTTTAGATAAGGTTTCCCTGTTCGAGTAGCAAGTGCTTCTTCCTTCTCTTTTGGCTCTGTGTCAGAGGTAGATCCAAGAGAAGTCATATGACATGACTTAATCTTTCCAGCCTTCTTAGACTTTCGAGATATAGTCTTTTGAAGAGAAGGAGATTCAAAATCTTCCACTAGATCAGGATGAATCCACATGATTTCTCCAGTTTCCAAAGTGATTGGCACTAGTCCTTCAGATTGTGGAGGAGGAATATTCACTATCTCAAGAGTTGCCTTGGGAATAGGAACGATCCCACTTTCAAGAAGTTGAGGAGGGAAATCTCCGAATTGTATAGAGACGACGTTGGAGGTGACTGTCTTCTCTTTTAGAGTAAGGAAGATAGCTCCAGATTTAATCATTTCTTGGATCTTTCCTTTCAGTACATAACATGTACGAATTGTGTGACCCAATATTCTGTGATATGGGCAGTATTTGGGATGATCTGTCTTACCAGCTTCATCAGGTTTCTTGATTTCAGGTAATTGTATTTTATTACCTTTCAGCAGACATTCAAAGATACCAAGGACATCGTCATCATCGAAAGAGTATTCTTCTTTGGGGCGAGGTGTTCTTGGTTGTTGAGTTGTAGAGGTAGGAGAAGTTTGAACAATTGATGCATCTTTGCTCTGAAGATTAACTTCAAGAGTTTCTTTTCCTTTGCGAGCATTGTTTTTATTGTTAGTAGCTTGACCTGTTTCTTTGGGAGTCATCTACACTCTTAAACCTTTGAAGGTTTCAGCACTAATTTCTGCAGCCTTGGCACTAACTATGAAAGAAGGCCAGTCTTGGAATTGGGTGGATCCTGTCCACATGCTGATGATAGGCAACAAGTTTGATTTGCATGTGTCGATGGTGACAGCATCTGGAGTTCCAAGAGGCATCTTCAGAGCTTCTCTTCGAAACCGTTCAATGAAATCCTCTGTAGTTTCATTATTTTTCTGCTTGATTCTAATAAGAGCAGACATAGTCATATCATTGAGCCCTTCATAGAAACGTTCAAGAAACATCTGTTTGAAACCGGCAAATGAGGTAATACACCCATTTGGGAGACTTCTATACCATTCATAAGCAGTTCCCTTGAGACATCCAATAAACACCGGAGTAAGGAGGGCGTCACTTGGTTGCAACTGGTCAGTCATCACTTCAAAGTGATTAATAAACTGACTTGGAGAAGTGGTTCCATCATAGAATGAGATAGTAGGAGGCTTGTATTTAGGAGGATACGATACTTGCTTCCATTCTATCGGGTAAGGTTGCTTGATGCCTAACCTTTGTAAACCATCTTTCTGTTTGAATGCCTCGAATTGAGTTTTGAGATTCCTCAATTCTTCATTAACAACTCCAGAAGATTGTGGAGTTATAACTTGTAGAGAATAGTTAGGAGGAGGAACATCATTGTAAGCACTACCCCCAGCTCCAGAGAGACTAGAATTTGGTTGAGCTGGTCCAGGAGTACTGGATTGTACTGCTGGAGGAACTTGTACTGGACTTATATCAGTGTCAGTTGGTATGGCATCTGATACAGTCTGTCGATTCTGTAACTGAGCTGTCATGAGTTCATACATCGACTTCATAGTATCAGCCATAGACTTTATTTGCTGTTCCAAAGAAGCAATTCTTTGGTCCTGAGGAGTCACCGAAGAGGAAGATTCATTGTTCAATTTAGTATTCCCATCCACCATATATGTAGTGACTGTACGAAGGATTATTGATGACTTAGTGGATGTTTTATGCTCTGAATCACTGCTTCGTGCATCAAAATCATTTAAAGGAGAACTACCCCCAGTAGGAAGAGGTGGGAAATTAGATTCTCCTAGAAATTCAGAATCATCTTCCGAGATCAAATTTCTTTGACTAGAAGCTAAGACTCTTGCTCTGGTGTTTCTATATACTCCATCTGGACTATCAGCTCTACCCCCAGCATCCCGAGAGGTCATGTTGACAGAAGCAAACAAAGGCTAATCTTTATCAGGCATAGGTTCATACTGAATCCGATTGAAGACAGATTATCGTTTAGTTTGACATCTGCATTGCATTGTAACTCTTGGATGGAAGTCACATTCATGATCAACATGGTCATGAGCCATTGATTGACATCTGCATTGAATTATGACTCTTGGCTGGAAGTCACACTCAGCATGTTCTTTTGACACAGAATTACTCCTTCTCTTCTGTTGAAGATATTCTCGTAAATCTGTTTGTGAAGAATGAGGAGTATATTTCCTGTTCTTGGTTCTTGATGGCTCTTGATTATATAAAGAATGATTAATATGAGCCACATAGTTTCTAGCATACTCTACATCTGGATCTTTTATCCTTGTTTCCAACTGATGTGGTTTCTTAACACCAGAAGTACTAAGTTTTGTTCTTAGATCAATTGGAGGTAACACATTAGTTTTGGAAACTTGGAATTTTCCTTCCATTGATCTGGATATTTGTAGAGAAGGAAAAATAGAACCATCCCTTTGATTAGGAGTTGGTAACAAACCCTCTTTTATGGACAAATTCTGTGCCTAATTTGAAGAAGTCAAAGAAGAAGACATTACAGAATGTTTCTTCTTAGACTCATTCAAGGTTTGAGACATAGAATGTCCAGAAGGAAGAGTAGTCAAAAGACCATCTCTTTTTCTTTGACTAACAAAATTGTCAGTCAAAGCTGTTCCTGAAGTAAAAACTACAGGAGCAGAAGGAACAACTAAAGAGTTATTCCTTTTCGAAGGGACTTTGTGTGGAAGACCACCCCCAGTTCTAGTAGAACTTGGCAAAGAAGAAGAGATAGCTAAAGAGCTATTCTTCTTAGATGAAATATACGCTGAAATAGACTTGGTTAAAGAACCAGTACTGTTAGCGTGACTTTTAACTTTGGAAGTACAAACTGGAACAGACTTGGCTAAAGAACCAGTGCTGTCAGCGTAACTTTTAATTTTAGAAATACACACTGGAACAGATTTGGCTAAGGAGCCAGTACTGTCAGCGTGATTTTTGGTTTTAGAGAGACACGTTGGAACAGATTTGGCTAAGGAGCCAGTACTGTCAGCGTAATTTTTGGTTTTAGAGAGACACGCTGGGACAGATTTGGCTAAGGAGCCAGTACTGTCAGCGTGACTTTTAGAGTTGAATTTGTACGCTGGAACAGACTTGGCTAAGGAGCCAGTACTGTCAGCATGACTTTTGAATGCTGTCATCTTCGAGCGCACAAGAGTGTGCGTGCTTGCAATAAAGTTCTTGCCAATGTTAGGAGTAGACACTGTGGCAGAGACTTCACCATTGACTACCAACTGATTCTTAGGGACATAGACAGAGTGTTCCTTCGACTTGGCAGTGATGATGGAGGCTGAAGTAGACTTGCCACTCTTAGCCCGCTGCATTTCTTCATAGGCGAGTTGATCAAATTGGATCGTCATCACCTTCTTTGTCGAGCCGATTAACGAAGTGTCGCATTGAGTTGTTGCCATCTCAGAAGAGGAGATGGTTTTCCCCAGCAGAGTCGTCAATTTATTTTCCATAAATAAATTCACTTTATTTATTATGTTTCTGGGAAAATTACAACTGTGGGAATCTGATCTAGAAGACGATCACTTTATCCCTTAGACTATGCGAAGAAGAAAAGCTCTCAAAATTTTGACAGTAGATAACTATGTATCTGTCCAATGAATGAGAAAAAGAACTCTATTTATAGATTCAAAAATAAAACTGAAAAGATAACTGTCTTCACAGCCTGTGCTTAGTTGAAAATCATGCAGGATTTAACATACGCAAGGTTGTGAGAAGTTACTGGACGTGGCCTGTAACTGTTGGACACATGGCGATCATGCATGAGTCGTGTGCAAGTTACAGGACACGCAGGCGAGAGATCAGTGGCATGGCTGCCACGTACTCCCATTTGATGAAATCCATGCAGACTTTGTTAAAGACAAAATCCACGCAGACTCGGAGTAGAAAGCTTCAAAATCCATACAAACTTGGGGCAGGAAGCTTCAGGATCCACGCAGACTCGAGGCAAAAAGCTTCAAAATCCATACAGACTTGAGGAAGAAAACTTCAGAATCCACGCAAACTTGAGATGAAGATCTCACAATACACGCATACTTGAGATAAGACTGCCAGCTGTCTCGATTTGGCGTACCTCGACTGACACAAAATCTCTGACAGTGATTGTTTTGTCAGTCGCATTAAATGACAAGAAACTCTTTTGGTACGCCAACTTGACGAAGGCTGAGTCTTGCTGAAGAAGATTTCGAAAGTCACGTAATAGTCGGCTATGATCTCTCGAGTTTCGTGCATACGTGGCATACGAAGAGACATTCTTCGACTGTCGTGCTGTCAGTCATAATGACTCTCTGACAAATGATGAGCTGTCACCCAGCGTGACTTTTTTTAATATTGTCCTGATCAACTCAGCGTGACTTTTGGACCTTGTTCTGATCAACTCAGCGTGACTTTCATTTTTAAGGCCTACAGTATGCACCCCCTCGTCTTATTAGACAACATTGATCGTATTATACGGTATTCATCTACTCGTAATACGTAGCTGGCTGAGTCATTCCCCCGCTCTCCAGTATTCTGGTTCTGGGGCGTGACAAGGTTTTAGTGGTGGCCCATGCAGGTCTGGTTTCAGACTTGTGGGGTATTTTAATTTATAGGATGTCTCAATCATACATGTTTCCCCTTGATCTCATGATTCGTTACTCTCGACTCTAGCTTGACATTCCGGTATCCTTTGACTTCATCGATCTTTCCAGTCCGATCGTTTGATTGTTCTCTTGTCCCTTTTCTTAGGGGTACCTCGTCTGTATCTGTCGGGACTGGGCAACAACAACAAGGGCAACACGGACAACCTGACCATGTTGATCAGCAACAAGGGCCGGTACTAACTCAAGAGACCATCTAAGAAGAAGTAATAGTGGAAGCAGCAGCTGGACCGCAGTATCCGGATGTTCCACTACCACCAACAGTTCCATCTACCCCTGTGGAAGTGGACACACCGGCCCTTCTGGAGATCATGAGAGGGATGATGGCTACTCAACAACACCAGATGTTAGCCCAGCAGCACATGTATGCTCAGTTGCAGGAGCAGAATGTACTACTCAACCAAGGATTGCATACGGTATTAGAAAGAGGGGCGAGGCCCAATTCAGGAGCATCAACCAGATTTTGCAAGTACAACCCCCGCCGTTTCGAGGACACGGAGGATGCCATCTCAGCAGATGCATGGTTTAAGGATATTGAGGCTATTCTGACAGCAGCTACGGTACCGGCGGAAGAACGTGTGGATCAGGTGAAGTTGTTACTTCAGGATCTCGCACGAGATTGGTGGGAATCAGAGGAAGTAGGTATCAGACATCCTGTTGCTTGGGATAATTTTACAGCAAGATTCAAGATAAAGTACTATGGAGTTGTGGCGCAGTTCGAGCTACAACAAAAATTTATCAACCTCAAGCAGGCCGGCAAGACGGTAGATGCTTACACAGCAAAGTTCTGCAGATTGAGTAGGTTTGCCCCAGAGATGGTAGCAACAGAGCGCCAGAGGGCGATGAGGTTCCAGCAAGGGTTTCATCTTGAGCTCTTGCAATTGATAGAGGGGCACAATTATCAGACTTTTGACGAAGTATTGACGGCAACCTGAAGGCATGAGATCACCATTCAGAGGATCACGGCAAGGACCGGGGGTCAGAAGAGATCCTACAGTCAGATTGAAGGAGGAGGGGGAGCAGCGCCCTGAGTTACACCGTCTCCTGGCATTCGCATCCACGATGTGGCGATGCGAGGGCCTGCACCCTCCAGGCAGCAGCAACAGCAACAAAGGAAGAATCAGCAACCTCCAGCGGGCTGTACTTATTGTGGGAAGATGGGACACACTAGAGATGTGTGTCAGACATTGAACGGGCTGTATTTGATATGTGGAAATCCAGATCATCGGGTTACCACATGTCCCATGAATTTAAGGTCAGGAGGACCAGTGCAGCAGTTTCCTGCTCTGCCAGCACCAGGGGCAGGTCAGTATCGAGGACCAGCAGTGGCAGTGAGACCATTGGCCCAGCATCCGTTAATGCCGCAAGCTCAGATGTTTCGGCAGCAGGGACCGCCGATGCAGCAACACAAGCATAGACCACCCCAGCATCATCAAGAAAGGGGCCAGCAGCAGCACCAGGCTAGGCCGCAGCATGGAAACCAACAAGGAGGTCGAGGGCAGGCATTCACTCTGTCCTTGGAAGAGGCATTAGCATCGGGAGATGTTGTGGCAGGTAACATTCTCGTCGTCTCATATCCCGCAGTAGCATTGTTTGATTCAGGAGCATCACACTCATTTATATCTGCACAATTTACGACACGGCTAGGAATAGAGTTCGAGGTATTGCCAGGGAGGTTGAATATACTCACTGGTAATGGGCTCGTAGGAGTTAGTAGAGTTATTCTAGCGTGTAGTATTGTAGTTTGTGGGCATTCCTTACCCGCCCAGTTGATAGAATTTCCTGTTGGAAATTTTGACGTTATCTTAGGCATGGACTGGCTGAAAGACAGTCATGCGAAAATAGGTCGTAGTGGGAGTGTATCTTTTTATATTCCAGGTATGGAGAGATTCACCTTAGTCAGATCAGAGGCAACTCAACAAGAGCAGGGAGTACTAATGGCAATGGAAGAAGTTCAAGTTCCGAAGGTAGTTGAAGAGTTTTTGGATGTATTTCCCGAAGAACTTCTAGGTCTACCATCGGTTAGGGATATTGAGTTCAGTATAGAATTGGCACCTGGAACTAAACCGATATCAGATCGAGTTTACAGAATGGTGGATTCAGAGCAGGCCAAGGTATATCAGCACATAGAAGAACTGAAGGAGAAGAAGTTCATCCAAGCTAGCATATCGCCATGGGCAGCACCAGTGGTACTTGTAGAAAAGAATGATGGATCATCCAGATTGTGCATTGATTACAGGAAGATTAACGAGGCAACAGTAAAGAACAAGTATCCACTACCAAGGATCGACGACTTATTCGATCAGTTGAGCAGGGCTAGAGTTTTCTCCAAGATAGATCTTCGTTCAGGGTACCATCAGGTAAGGGTTCGGAAGGAGGATATTCCTAAGACAGCATTCAGGTCGAAGTATGGGCATTATGAATTCTTGGTAATGCCGTTTGGTTTGACCAATGCTCCAGCAATATTTATGGACTTGATGAACCGCATCTTTATGCCATACCTAGATCAGTTTGTCGTGGTGTTTCTCGACGACATTCTCGTATATTCTGCCAGTGAAGAGGAGCATGAAGACCACCTCAGAAAAGTGTTACAGGTTTTGAGAGAGAACCAGTTGTATGCCAAGCTTAGTAAGTGTGAGTTCTGGACGAATCATATTTCATTTTTGGGTCATATCATATCAGGAGCTGGAGTAGCAGTGGATCCCAAGAAGGTAGAAGCAGTAGAGAGTTAGCCAGTACCCAAGACCGTAGCTGATGTGCGGAGTTTCTTGGGATTGGCAGGATATTACAGAAGGTTCGTATCAGACTTTACAAGGCTTTCAGCACCCATGACCCGTTTGACACGGAAGGATGTGCCATTCATTTGGTCGGCAGAATGCCAGTCATCATTTGAGAATCTGAAGCAGAAGTTGATATCAGCGCCTATTCTTACATTGCCAGTTGGACCCGGAGGTTTTACAGTATATTGTGATGCGTCAGAAAAATGACTTGGATGTGTCCTCATGCAACATGGGAAGGTGATAGCATATGCATCTAGGCAGCTTCGAGACCACGAGAAGAATTACCCAACTCATGACTTAGAGTTGGCAGCAGTAGTATTTGCTTTAAAACTATGGAGGCATTACTTATATGGTGACCGAGTGGACATGTACACAGACCGTAAAAGTCTGAAGTACATCTTTACTCAGAAGAAGATAAACATGCGGCAGAGAAGATGGTTAGAGCTGATCAAGGATTATGATATGGAGCTTCAGTATCATCCAGGCAAGGCTAATGTGGTAGCAGACGCTCTTAGCAGGAGAGGCGGCGCCTTTATGTTGACAGCACAGAAGCATATTTTAGAAGACCTTCAGGAGATGGACATCGAAGTTATACTTCCTAGTGATGTAGGAGTTCTAACAAGTTTACAAGTTCAATCCGACTTGGTAGACAGGATCAAGGCAGCTCAGGCACAGGACCCAAGGATTCAGAAGCTTAGAGCAGAATGTGAGTCCGGACTCAGGAAGGAGATGAGAATTCACGAAGATGGTACGCGCCTATGTGTGCCTAGTAGAGATATCAGACATGAGGTTATGACAGAAGCTCACAGTTTTCAATATTCTATACACCCTGGAGGGACCAAGATGTACCAAGATATCAAGCAGCACATCTGGTGGAACGGGATGAAGAGGGAGATAGCTAGATTCATTTTCCGTTGCTTGGTATGTCAGCAAGTGAAGGCAGAACAGCAGAGGCCAGCTGGATTATTACAGCCACTTCCTATCCCGAAATGGAAGTGGGAGCACATCACAATGGACTTTGTGACCGGTTTACCGAGATCACCAAGTGGCAAGGATGCTATTTGGGTGATAGTAGACCGGCTTACAAAGGTGGCACACTTTTTTCCTTTCAGGGTAGGACAATCTACAGAAAAGTTGGCAGAGTTGTATATACAACAGATAGTCAGGCAGCATGGAGTCCCTGTCAGTATTGTGTCAGATAGAGATACCTATTTCATATCACATTTTTGGAAGAGCTTACATCATAGTCTGGGCACCAAGTTAAGATTTAGCACGGCTTACCATCCACAGACGGATGGGCAATCAGAAAGAATAATTCAGACTTTAGAAGATATGTTGCGAGCTTGTACCCTAGATTTTGGAGGATCTTGGGAGAGGCACCTGCACTTAGTTGAGTTTTCATACAACAACAGTTATCAAGCCAGTATCCAGATGGCGCCATTCGAAGCTCTATATGGTAAGAAGTGTAGATCGCCACTAGCATGGAATGATATCGGGGAGAGAAAAATATTAGGCCCGAAAATGATTGTTCAGACAGTTGAATTGGTCAAGGGAATTAGAGAGCGACTTCGAGTTGCACAGGACCGGCATCGTCATTGGGCGGACCAGCATCGTAGACCGCTAGAGTTTTCTGTTGGGGACCACGTGTTCTTGCGGATCTCACCTACCCGTGGGGTCATTAGATTTGGCGTTCGTGGGAAGTTGAGTCCGCGATACGTAGGACCATTCGTTATCCTTGATAGGGTAGGCGATGTTGCTTATCGTTTATCCCTTCCACCTTCGTTACGAGAGGTGCATGACGTGTTTCATGTATCTCAATTGCGAAGGTATGTATCGGACCCCAGCCATATCCTTGATCATTCTGAGTTGGTTGTTGGTACCAACTTGTCTTACGAGGAGCAGCCAGTGTCCATTTTGGACCGGAGAGAGAAGATACTCAAGAACCGAACAATTAGCCTTGTCCGGGTTGCTTGGGGTCATCACTTATTAGGAGAGTCAATGTGGGAACGTGAGGATGATATCCGATCACGGTATCCACATCTGTTTGACTCACAAGGTATATTTCTTCCCGTGTACCTTGATTGCCTTAACCCCTCATGCTTGTCACCTCATAGATAAAACTACTTGATATCGTAGATTATTAATATAGATATGTTATCTGCTAGTTAAACATTGAAGAATGATTGCTTGCTCAAGTTTTTTGTACCTAAATCAGCTCGGTTTTTCCTATCCTGCTTGGATTTGAAATTCCGAGGACGGAATTTATCTAAGGTGGGTAGAGATGTCACTCTCTGTTCCCGGAATGCGTATTTTTATACGTATACCGCTTGCCCGAATTTATTTAGTATCTGTCATGCATTTATTTTGTATTTAATTCTTTTAATTTCATGCTAATTATTTTTCTGTATTTTATTTTCTGCTTTTTTTTGGCTCTTGATTCATTTCGGTTCATAGTGAGCCAACTTGGTTTGGCTTTACATTGAAAGGAATGGGTGGCTAGGATTTGATGGAGTAGGATGGATGGTGGAGATGCACTTGACTTTGATATAAAAGTCCTTCTTTCATTCTCTCTCTTCATTCATTCACATTTATTCCTCCACCAAACCCTAACCCACCTGTGAGAGGCAAGTACATCTTACACACCATGAGGGATTTCATGCATCCCTATTTATTTTTTAGTTTATGTTGTTCATCTTCTCTTCCTCTACAAGTTTAGGTCTTGAAGTTCTTGATTTCCATGGATGGTTGGGTGTAGATCTAAGTTTCAAGTTTTGATTTTCATATAGATTTTATGGTTTTGATCTATCAAACTTTGTTGTTTTCAAAAATAAGTGGTTCCATGTTGTAGAGAATTTAATTATGCTAAACTTTGGCTTTTGAAAAGTTAGATTTCAATTTATTTTGAGAAAGTTATGGCCAAAACAATTTTGGTCAAACTTCTATGTTCATCTGCAGCATGAGGCCGCATGTCGCAGTAGAGCCGCATAGATGTCGCGGTTGGATCGCATGAGGCCGCATGTCACAGTAGAACCACATAGATATCGCGGTTGGGCCGCATGTTACAGTAGAGCCGCATAGATGTCGCGGTTGGGTCGCATATCGCAGTAGAGCCGCATAGATGTCGCGGTTGGGCCGCATGAGGCCGCATGTCGCAGTAGAGCCGCATAGATATCGCGGTTGGGCCGCATTGGGCCGCATGTCGCAGTAGAGCCGCATAGATGTCGCGGTTGGGCCGCATAGGCTGCATGTCACAGTAGAGCCGCATAGATGTCACGGTTGGGCCGTATTGGGCCGCATGTCGCAGTAGAGCCGCATAGATGTCGCGGTTGGGCCGTATAGGCCGCATATCACAGTTGAGCCGTATATGGTGTCGCAGTTGGGCCGCATATGCCACATGAGCCGCATGTCGCAGTAGAGCCGGATAGATGTCGTGGTTGGGTCGCATGAGGCCGCATGTCGCAGTAGAGCCGCATAGATATCGCGGTTGGGCCGCATAGGCCGTATGTCGCAGTAGAGCCGCATAGATGTCGCGGTTGGGCCATATTGGGCCGTATGTCGCAGTAGAGCCGTATAGATGTCGCAGTTGGGCCGCTTGAGGCACATGTCGCAGTAGAGCCGTATAGATGTCGCGGTTGGGCCGCATAGGCCGCATGTCGTAGTTGAGCCGCATATGGTGTCGCAGTTGGGCCGCATATGTCACATGAGCCGCATGTCGCGGTTAGTCCGCATGCATGTCGCAGAATAGGCTGCATAATGCCTATTTTGGTTGTTTCTGACTGTTATATGTCCAATATTGACCAAATTATGGCTAGAATTTCTTCTAACTCCCAACATAAAAGTTGTAGATCTTTTCTTTGGCTTCAAGAATATGTTTTCAACTATTTTATGCTAGTTATAGAGTTGGCCATGCTTAATACTAGTTGACTTTCATGCCTTGTCACGAAGTGACCCCGACTGTTACTTCGACTAATAATTGATCATGCGTTCCTAGTTGAAACTAAGAGACTGACTAGTCGTCTTATTGAATTGAATGAATGAGACACGTTTATATTAATTATGAACTATTGTAATCGACTGGCTGATCCCGAATATTGACATACAGGCACATGCAGGCTTCAATTTATTTATTTATTTATTTATTTATTTATTTTATAAAAGCAGCATATGTACTTTATGGTCAAGGCATGATCACTCCGTGGTTAGTTCTGATTGTTGCATTATGCTATGTAAGACCTGCAACCTAACCGCACTGGTATTGTTGTAGAGTTGTGCATATCGTACCCCGTATGAAAGTACTCATTTGAATGACCATGACCCACGGCATGGAATTTCACTCAACGTAGAGACTATTAAGTTAAATAAAATAATGATTGCATGGAGAAAATAGATTTCCGAGTTCTTACATGGCAGCCCTCTTGGGACTAGTAGTGCCCGACAGGCCGGTTGGTGCCCACAGATACTGCAAATCTGCCACACAGGCAGGGAACGGTATCTGGTTATATTATCTATTGTATATTGTATATTGATGATGGGCGTCCTGCTGGGACTCGTCTAATTCATGATTGGCGTAATTGATTGACTGTGTAAACTAGCCTTGCTTGCACATAGTAAGAACTGAGGAATCCCTATTACATAATTCCAGGATAACTTGGAACTCACAGTAGCAAGCCATAGTAGTTGAATGGTCATTTAAATTAATTTGTTTGTGTACTGTATGTCCTCTGTTACCTAGCTGAGATGATCAGAATGTCAGGACATGACGTGCCAACTTCTGTCCTTGTTTGGTTGGGAGGTTGGTTCGAGTGTCGTGATACTATGTGAATCCCAGTAGAAAGCAGAGATCTATTTATCATATTTTCTCATTACTGGTTTTAATTCCTCATATCGTGCTTCCTTACGGTACTTGCTGTTAGAGGTCTAACCTCTCTGGTTTTGCATGGCTAGATTTAGAGCCGATCCCCGAGGATCCAGCTTACTTCTACCTCCATGATGGTCAACACTAGAGGGATGATCGCAGAAGGGCTCGAGTCAGTTTTCTTACTTCCCCGCTCATTTTATTAAATAATTTATACTTTGCCGTTTGGCACCGACATGTTAGTCGGATTGTCTTGTACCTACTTTTGCATAATTATAACTAAGTCAGGCTGCAGCTGATAACAATTGTGTATACTTATTACATCATCTGGATGTATTTTGTAAAGCCAGATATCAAGAACATTTTGACTGAGCATTTGGGACGCCTTACTGCTTATTCTCACATGTTCTCTATTTCTGTTTCTTGTTTGAATGATTGAGACAATAGATGGGAAGTGACCATAGTGAGACTTTTATGTAGTATGCACCCCTTCGTCTTATTAGACAGCATTGATCGTATTATACGGTATTCATCTACCCGTAATACGTAGCTGGCTGAGTCATCCTTCCGCTCTCCAGTATTCTGGTTCTGGGGCGTGACACTACCCTTAGCAGCATGCGCCCTTCCCGCTGGCCGTATGGCACTCCACTTCTTCCCAGCCGCATGAATGCTCTGACTGAGCCGCATGCACCCCCTTCATCTCCTGGCCGCATAAGCGCATGGCTCGTCCAGCCGCATAAGACCTTGCTTCCTGTAGGTCGCATGAAGACCTTATATATCTAGCCGCATATGCTCGTGATCGTTCAGCTGCATAGGGGCCCACTCTCTGAGAGTCGCATGGGACTCGCTCGACCCCAGCCGCATAATACTCTACTCCTCTTGAGCCGCATAGGCCTTACTTCCCGCTGGCCGCATGAGACTTCTTCCCGAGCCGTATGGTCCTACTTCCTGCTTGCCGAATGAGGCTCAACTTCTTAAGCCGCATGCAGTCCCACTTGCTTCCGCAGCCGCATGTGGCCGAGTCATTCCTGGCCGCATGGATCCCATAACCCCGAGCCGCATGGCCCCTTTCTGAGCCTTGCTCTAATGATTATTTATTATTATTACTTGATTGTTACTGATTAATTCATGTCTTGTAACCTCAGATCAACTTGGGTCCCTTGATTGAATGCTTGCATTATGATGCCTTACACATGTACCTGAATACGAAAGTGACCCGTCGTGGTACACTACTGACAAGTGAACATGACCTGACCTGATAGTGGCCCGCCGTGGTGCACTCCTGACAAGAACTCTTGACCTGATAACCTGACTTGATATATCTTGATAAGCTGTTGTGACGGCTACCTGACACGATATGACCTGTATAAGTAACCTGGACACCGTGGGTGATTGTGCTTGTACAAATAATCCAGTCCTGTCTTGCATCATGTCTAGGAGGGGACTCCTGAGTACCACGGTCAGGAGTACCTACTGAAATGGACTAAGATTAATGATTAGAATAATTCACTAGTCATGAAGAGATGTTCTCCAGTTACAGGCGACCCCGTTATTCCGGCCGCAAATGTTTGGACTTGTAGCCTGCCGACGAGTAGGGCACATTTCCAGCCTACTGTTATGTGGGGCACCCTTCATTGTCACTTTTATGATCGAACTCTGTTGTTACTCTCTCTGATTGTCGCTATAATGATTGAACTCTCTAAATTGTCACTATAATGTTCGCCTGGATAACCTGGGTGGCTGCAGGGCCTGTGACTACTTGGAGCATCTCATTGCATTTTGCTAGTAACTAGGATTGTGATAACCCTAGTTAGTTAATATAGAAAGCCGTAGGCAATAATTGGCCATATTGATTGGATGGAGTCTAGTCCAGTATAGTATTGTGTAGAAGTGATTGATTGCAAGATTGTACCAGAATGATTGAATGACTGTCACTCCAGATTGTTACTATAATGACTGTCACTCTAGATTGTTACTATTGTCACTCTAGCGTATTGTACTCTTCATTGTCACTTTTATCATTGTACTCTCTCATTTTTACCTTAATAATTGTCACCTTTAGCAATAAATGATCAGAGATTAAGTTCTGTTCAGGCGAAGGATTACAATCTCGGTCCTTGTCTGTTTAAGGATTGTAACCTGGCTTCCGGAATAGTACCTTCGTCTTCTCTTCATATATTGCCGAGCTATATTTTATTTGGCATGATTCTCCAGTTGTCTTGATGCTTCACTTAATTATTTTCTCTGATTGGGACAAGTGCATTGGTATTGCACAAACCTCAATCTGTGTTACTTATTGTTTTTATACATGTTGAATGCTAATGATTTGTTGGTTTTAGTTCCTAAGTGAAGCCTCCTTTGTGGCACTTGCTCTTTCTGGGGTCTGACCCAGCTGGTTTTGTATGGCCAGATACCGGAGCAGCACCAAAGGATCTCCCTGCTTTCCAGCCCGATGGTGACCACCAGGCGTAACCAGGGCATCGAGTGGGTTTCTTTTTGTTCTTCCACTGTAATATTATAAATTATTCTTTTGAGGCGTTTAGCCGACGAGCAAGTGTTAGCTCGATTGCAGCTTTATTTATTGTCTGCCTACGGGCTGTAACATGATTGACAAGCCCCGAGGGTTGATCATGTATGACTGAACTCTTGCTAGTCCTCACATTTTGTCACGACTAGCTTCATGATCATTCCAAATATGTAATATATGGGACGCCTTACTATTGTGTATTTGGTGGTCTTACATCTTGTAACTATGATTAGGTGGTTGAGATTGAGACAATATGCTATTTTATGACCTTAAGAGACTGATGGATTGTAGTGAAATCCTCACATATCTAGACAGCCGTGACCGTATAGCGGCGTGGATTCTATTCCGTTATACGTAGCTGGCTATGTCTGCCCCCGCTCTCCAGTGTTCTGGTTCTGGGGCGTGACATATGAGCCTAGCCATAGGTTTAGAACATCAAGTTAGGGCTTTAGCCTAAGGGATATTTTGGTAATTTACTATGAATTATTGGAATTTTTGGATTTATGTAAATTATTATTATTTAATTATTATCATGAGAGCTCCTAACCTAGTTTACCCTAATCTAGAGGTTAGCCACTAACCTAGAGACTAGAGGATGGATATTACATCTTAGTCAAGGTAGGAAATATCTAAGATATTTACATATGTGATATTTTCCTTGAAACCCTCAAAAAAATCTCAACTTTGGCACCAAAGTCCTTGCCTTCACCTTGAAGGAAGGCAAGAGGACACCCCCTTGCCATGGCCAGCCCCCCTACCATGCCCCTTCCTATATGTACAACCCCCTTCATTCATGCCCATTTTCATACTACCAAAAACCTAGTTTTTCCCTCTACCTTCACAACCTCATAACTTCACCATTTTAGCTCCAAATTGAGCCAAATTTCTTGCATTGGAACCCCCTACTGTTGAGGATGCTAAGGGAAGCTAGCTAGCAAGGTTGATCATCATATTGGCATCACCAAATGAAGAGAACACCCCCCCTATTCTAGGCTTTTCCTTGAGTTTTCACTCAATAGGTAAAGTGCCTCTAAACCTATTAATATTGTGTTTTCTCTTCATGGTTGCATGCATCTAGGTACCATGGACCTATAGGCCAAGTTTGGTAGGATATGGATTTGGTTTGGTGTCCGTATCGGACACGTATCTATGTTTTAATTCTAGTGTTTGGTGAAATGCCACTTAGAAACCAAAACTGTTATTTTCTAAAACAAATTACATTTTTGGGTAGCCCTAGACTTGTAGGTCACAACCCTAGTTGACTGAGCAGAAATTAGACCCGTGTCCGTGTCGAAAATTGATACGAATCCACTGTCAGGACACTGTACTAAGGCATACAGCCTCCCCTGCTACTTGACCCCAATTCCGGATACGACACGCCATGAGGACACGTGCCACTTGGCACAGAGGTGGGGGCAACCACAGACAGGCCCCCCTCGAGTCTCACAACTTATCGAGTCGTATCGGACACAAAATTGCGTTCGTACGGGTCAGGCACTGCACTGCACGAACACATTTTTCCTCACTGACACGCGAGTCGTATCGACTCTGGACACGTTGTGGACACCTTGTGTTGACACGAGTGTGTAGTCCAACACGTGGGTTATACGTGGACATGACTACGAGGCCCCACGTGGCTCGTGTCGTGTCCACGAACCTAGACACCTAGACCAACCCTAGGCGAACCTACACACGTGTGCACAAGACCTATGGACACTTGTGTCGTGTCCTACACTCGTGTGCACCTCTGCACGATACTGCACAGAGCACAGCTTACCCGATTTGGGTTTTTCACTCTTGGACACGTTGTGTCGTGTCGTGGTGGACTCCTAGGGACCCCTACGACACGTATACATGTGGGCTAGGGTTACCAACCTTTAGATTAGAGTATTAGCTAGGTTTTTGGGTTTGATTTACGTTTTTCCCCAAACTAAGTAAACTGCACAGTATTCCCAGTTTCAAAGTATTCCCAGATTTTGTAATTGAGTTTTGAATTAATTTTTATGTATATATACATGCGTATTTATGTATATATACACTATATATGTATGTATATATGTATATGAGTGTGTGGGTATATGTGTATGTGTATATGAGTGTATATATGTGTATATATAGGTATGTATAGGTATGTGTATATATATATGTAATGTGTGTGTGTTGTGTGCCCCTTCTCAGTTTTTTCTGAGTTTAAACCCCCTTTTGCTGTCTTGACACCCACACACACCCATGACCCTTGTTAACTCTAATCCTAACCCTTCACTCCCTTTTCTCTCTCTATATATGTCTATATGTAATATTATATATATAATATTATATGTATATATATGTATATATATTGTATAGACATATGTATAGATATAGATATCTATATATATCCACTAAGTACCCTAGGAATTCTAGCCTATGGCCAATGAGTTAGGATTGACCAATAGGTCTAGTAGACCTAGATTGACTTAAAGGTTGACCCTTGTGGACCATGGTTGACCAAGGTCAACTATAGGTCAACCTTGACCTGGAATGGACTTGGATGGATATAGAAGGGACTAGTTGACTTAGATTGTTAATGGTTGACCCTTAACCTAATGACCTTGTAACTAGTCTATGTTGACCAAAATCTTAGTTAGTCTAAGTTTGACCTAGATTTGACTAACCTTGACTTGCTTGACCTTGTTTGACTTAGTTGACTCCTTATGACCTAGTATGACTTAAGTTGACCTAGTTTGACTGTTAGAGTTGACCAAGTTTGACTTTGGCCTAGATTGACCTAGAATTATGTAGTATGCATTGTATATCTATTTTTACCATTGTGGATATATTGTGACCTGTTTTACTCTAAATAGGACTCTGTGACACCTGTTCGGACATCTATTCATATCAGTCATACAGGGTGACATGCGAGTACATTTTCTGATCATTTCATACTTGTTAGGACTTATATTCTTGCTCTAGATTACTTTGCATGATGCTGTCACGTCATTATCACGGATTGGTACTATATGGATCTTGTCATGCGATGTTATCTCCCTCGGGGTGCATTAGATACAGTTGTCATGTGCTTTTCACAAACATCTTATATTTCATGTACACCGCTTTCATGTATACTCTTGTGCAATCTTGTACTCTCATGATCACGTGAGCAAATATGATAAAAATCTCTTGTACCAGGTAACGTAACTTGACTGGATCATTGTGTATTAATTGGGAAGGGTGAGTAGGAAATGGTTATGTGATCAAAATCCCATCTTGTGAAATCTTGTGAAATCATGTATATGTCCATGGTGCACTCACGTATGATGAAGTTACCCTTGCATTGTCCTAACCCGTTTATATAACCATCTCATGCTCTAAATCACAAGTTACCTACAGTTCTTACTTATCATATATATAGATATTTCCAGTTATCAAAACTCTCTCGTTTTTATATATATTTATTTACAGTCCATGTATCTTACTCTTTGCATGCTTTAAATTTCCTAACATGATATGAACTGCGTGAGATGTATTGTGCTCGTTCCTGTCCTGACTGGACCTGTTGAAAATATTACAGATGATGATGGTGACTGTCCTACCTTCTATGGGACACATGAGGGTGACCTTCAGGAGCCTGAGGAGCTTCTAGCTCAGTAGAGGGTGCCTAGTCTAGTCTAGTGTTTATAGTTTTCAGTTGTATCAGATTGTTCCGATTGTTAGTTGTGACTTAGTTATATTTTCAGGTCTTGTATCTATTTGTGTTGGACATCTACTTTGTGTGGTGTGATAACTCTATTTATATTCAGTTTCTTCCTTTTATCTGATTCCATATCATGCTCTATCTTTTCTAGACTTGTGTTTGAGATATAGTTGAGATGTTATGTTATACCTCCGTGCGGAGATGACAGGTTTATATATCTTATTGTTAGATGTTAGATGTTATAGATGATCTATACAGCGTTCTACCGCCGATACTGCGGCGTAGGCTGGACGTACCCACGTTCTCGTGCCCCTAATCAGGGTGCGGGTCGTGACACATATTTACCTGTAATGTTATAAATGCTTTCTATGCAGGATCTATGTGTGCAGGATATATATGTACCTTGCACTCTCGACCCATCGTTCCTTATCTATATGAAGGTCACTAGCTTTCCGAGCTAGAATGGACTTATATTTCTCAAATCTAATATGTAAGACGATGATCACTCCGTATGGTTGCTAACCCAAACAATCAGAGGACCCCCAAATTACTCGAGTAAGTGGCTTATCACATCAATAGCAAGTCGTAAACCGTCTTAATGAAGTGCACCAACAATACCGATAACCCGCTATCTCTCCTAGGACGAACGGTCCCAGCGCCCTGGCGAACCATGTTCGAGGGAAGAAAACACCCGTGTACGAGCAATATATCTTTAAGTCTATTTGACCATACAACGCATATTATCTTTCATACAACCAAGCAAATTCGACTATCTCTATTTCAATTTGCACAATATCCCAACTCAATGTTCAACAACGAACGCCCCGAAGGTCATAAACATTTTGAAGGCACCATGCCACATTGGATAGTTATGCCACATTCGTGCCACAACTGTTCCCTTCGCAACAAAGCCATCATTTGTAAGTCTCGAGCATGTAAGCACGCTTTGATATAGTTATTCTCCATTCCTTCCGTCGTGCATTAAATGCACATCTTAATTCAGTATTTTCGTATTCTATGCCTTAGTATTTAATGCGTTAGACTTATGTTCCTTTCCTCCGACTCGTGCAACTGAGGCACGCCTCGATAGGGTATTCAATGTTCTATAGCTCATGCACTGAGGCACTCGCACCGATATAGTCTTACAATATTTAGCATACTAACTCGTGTACGGAGGCACGTAATGACTCGTGCGATGAGGCACTTGTCAATAAAGTTATCCCATGTTCTTATGGCTTGCGCACCGAGGCGCTCGCCTTTGTGATATTCAATGTTCCATAGCGGCTCGTACAATTGATGTACGATTCATTTCAATTGTTTATCTAGTGTTCGACACATACTGTGTTTCTCTCCTTCGAGCCATGCCCCTGGTCTCGATAGGTTAACTTAGCATACAATGATATATTTTACTTAGGCATGAAGGAGTAGGAAAGAGAAGTCAAAGCCCCCCACCTTAAGTCGATATGCCTTGTTGTTTTCCTAGTCGATGCGGCTCGATTTCATAAACTTTATTGCACGGCCAAATCTTCTGACTTAGCCATTCGAGCACTTCTTGTTTCATTGAACTACTCGATCGATTCAGGCCTACCGTGCCCAAGTCCCAGCCTGTTGCGAGGCGGTGATTTGGGTTTTGCGGACCCGTTGCGAATGAGGCAAAATATCGACCTCTAATATTTCAGTGTAAATGGATAGCCTGCACATGAAACCAACTAAAATTAATACTTGTATCGATTCAGATATTGCGCCTTGGGTCGATTCGATTTCTTAGAATCTTTGAACTGACTCAATGCTTTCCCTCGGGCCAACTTAACACTTGCATCGATCTTACTCGATGCGTTCCTTGGGTCAATGTAACTATTCGACTTGATGTATCCTTTTGGGACAACGTAACTCTCGTATCGATTCACATCGATACATTATCGGGTCAACGCAACTTTTCGAGTCAACGACTCAGCATAATGTACTGTGCGGAGCGGGACATTACATAATATACCACTCAAAACAAGGTTCGTCCTCGAACCGAAACCAACACTAAATTTGTAAAGGTTTTACTAGATCGTTCCATGATCTCGTCTCACTATCGTTTGGATCATACAACTTAGCTTGGAATCATACACATATTTTAGGTGTTCCACTAATATATGCATTTCAGCCAAGCTCAGTTGTAGGATATTAGAAAAATGCTAACGTGTAACTTCTTATTCTCAATTGCTTGTCATCTCGTACTCTCGATCGGACTTGGGCTCTAGTGCTTGTTCTCGCAATTCTAGCACATATGTATATTGGTACATACGCGATCATCCAACAAAAGTCAAGACACACGATGCGATTAAAAATCGTATTTCTCACTTCGTAAGTTTCATCGGGACTATCAATTCTATGCGTCGTATCAAGCCGTCACGCAATCGATCACAACGAGTCTCCGTAACGCCTTGTGTTCGACATTGCTACCCAACTATTTCTGAAGTTTCAGTTTGTAACCTATCTCGACATGATTCTCTTTTATTAACTTGCAAAAGCATCAACATTCAGGACTACGTCCGCTAGGTGACTTACCTAGTCATCGTGCTCAAATTCTTCTGACGTAACTTTAAATTGACATTGCACAAAGGCCACAATCTATCCAGCACAAAGTTTAATTCGAGTCGACAATGCTCAAGGCAATGATCGCCTTAACACGAAGGACTTTACGATGCGTCTTACGTTCGATTCCCATCGAGTAGGAAATTTCTAACCAAATTCTAAACTTGTCCGTCTCGCAACATCGAATATAAGTCCGATTCACGCAAGCTCAATTGCAAGGTGAATCTGAATCTAACGTCATGACTCGTAAGTCATTCCTTTATCGCTCTCTCTCGTGTATAGCACGATTCTCATAATCGCCTAACCGAATCACCAAGTTCGTTGGTGAATTTCTAGTTCGATCGTCGACCAACATAACCATTCGAGCATTCATCCAACAAATACTCAAAATATAACTATATTATTCTCAATCGAAAGCTGTCCCAACAAATTTTTGATCGCCTAAACTTATCGTCAACATGTATCACACTATATTTGTTATCGATACAATTTTATATGCGATATCGCATGGGTCATCTTACGGTCTGCAAAATTCAATTTGATTTGGTGGTCAAGTCTTCTAGGGTCAGCTGCCCCGAAGCTACGCTCGATAATTATGGATCATTAACGAAGGACAGTTTACTACGAACCATGCTATATCTTATTTCGAAGCCAAATCATGTTCCGACGATTTCTATACGACTACCCAATTTTGGACAAAACTATTTCTATCGGCGCAACTGATGCACAACTATCCTCCGAGTAAAGTCATGCGCTACTGTTGATGATTCCGAAATTTACGAAATATCTACTCGTATTGAGTTCGAGTCTATCTTATTTGCGATCGACACACGAGATGCTATCCGCATCGAACAATCATCGATGACTTATAGTCTCGTCTTGATCAATCACAAAGTTCATGATCAACCAGTTCGTTCATTCTCGTATTGTTGTTTACAAAATTTTGATAGCGCGAGGCACACTCCATTTTTTATTCTCATATCGTGCTTACATTTCCTTACGTATCGATCTCGGTACGTCGTATCAATTTTGATAGCGTAAAGGTCAACTTTGATTCTGTTTAAACGTCGATAACTTGTATTGCATACGTCCATTTCTCCACAAACATTTCCGTACGTCTCGAATCGTTTCTCGATTCGTTGCATTCCGTTATACTTCGATCGTGTAACCAAGTTACCGATTTTTCGACGTCGTGCCCTCTAAGTTTCATATGATTTCGTCATGCTCACAGTGAATCTCGTCTCGACATAACCTACTATCTTTCTTAGGCACGACTATCCGAATCAACTAATATTTTCATCGAAATCGCAAGTCGTGCGATTCGATTACACTTTGCATTGGCTAACATTTCTATCGAGATCACAAGTCGTGCGATCCGATTATAATTTGTATTGTCCGATATTTTTATCGAGATCGCAAGTCGTACGACTCGTTTATAACTTTAAGTTTCCTATCGGATCGATCCGATCATTGCCTCAAGGCATAATCGTTTTGTTAGTCTCGGTCGTCCGATCGACTTATAATTTCATAATTTCTGTTTGATGTATCATTCATTGGTACGAGTCCCGCCTTATCATTTCAACCGATTTTCGAAGAACACTTGCATCAACATACCGTCATACAAATTTCCAATCGAGTCTCGAAACTCTTCCGTCCGTTGCGGACAAACATTCCACAATTCTCACAATGCGTCGATACAATTTATCGCACAAGTGGTATATCATATACCACTCAGAAATCAAGTCATTTCTCTCGCATACGTGGTATAGCATATACCACTCGAAAATCAAGTCATTTCCCTCGTATCATACTCGGTATGAACCAATAATCTCTTCTGACTCACGATTTTTGCAGTGATCGTGCTTGATCACAACCGTAACTTTGATAAATCAAAATCCGACACAATTTGGCTAATGTGTACATTCGCCAATACAAGTCCAAGTTTGGTGCGCTGTCGAACGATTCGTTTCTATCGATTTATGATTTCAGTTCCACCCGTTGCACAACATGTAACGATTTATTTCTAATATCCGTTCCACTCCGTGTAGCGATTACTTTGACATGTGTTACACTACGTGCAACAATTTACTTTCGACACGCATTGCACATCGTGCAACGACTTATTTCCGACATTCATTGTACCTCATACAATGATTTATTTTCGATATCTGTTGTACCTCGTTCAATAATTTATTTCTGACATTCAAAGTCAATGCTCAAATCCGTTCAACACATTCGATATTGACTTATCACTTTCATTGCAACGCACATTCACAATCAACTCGTTGTACTTCCTGCAATGCATTATTTAAGTTTCCGTATTGGTGCAACCAATATTCACAACCCATTACACTTTATGCATCGTTTCATTTCTGATTCAAAATGTTACATTGCAGCAACAATATCTTAAATCACATTTTATAATTTGTTGCACTTGCAACAACTAACATTTTACGGCTCGTTGCATTCAATGCAACGAAACGTTTCACGACTTTCTCGACAACATTATGTAAATTCGAAGTACTTGCGGCAACGTTACCCGATTTTGTATTAGACTTATTGTATAGAACATCTAGTACAGCATCGAGTAGAGTCAAGAGTGATTCGATTGGTGGTGGACAACTCTTTAGAATTGAAACAAAGCAAGCGTCTTGAGAAAATTGAGCCTAGAGCTCTGATACCAATTTGTCACCTTCGACCCAAAAAATCGCTCGTCCTCGCATCGATTTATCCGAATCATCGTCCTCGCTGGGGCGTGATGCCGTACGAGTCTGGAGTTGTACTCGTACAAGGAAATATGACAAGTTCTCAAATGGTTATCTTTGATTTGATATTAACAACGAAAGAAAAATAGAGTATACGAAACAATTCTCTTTATTGATATTCGAACTGAGATTACAAATGCTTTCAATAGCCCAACAATATATGCCAGATTGGCTACAACACTCAGGTTCTCTCTTGTCCACAAAGAATTTTACCGTTCCATACATCATGTCTTTTATATCTCGACCACATCAATCCTGTTGCATGTCCGAGCGTCAATACGGTCGCATGCTTCAATACGCTTTGACATTTCATGCCTCAACGCGTTCAAGCGAAGCTCCGCGCGAGCAGACCATTCCCTGAACCTGCTAGCAAACTAGTGGGAGATTAGTACTTTCGTCCTCGCTGTACTGATCAAAGACCCACTTAACAAACTGACATTTAGTAACGTATTGATTCATGCAAACATACAATTTAGTTCTCTTACTATGTTCTCCTTAGGATCATTTCGTGGCAAATTCAAAGACTGTAAAGCATGTTATCATAGCAAGCACGTTACCTCAATACGTATAAACGAGCAGGCAAGCAATAGCAATCTCGTATTGTTTCGTGACTTCTTACCAACATCGACGTACTCGCCCTTGCACCGACGTAAGGTGAATACGCCTACCATATTTCCCTGTCATGTTATAAGTGCTCTCTATGCAGGATCTATGTGTACATGATATATGTGTAACTTGCACTCTCGACCCATCATTCCTTATCTATATGAAGGTCACTAGCTTTCCAGGCTAGAATGGACTTATATTTCTCAAATCGAATATGTTAGACGATGATCACTCTGTGCGGTTGCTAACCCAAACAATCAGAGGACCCTCGAATTACTCGAGTAAGTGGCTTATCATATCAATAGCAGGTCACAAACCGTTTTAATAAAGGGTACCAACAATATCGACATCCCGCAGTCCCTCCTAGGTCGAACGATCCCAGTGCCCTGGCGAACCACGTTCGAGGAAAGAAAACACCTGTGTAGGGGCAATATATCTTTAAGTCCATCTGACCATGCAACGCATCTTATCTTTCATATAACCAAGCAAATTCGTCTATCTCTATTTCAATTGGCACAATACCCCAACTCAATGTTCATCAGCGAATGCCCCGAAGGTCATAAACATTTTGAAGGCACCATGCCGCATTGGACAGTTCTGCCACATTCGTGCCATAATTGTTTCCTTCGCATTGAAGCCATCATTTGTAAGTCTCGAGCTCGTAAGCATGCTTTGATATAGTTATTCTCCATTCCTTCCCTCGTGCATTCGATGTACGTCAGTATTTCCGTATTCTATGCCTTAGTGTTCAATGCGTTAGACTTATGTTCCTTCCCTCCGACTCGTGCAACTAAGGCACGCCTCGATAGGGTATTCAATGTTCTATAGCTCATGCACTGAGGCACTCGCACCGATATAGTCTTACAATGTTCTAGCATACTAACTCGTGCGCGGGAGCACGTAATGACTCGTGCGCTGATATGAGATTCGTCTCACAGTATCGATATTTATATACGGATACGTATTTTGTAGTATATTTCGTAATTCCTTGGTTTTCAGAACGCTTTAAAATATTTTCCAAAATTGTAGATTTTCTCCTTGGCCGGCATACCGCCAGTACATCGGTGTATACCGACGGTATACCGTCCAGACAGATTTTTTATATTTTTGATATTTTTGATTTTAGATATTTTTGTGAATAGTGTTTCCGATATTTTCGTGAATAGTATTTTGGATATTTTGATGAATAATATTTAGATATTTTGGTGAATAGTATAGATGCATCCTATTATCCATTGGACAATTGGTTTTCTTTCAATGGATGAGATTGACTTAGACTGTGACATGAATCATGATCCAACGGTCACGATTAATTCACCCCTTCTATATATACCCTCTCATTTTCTCTCTCTTCTCTCTTTTCATTCTCTCCTTCATCTTTCTCAAGCTTAGAAAAGCTTGTAAACCCCCTAATTTTATATTTATTATTTATGGCACTTTCATATTATTAATTAACTTAGTAAATAGCTGTACGATTACTAATATATCAAAAACTAGCATCAATTATAATATAGTATTTTTTCCTTCTTGCTTAAATTTTTACTAAATACTCATAAGGCAACTACTTATTTTAGAGTTTTTAGAAATATTTATGAAATTTGTGAGTGCATATATGCAGGTAGAATGATATACATATATATGTGTAATAATGTATATAAAATAATTGTAGGGTGTGAAAAATTCTGACACGCTGACATAAGACCAAGTCAGCCAAAGGCCATACGCTCAGCCAAAGGCCATATGCTCAGTGCAAAAGTCATATGCTCAGTGAATATTTTATTATTTTTCGACTGACAGCACAGCATACGCTTAGTGGGGGATGAATCTGACACTTCGTCTTTCGTGCAAAGAACAGCTGTCTTAGGAGAATTAATCGTCGTATAGATTTTCGAGAGTTGATTTTGTCTTTTACGAGGACAGCTCATTAGCCATCATAAATGCACAGCCATCATTACTGTCATTTCTGACAGTCTGTCAGCCGTCATATCCGTAACATGACGCTCGAGAGATATTTGTCAGTTATTGGGAGATATGGCATATTCGAGAAGATTAAGGATAGCCACGTGTCTACTTCTCCAGTTATACGACTCCTCATCAAGACAGCGTATGTACTTCATACGACTCCTCATCAAGACAGCATATGTACTTCATACGACTCCTCATCAAAGCAGCGTATGTACTCCATAGGACTCCTCATCAAGTGAGCGTATATACTCCATACGACTTCTTGTCACCCAAGACAGCGTATGGACTCCATACGACTTCTCTTCAAACAAGACAGTGTATGCTAGTCATGCTTCTCCAAAAGACAGCGTATCAAAGCAAATGCATTCAGAATGACTTCAAATGTACAGTCAACACACGTTCTCATGTATCCTGTATTCGATTACCCACTCATTCAGAAGTTATGCAACATGGCATTCATGCCATCAATCTCTCCTATATATACTCCACTACTCTCAACCGCACTCCAACGTGTCTCCACCAAAATTTGCCACGCGTCCCTGCAGTTATGCACACGTCAAGTAACTGACTGAGGGTATGCCCAGAGCAGTTATCCAGAACTCTATAAAAGAGAGTTTCTCCACCTTCAATAGACACCACATTCATTTCAGAGAGAACAGAGAGATTGCCTAGTTGCTGTCCAAGTTCTTCGAGGTCCGAGCCTTCTTCATCGCATCGTCCAAGGGATAAAGTGATCGTCTTCTAGATCAGATTCCTACAGTTGTAATTTTCTCAGAAATACAATAAATAAATAGAATTTATTTATGGAAAACAATAATAATATTAATAAAAGATATAAAAATAGAAATACATATTTTGATCATACTAGTGTTATTATTATCATTATTAATATCATCAATAAATTTTGTGTTAGAATATTAATGTGATTGCTAGATATTACCATTCAAATTAGGAAGATTCTTATATAGAGAGCTATGCATACCAGGTATAGGAGTAGGAGAGTATCTTCTCGCGAGATTTTCTAAATCTCGTGAGTGGATAAACCTTCCTAGCGCCCGACTGTGTGAAGGCCAAAACTTCACAAACTCAACCAAGTTGGAGCGGACCAATTGCTAAACGATTTCCTCCAAACATTTTCTTATGAAACCAAAATCCAATTCTCCATAGGAGTTACCAATCCAGATTCGAATTTGATTCAAATTGGATGGATAATGCCTTCCCCGATTTGGAGATCCGAGTATATATACCAAACGAAACCAGAAGAAAAAAAAGATTCATCCATACACCACGCGGACCCTCAACGCAGAGTCTAGAGCATCACCATCGTTCTAGAGAGTACCCCTGACCCCCTATGATGGCCTGCTATTAGCTAGAGCGCCGTCGCACCTGTCTAAGCCGTCGCGAAAACAGAATAACTTCTGTTTGTTACAACCGAGAGGTATCCCCTTTCCCCTCTGTTATTTTCATAGTTTTTTTTATCATTTTTAATTTTGTAAAGTACATGAGAAACCCTATATGACCCTCTAGGGACCCCAATCGACAGTTTCAATTATCATAAAGTAACCTGCCTGTGTAGTCGATATAAAATTGACGGGAAAACAGTTCGGAAGCACTTACCGAACAGCCCCAGGAACCCATGTTTGAAGACGTAATTCTATCATCTTGTCGACAGTTTAAAAACATCACTTGAACGATTGTATGGACAACCCGTAGGGCTATAAAACTTTTTTTGTAGTTTGTGATTTAGACCACTATGCATCGAGTAATCATTTTTTTTAAATCGATAAAAACTGCGTTGTAAACTGTAAAATATTTGGAAAAAACTTCCTGATACAGCGTGCACCCCAACAAACCGGGCGACATGGTCGCGCATTATATGCATCAAAAGGCGTGCATGGATGTTGCCGACATGAGGGAACTGACGGAACCCGATTTCGTTACGCGTGTGTGACGAAATCAGTACGTATCCGTCAAGATATCCCCGTATCGATCATTTACAAACTTGGTCATAACTTCGTGTACGTTCGTCGTATCGAGACAAAACTTACGCCATCAGGACCGTATCAATTTTTTGGTTATGTATGCCAAGTTTGGTCCGAGTCTGAGAAGGTTGATCGGAACGCCAATTTGGCGGGCCCGCGACCCGATCCAACAGACAATTTTGTGCACGGCTCATCGAAATCCAAAATTGGACATACCGTTGAGTTTGTCTCCTCAAACCAGATTCAAAGATATATAGTTTAACGACTTTAAAGACCGTAGACATTGGCACGTATTTCGGTACCAAACGGGTCCAACGGCGGACATCATTTTGACCCAAAATTACGATTTTGCCCCTATTCTAGAATTAGACTTTTGGACAGGCATTTCCTAGGTATATCACTTACTCCGAGTACGTTCTTGATGTTTGTTTCAGCATCCGGAGTTGTTTGGAGATTTTGACATTTCTATTGCTGACATTGTGATTCTTGCACTTGTTACCTTCGCACCACCAGGCAAGATACCTTGCCACCTTACTCTGTGATTTACATATTCTTATTTTTAGTTGTTATTTTCAGCATTCTTATTTATTGTTATTATAAAACTGTGCGTCCAAGTCACACTTGGGTGCAAGCGACTCTATCGATCGTTTTCTTGCTTTTATTTATTTTCTTGTATTGACTTAGTCTAGTGACCACCCAATATTGATGATGTATTAATATATCTCACACGGCCTTGACACTTGCTTTACCATGTGTTGTGAGTCACATGTAGGACACATAACCGCGTAGTCGGCTGGCCACCGATACGTATGGAACGTGTGACGGATAGGAGTAACTGCCAATAGAATTACATGGTAGAAGATTCGGCGGTTATTAGAGGTTTATATCAGTCATGGAGATGATGATACTAGGCATAGGGTGGGGAGAACAATACATGACGCATGGGCTTCTTTGCACTTTTCTGATTACTTGTGCGCTCCTCCGGAGACGCAGGCTCCAGGTGCTCTCTGACGTTTTCCAGAGCGTTATAGACGTACCCTTGCACATGATGACATCTGATGATCTTCGGACGTTACGGACGTAGGCCCTTGGTGCCCAATATGGGGACTATGCCGATCCCATCTACAGCCAGGGCTCATGTGACGAAGGATTGTTTTTCAAAACCGTATATTCACAGAAGACTAGTCAGGAACCCGATTGCATGCATCCTTGCTTTTCTATTATATTATCACAGTTTATATGGCATGATATTTTCTTGTATCTTGCTACGTCCCTCTGAGGACCTGGTTATCTCTCCAGGATTAGACGAGTTCCCGCAGGAGTACGGAGCGGCACTAGATCCATCCTATATTGATGATGAGGCATCTCCTGTTGACTTCTAGCTTATTGATTTCCTTGAGACATTTTAGTGGACATTTTTATATCTCTTTACTTGCTATTTTGTGGAGGTTGGACTCCGATCTTGTGAGACTATTCTTATAGCTGTTTGGAGTGAGTATGTTCACCCGGCTATCTTTTGATACACTCATTTATTATCTAGACTTTATTATCTTCTGTGTTGAGCTGTGATGAGATTAGATTATATTATTCTGGCCCGTGGTGATTTATTATACAGCTTATGTACGTATACGGGGATTCTACATATTGGAGTATTCTTCGTATATGTGCAGCTGGCATGTTCGCGTACTCGGTCCTATGTATTTGGGACTGGGGCGTTACATATTTTTATTGTGGCCCATGCAGGTCAAAAATATTGTTGGGTTACATGACTATGCCCAACAAGCCTGTATATAGAATATGAATAGTATCTCATCCAGAACTACTACCTCCTTTGACTTCCAATCTTTTTCGGAACTTCCTTGATTATTTGATTTACCTCATATCTAGCCTTTCCTAATATCGTCCTATTCTTTCTTGTGCCACCAGTATGAATCTAAGAAGCGAACACACTTCTGCCTTGGCCCTCACATCTGGTGAAGAGGCTACCCCGGAGGGACAGAATCCTCCAATGACTCCGGTGACACCATGCCAGCCAGAACAGTCGCAATCTACTACGACGCCGACGACGGTGCATCTGGAGATCGTAGCACCCCCAGTCACCCAGGCTGGGCAGGATACTACCATGCCACCAAGCGAGAATGCACCACTGCCACCACCACCACCATTTCCTCAGCAGTTTTTGCCACAGTCGGGACCTCAGATGCCTCCGCCACCGACTGATGGGAGCCCTACTTCTCAATTCATGTATGTTATGATGCAGGCTCAGTGGCAGCAGACTGAGCTGATGAGACAGACTATGATGACAGCATTGGCTAGACCTCCACCTCCACCTCCAGTACCGGTACCAGCACCAAAACCGGTTCTGCATCCTTATGAAGGCTCTATCAAGAACTTTACAGACATGAACCCCAAGCCCTTCAGAGGAACGGAGAAGCCACTAGAGGTGTTATAATGGCTTATTAGTACAGAGAAGCTACTGAAGGCATCCCAGTTGCCAGCTCGAGATTGAATGACAGCCGTGGACCTACTATTAGAAGATAGTGCTCACCACTGGTGGAAGACGGAAGAGAGACGATTAGGCGCTGGGATCACCTGGAAGCAGTTTTATGATGCATTTTATGAGAGATTCTTCCCCATTCATGTTCGAGACGGTCTCTACGACCAGTTCCTTCATCTGAAGTAAGAAAATATGACAGTTGATGAGTATGACTCAGAATTTAATCGCCTGAGTAGATTTGGTGCGGGTTTGATCTTGACCGAGCTAGAGAAGGCGAGTAGATTCCATCAGGGGCTTGCACCAAAGCTCAAGTCTTGAGTCTCTCATTCAGTTGTCTTGGAAGAAGCTCATGCTCAGGAGATTCTTCGTAATGAGCAGCAGCAGACATCGAGATGCCATACACCAGCATTTACACCAGCCCGAGCTACTCAGGAAGGACCTATCAAGAGGCCCACAGGACAGTACCAGCAGAGGCCCTCACCTTATCAGAAGCCCATTTTCTATTACTGCAGAAAGCAAGGACATCTCCAAAACGACTGCAGAACTCGCCTTGGATTGTGCTTGAGATGTGGATCCAACCAGCACATGCTCAAGGACTGTCCGGAGCAATAGGCGATAGTATATGCACGGCAGATCCCGAGGCCTACAGCCCCAGCTCTTCCAGTACCACGGCCCGTAGCAGGAGCATCTTGCCCACCATTGCCTCTCCAAGGCATACAGTACAACAAGGCCAGAGCTCAGGGCCCAGGACAGAATTATAGGCAGGCATTCTCACTTGCTGTTGAGGATATGGAGACAGAGGCAGTGGTCATAGCAGATATGGTTTTAGTTGCTTCATTTTCGGCCATTATGTTGTTTGACACTGGAGCCACTCATTCATTCATAGCTACTAGTTTTGCCACTAGACACAATATTTCCATCACACCCTTATCTAAAAATATTAGAATCCTCACTGGAGGAGGAATTGTAACTGTTAGTGGTGTTTGTAGACTGTGTCCTATAGTGATATGTGGTAGAGAGATGGAGACACGACTTCTCGTATTTTCTATACCGATATTCGACATGGTTCTCGGAATGGACTGGTTGAGCCATCATTTCGCTCTCATAGACTGCCTTAGGGGCAGTATCGTCTTTAGACCATCGAATATGACGGAGTTCGAGTTCACCAAAGAAGAAGGAAAGAGTTGTGATGCACCCACATTGGGGACTCATATGATGATAAAGGACACCCCTCAGCACCCTATCATCATCGAGTTCGAGGATGTAGTCCCCGAGGATTTGCCAGGACTGCTACCTGACTGTGACATTGAGTTTTCTTTTGAGCTTATTCCCGGAGCCGAGCCTATTTCATCTCGAGTGTACCGTCTGGCACCCAAGGAGTTGGTAGAAATGAAGACGCAGATCGACGACTTATTGGAGAAAGGCTTTATTCGTGCCAGTGCGTCACCATGGGGAGCATCCGTTCGTTTTGTGCCCAAAAATGATAGGATTGTGTGGATGTATATCGACTACCGAGCTTTGAATACAGTGACAGTAAAGAACAAATACCCCTTGCCATGTATAGACGATCTATTCGATCAACTGAGTGGAGCAAAAGTATTCTCCAAGATTGACTTACGATCGGGCTATCACCAACTGAAGGTTCGGAAGGAAGTTATTTCGAAGACGGCTTTTCGATCGAGGTATGGACACTACGAGTTCTTGGTCATGCCTTTCGGTTTGACCAATGCTCCCGCAGTTTTCATGAACTTAATGAACAAGATCTTTCACCAGTACCTCGACAAATTTGTAGTCGCCTTCATAGATGATATTTTGATTTACTCTAAGAGCCAAGAAGAGCATGAGCAGCACCTACGGATTGTTTTAAAAACATTGAGAAATGAGTGACTTTACACGAACCTTAGCAAGTGTGAGTTCTTTCATAAGGAAATATCATTTCTTGGACATACTGTTACTAGAGACGACATATCGGTAGATCTGGAGAAGATTACAGCAGTCAAGGCATGGCCCGCTCCAACATCAGCTTCCGAGGTGAGAAGTTTTCTTAGACTTGCGGGTTATTACCGAAGGTTTCTAGAAGATTCTCTCGAATAGCGGGGCCTATGACTCGACTTACTTGCAAGGATCAGGAGTTTGTATAGACAGATGAGTGTCAAGCCGCTTTTGACGAGTTGAAGAAGCGCTTGACCACAACACCCATTTTGACACTACCATCGGGCCCAGGAGGATTTGTGATCTACAGCGA
Source organism: Iris pallida (assembly GCA_029216955.1). Classification (NCBI taxonomy): domain Eukaryota; kingdom Viridiplantae; phylum Streptophyta; class Magnoliopsida; order Asparagales; family Iridaceae; genus Iris; species Iris pallida. The sequence goes on along the minus strand of JANAVB010000398.1, from coordinate 5,867,232 downwards.
TGCATCCAGGAAGGGATTAGGATGCGTATTGCTACATCATGGTCATGTAGTAGCATATACATCTAGACAGTTAAGAGTGCACGAGAAAAATTATCCAACCCATGATCTAGAGCTCGTAACGGTTATCTTTGCCTTGAAGCTATGGAGACATTACTTGTACGGCAAGAAGGTTGATATCTACACTGATCATAAGAGCCTCAAGTACGTATTCGTACAAAAGAGTTGAATATGCGGCAACGATGTTGTTTGGAGTTGATGAAGGATTACGAGATCAAGCTACACTATCATCCGGGTAAGGTTAGTGTTGTGGCAGACACATTAAGCCGTAAGCCCATGGCACACTTTTTGACTACACAAAAGGAATTGATAGAAGACTTACAGAAGCTTGGTATTGAGGTAGTACTGCCTGGAGCAGATGGCATGTTAGCCAATCTCCAAGTGCAATCATCATTAGTAGAGAGGATCAAGGCGACATTGTCCACGGATGCTAGATTTCGACGACTTAGAGAGAGGACAGAAGCAGGAGAGCAGACGGGATTGAGGATTCATTCTGACGGGACATTATGATGTGGTGATCATATTTATGTTCCTAATGGAGAGTTACGACAGGAGTTGATGATGGAAGCACACACTTCGGCTTACTCTATTTATCCCGGAGGAACTAAGATGTCCGGGACTTATGGCAGTATTATTGGTGGCACGAAATGAAGCGAGAGATAGCTCGTTTCGTGGCCAAGTGCTTGGTATGCTAATAAGTGAAGGTCGAGCACCAGAGGACGGCCAGATTATTGCAGCCGCTATCCATCCCTGAGTGAAAATGGGAGCACACTACGATAGAACTCGTCACAGGATTTCCTCGGAGTCCTAGTGGACGGGATGCTGTATGGGTGATTGTTGATAGACTTACCAAATCGGCCCACTTCTTACATTTTAGAGTGGGACAGTCCACAGAAGTTTTGGCGGATATGTATATGAAGCAAATTGTGAAGCTACATGGTGTACTAGTTAGCATCGTGTCGAACCGTGACTCGAGGTTCACCTCGCACTTTTGGAGGAGTATGCAGGATAGTTTGGGTGCGCATTTGAAGTTTAGCACAGCTTATCATCCGCAAACAGACGGCCAGTCAGAGCGTACTATTCAGACTCTAGAGGATATATTGATAGCATGTATGCTTGACTTTGACGGATCATAGAAAGACCACCTTCATCTTGTGGAGTTGTCACCCTCATTTTCTGTATTTCCCGTATTTCGTATTTATATTCGTATCTGGATTTTTGGCTTGTATTTTTTTATTTTTTTATTTTTCTTGACTTGTGGAATTTCGGTATTTCTCGTATTTTGGGTTTTCTCATGGCTCAGTTTTATTGGGTTGGTCTGGTTCGATTTATGCATGGAGCACCTTAACCTATGCTATCCCTCATCCCCACCACAACTCCCCCTCTTTATATCCCCACCTACCACTCTCTCTCTTCATTACCACCACCATTAATTTTCTTCTTCTTCTTCTTCTCCTTCCTCCACAACTCTCCTAAACCTAGGCAAGTGCATCTTGCCACTACATGAGGACCCTCTTTTCTTTGTCCATTTGCTAGTTTAGGACATGGAGATCAACATTAGTTCTTGGGTTTTTACGATTTGGAGTCTCTGTTGATGTAGATCTAAGTTATTTCTATTTTCGGATTTTGCATGGTTTGAGCTATTTATGTTGGTTTTCTATGAGTTTTGATGTTTCCATGTGGAAGAGCTTTCAGTTTCACCCAAGTTGGAACTTTGGAAATCCGGATTTGGAGTTCGGATGACCAAGTTATGATCTTGTGAAGCTTTGGGTTCTTCCTTGGTGTTCTTGCTGTTTGGAGAAGACAGTGAGCAGTATGCAGAGCTGTTTAGCTATGCACACTGAGCTACGCACGCTCTTTAGCGCTGCGTACGCAGGCTTGAGTACGCTTTCTGTTGGAAGCGTGTCTCCTTCAGCGTGCGTGACTTTCACATGCTGCTCCATGTAGCGTGTGTGACTTTTCACGCAGTTGCTTCCTTGAGCGTGCGTGACTTTTCACGCAGCTGCTCCCTGTAGCGTGCGTGACTTTTCACGCAGCTGCTTCCTTGAGCGTGCGTGACTTTTCACGCAGCTGCTCCCTATAGCGTGCGTGACTTTTCATGCAGCTGCTTCCTTGAGCGTGCGTGACTTTTCACGCAGCTGCTCCCTGTAGCGTGCGTGACTTTTCATGCAGCTGCTTCCTTGAGCGTGCGTGACTTTTCACGCAGCTGCTCCCTGTAGCGTGCGTGACTTTCACCTACGCTGCTCTCTCAGCGTGCGTGACTTTTTCGTACGCTGCTCTCCTGACCCCTTGCTTAACCTGCAGGCTCTTGGAGTTTGGTCTTATTTCTTTAAGCTTGGCTTTTCTATAGCCCTGTATATTAATATTTTATTAGATATTTTATGCCCATTTTATATCCTTACGCCCTTTGTCACAAACTTGATTTTACTTAATATGTTTGGAATGACTGTTGTACATGGCTTGGTATGGCAAGAACTAGCATAACACGACAGTGACCCGTGGTGGTGCACTCCTGACATGACCAACCTGACATGATAGTGGCCCATCGTGGCGCACTCCCGACAAGTACCCTGACATGATTTATCTTGATAACTTAACTTGACCTGTCTTGACACCGTGGGTGGTTCTTTCTTGCTTGCTTGTTAAATCCACTTGTCCAGTCTCGCATCATGTCTAGGATGGGACTCCTGAGTACCACGGTCAGGAGTACCTACGAAATTGGACTAAGGTTAATAATTAGTATAATTCACTAGTCATGAAGAGATGTTCCCCAGTTACAGGCGATCCCGTTATCCCGGCCGCAAATGATTGGACTTGTAGCCTGCCGACGAGTAGGGCACATTTCCAGCCCACTGTTATGTGGGACACCCACCATTGTCACTTAAATGATTGAACTCTATTGTCACTATAATGCATTGTACTCTCCAGATTGTCACTATAATGATTGCCTGGATAACCTGGATAGCTGCAGGGCCTGGGACTACTTGGAGCATCTCATTGCATCTTGCTAGTAACTAGGATTGTGATAACCCTAGTTAGTTAATGTAGAAAGTCGTAGGCAATGATTGGCCGTGATTGCTTAGATGGAGTCTAGTACAGTATAGTATTGACTAGAATTGATTGATTGTAAGATTGTATCAGAATGATTGAATGATTGTCACTCCAGATTGTCACTATAATGATTGTCACTCCAGATTGTCACTATAATGATTGTCACTCCAGATTGTTACTTGACCTGATTTCTTATATTTATCTTGTCGATAAATGGTGAGAGAAACCAAGTTCCGTTCAGACGAAGGGTTACAACCCCGGTCCTTGTTTGGTTTACGGGTTGTAACCTAGCTATCTGAATAGTCCCATGGTTATCTCATCGTATATCATCCTGTCATGCTTTTCCATATGTTCTGTCATTTAGTGATTCTATGTAAGATTGTCTTTTATAATTACCCATCATGCTTTTTCTTAAATTACTGTGTCTTATTATGTAATTTTATTATTGTGCTAATTTGCTGGCTTTGGTTCTTATTTTGTGGCCTCCTTTATGGCACTTGCTCTTCCTGGGGTCTGACCCAGCTGGTTTTGTATGGCCAGATACTGGAGCAACATCAAAGGATCTACCTGTCTTCCAGCCCGATGGTGGTCACCAGGCGTAACCAGGGCATCGAGTGGGTTTCTTTTGTTCTCCCACTGTAATATTGTAAATTATTCTTTTGAGGTGTTTAGCCGACGAGCAAGTGTTAGCTCGATTGTACTTACTTACTGTCTGCCTACGGGCTGTAACATGATTGACAAGCCCCGGAGGTTGATCATGTATGACTGAACTCTTGCTAGTCCTCACATTTTGTAACGACTAGCTTCATGATCATCTGGATATGTAATGTTTGGGACGCCTTACAATTGTATATTTGGTGATCTAACATCTTGAAACTATTATTAGTTGGCTGAGATTGAGACAATAGGCTATTTTATGACCTTAAGAGACTGATGGATTGTAGTGAAACCCTCACATATCTAGACAGCCGTGACCGTATAGCGGTGTGGATTCCATTCCGTTATACGTAGCTGGCTATGTCTGCCCCCGCTCCGTTTGAAGTGTTATATGGTAGGAAGTGTCGATCTCCTGTCTGTTGGAGCGACATAGGAGAGCGACAGATATTGGGACCCGAGTTGGTTTTGAGCACAGTGGAGAAGGTAAAGAAGATACAGGACCACCTGCGAACAGCGCAGGATCGACAGAAGCAGTGGATGGACAATCGTCGTCGACCCTTAGAGTTCAAGGAAGGCGACCATGTTTTCTTGAAGATATTCCCTACTAGGGGCACGATTCGATTCGGAGGACATAACAAGTTGAGTCCAAGATATATCGGCCCTTTCGATGTCTTGGAACGTGTTAGAGAGGTCGCCTACAGATTGGCATTGCCACCGTCGTTAGAGGGAGTACATGACGTATTTTATGTGTCTCAGCTGAGGAGGTACGTGGCAGACAACAGTCATATGCTCGATCGCTACGAGATCATTATTGGATCGAGCTTGTCGTACCAAGAGCAACCAGTAGGCATCCTTGATCGCCGAGTAAAGGTATTGTGGAACAAGTCTATACCATTGGTTCGCGTGGCATGGAAGCACCACTCGCCAGAAGAGTCTACTTGAGAGCACGAGGACGACATTCGAAATTGGTACCCACATTTGTTCGAAAACCAAGGTATGTTTGCATGTTAGATTCTTAATATTGCATTGCATTGCATCCCCCGACATTAGTTTTAATTTCGAGGACAAAATTTTTATAAGTTGGTTAGAATGTAAACCCCCTCATTTTATATTTATTATTTATGGTACTTTTATATTATTAATTAACTTAGTAAATAGTTGACGATTACTTATATATCAAAAACTAGCATCAATTATAATATAGTATTTTTTTCCTTCTTGCTTAATTTTTTACTAAATAATCATAAGGCAACTACTTATTTTAGAGTTTTTAGAAATTTTTATAAAATTTGTGTGCATATATGCAGGTAGAATGATATACATATATATGTGTATGATGTATATAAAATAATAATATTAATAAAAGATATAGAAATAGAAATACATATTTTAATCATACTAGTGTTATTATTATCATTATTAATATCATCAATAAAATTTGTATTAGAATATTAATGTGATTGCTAGATATTACCATTCAAATTAGGAAGATTCTTATATAGAGAGCTATGCATACCAGGTATAGGAGTAGGAGAGTATCTTCTCGCGAGATTTTCTAAATCTCGTGAGTGGATAAACCTTCCTAGAGCCCGACTGTGTGAAGGCCGAAACTTCACAAACTCAACCAAATTGGAGCGGACCAATTGCTAAACGATTTCCTCCAAACCTTTTCTTGTGAAACCAAAATCTAATTCTCCATAGGAGTTACCAATCCAGATTTGAATTTGATTCAAATTGGATGGATAATGCCTTTCCCAATTTGGAGATCCGAGTATATATACCAAACGAAACCATAAGAAAAGAAAAAAAAAAGATTCATCCATACACCACGAGGACCCTCAACGCTGAGTCTAGAGCATCCCCATCATTCTAGCGAGTACCCCTGACCCCTTACGACGGCCTGCTATCAGCCAGAGCGCCGCCGCACCTGTCCAAGCCGTCGCAGAAACAGAATAACTTCTGTTTGTTACAACCGAGAGGTATCCCCTTCCCCCTCTGTTATTTTTATAGTTTCTCGATCGTTTTTAGTTTCGTAAAGTTTATGAGAAACCCTACATGACCCTCTAGGGATCCCAATCGATAGTTTCAATTATCATAAAGTAACCTGCCTGTGTAGTCGATGTAAAATTGACGGGAAAACAGCTCGGAAGCACTTACCGAACAGCCCCAGGAACCCATGTTTGAAGACGTAATTCTATCATCTTGTCGACAGTTTAAAAACATCACTTGAATGATTGTATGGACAACCTATAGGGCTATAAAACTTTTTTTTGTAGTTTGTGATTTAGACCACTATGCATCGAGTAATCGTTTTTTTAAATCGATAAAAATTGCGTTGTAAACTGTGAAATATTTGAAAAAAACTTCCTGATATGGCATGCGTCCCGACAAACCGGGCAATATGATCGCACACTATACGCATCAAAAGGCGCGTATGGTTGTTGCCGACATGAGGGAACTGACGGAACCCGATTTCGTTGCGCGTGCGCGACGAAATCAGTATGTATCCGTCAAGATACCCCCGTATCGACCTTTTGCAAACTTGGCCATAACTTCGTGTACGTTCGTCGTATCGAGACGAAACTTGCGCCATCAGGACCGTATCGATTTTCTGGTCCTGTATGCCAAGTTTGGTTCGAGTCTGAGAAGATTGATTGGAACGCCAATTTGGCGGGCTCGCGACCCGACCCAACAGGCGATTTTGTGCTCGAAATCCAAAATTAGATATACCATTGAGTTCGTCTTCTCAAACCGAATTCGTAGACATGTAGTTTGACGACTTTAGAGACCGTAGACATTGGTACGCATTTCGATGCAAAACGGGTCTAACGACGGACATTATTTTGACCCAAAATTATGATTTTGCCCCTGTTCCAAAATTAGACTTTTGGACAAGCATTTTCAAGGTATATCAGTTACTCCGAGTATGTTTTTGATGTTTGTTTCAGCATCCGGAGTTGTTTGGAGATTTTGACATCACCTTCGCACCACCAGGCAATATACCTTGCCACCTTACTCTGTGATTTACATATTCTTATTTTCAGTTGTTATTTTCAGCATTCTTATTTGTTGTTATTATAAAACTATGCGTCCAAGTCACACTTGGGTGCAAGCGACTCTATCAGTCATTTTCTTGCATTTATTTGTTTTTTGCATTGACTTAGTCTAGTGACCACCCAATATTGATGAGGTATTGATATATCTCACACAGCCTTGACACTTGCTTTACCACGTGTTGTGAGTCACATGTAGGACACTCAACCGCGTTGTCGGATGGCCACCGATGTAATGCCCCGCTTCGTACGGGGCATTTGGTTGGCTTGGTAGATGCGATCAGAATGTTGGACTATGACTTGGGTTAGAGATCAGGAGAGTTAAGACTGATGTATTCTCTCTTAGCCGGCTAGACGAAATGGGTATTAGAACGCGGCTCGCTGGTGGAACTATGCTTAGTGGAATTATGTATGATCGGAACAGAAAGACCCTTTTACGCAAGTAAGTAGAACTGTCCTTCCTCCTCCTTACTCCTTCATGCTTAATAAAATAGAGTATTGAAATGCTATGAATTGTCCCTAAATATCCCATGTTTTAGTCGCTGAATAATGGAGATGCTTATGCTGAGAATTATTGAAATGAATAAGGCATGAATATTGAAATGCTGAATGAATCACACTTGAACTGCTAATGTGACTTGATGCTTGAAATAAATTGATAATATCCCCTCTGGTAACACTGCTTAAACAGTAAAATACTTGAGTAACGAGATACAACGTGAATGATACATAAGAAATAAACTGGTTGTGCTATTAACACAAAGCTGAATGAAACACTAGAATCATATACCTTCTGCATAACTGTTGATGTTGCCTGTTTCCTTATAAGCAACGAAAGAAAGAATACTGTTCCTATGAAATGAATAAAATGCTGCAGGTCCTATCAAGATGAATAAAATATTGTTTGTTCCTCTTAGAAAGAAATGATATGAGAAATGTTACAATGATTGATGCAATGAGAAATGATGAGGCTTGGGATCGTTGAGATCACCAAGTGAACAGGTGGTAATGTTGGAAAGATGAGATAATGAAATGTTGCCTTTACTTATCTTAATATTTTATCATGCGACTTCGAACACGATCGGGTCGGAGACTCATTCGCATGACCATGGGCAAACTTGTATACAAGGTATTATTTTCTCGAATAGTACCCGCGACGGTAGGATCGATCGGCCTAGGAGGGAATCGGCGTGCTTTGGTTGCACGCGGTATTGGGACCTTCATTCGGGCTCGCAACCCGGTGAAGGGCACATTCTATACCTTATGAAGTCCTATATGACAAAGTCCTGAAATGGTGCGCAGCACCAGTGGTCATGTAGTCAGGATGCATGCTAATGAATGTTTTGTGCAGACAGAGTAAGTATATCATATTATCCTGTATTCTTATGCAGGTACGCGGAGTCAAATATCGGTAAGAAATTACTTAAATGTGATACATGCAATATATGTTGGTTGAATTGTCTGCTTAATCACGCTAAACAAGACGATGTTATGTTGTTGCCTTTAAAAAGAGAACTCTATGACATGCTCAACATGTTAAATGCAATATGCTGGAGTGTTGCCTTGCTAAAAGAATACCTATAACATGTTTGGCTAATGTTAACTCAACGACGCTTAAAAGATGTCTCTAAATGTACACTGTCAGAACTTGATAACACTGAGTATGTTTCATTGTTGTCTTTATATAAGAAAGAAGATAACAAGTTTACATGTTTCATTATGATTATTGCCCATGAACTGTAAACTGATGCCATGTCCCAAATAGAAAGATCATTCTAATAAATGCTGCTTAAATGGTTACTTAAATGTTGGCTTAGGCGAGTGGGTTGAATTCTGCTCGCCAGTACATAGATGATGTGCTGACCCATGTTTTGTGGGCATGTTCTCGTGCTTGGGATATTCTGTACACGAAGATTGGCTTGATCGGTCCCGCGGCATCGAAGATTTATTAGGCATACAGAAGCTATCCTTGTATAAGATAATGTTTTCAGTTTATAAAGGGCATAATGTATGGAACATTGTAATCAGTTGTACCAGTGAGTTATAAGCCAAGTCAGTATATAGAGTTGTAATCCAATGTATCCAAGTATCAAATGTAAGCTTTTAGCATTGTTCAGTTGGCTCTCAATGTAACGTGAGATTTGTTGTAAGCATTGTACTTCAATATAAGTCTTGTACTCTTCTTCAATTATCAATAAAGAGAATAAAATTCTATATATCTTTGTGTGACTTCAAGTTATCCTTTTATCTCTGCTACTATAAAGATGTGATGTATTTCTATTCAACGAGAGAGATTGTCCTCATTAACTTCAATTTATCTACTTCTGCCGCTGCGATGTGTTCCTATTTGAAGATAATCAATTATGTACCATCTTTGCCTTGTACAAGTGCAATACCAGCCTTGTACGGCATCACGTCCAAGCGAGGACGATCGATTCCAAGAGATAAAATATGTGAATAAATGACTCTACGAATCAGGGCGTGACAAATTGGTATCAGAGCACGGCTTTACGTCCTTGGTCTCTTCTTTGATTCGTTTCAAATCAAAGTTGCATCGATGATTAACCAAAGTTGCTTCCGCGATCACTCAACGTTGCTTCCGCGATTAAATCAAAGATTGCTTTCGCGATTATGCTGTTGTTATTCTGTAATCATCCTATGTTGTTGGTTTCTAAAAGTTCGTTGACCCTCTTGGCTGCTCACTGGATGTTCCATACAATAAGTCTAAATATAATGTGATACCCATGAATGAATGATTGTTGTTGGGTTGGACACAATTAACCCAACAATGACTCGATGCCATAATATGCTATGTTGTGAATGCTGTTCAGAATGTGGGAATAGAGAAAAATGGCTATGTTGTAACAAGTTGAGAATTGTATTTGACGTTGGAGAAGAATTGTGAATGGGATAATGGATGGATGAGTTCAACGTAACTGGTGAGTTGACTCATGTGTGTTGGCTAGTGCTTTTGAGACCCTAAGAATGTTGGCTTGTGATATTGAGACCCCAAGATGTTGGTTAAGTGTTGTGATCTGTAACTCCACCTTTCAAAAAAAAATGTTTTAATTGCTAATTCAAATTCTTTTATATTGTTATGAGGTTAGTTTAATTGATCTTTTAGCAATGGGCTTCCATGTAAATAATTTTCTCCCCATTAATTTTAGCCTATCACCTTGTCCCCAACCCAGCCTTTAAACCACTCTTCGTAACCCAGCCCATTAGATTTCAGCCCAAGTCATTTATTCCTTAATCCTATGGAAAGGATTAGCTCCTTCACTGTGAACATTTTAATTGAACCATCATTCGATTCAAATCCTAACGGCCATGAACAGTGGCCATGTGCTCTGTTATTCCTTCTCTGTAACAACCTGTCAGAGAGGGGAACGAGAAATTTTCTCGCCAGATGGAAGCCTGAGCCTCACGCTACCTGACCTATTTAAACCACCCTCCTCAACTGCAACGACCCTCTCCATTCCTTCAATCATTCCTTCTTCTTCTTCATCACTGATTCAAGATCAGCCATGGCAGACACAGCAACCTGATAAAGATAGTACAACCTAGGAATTCGACCACAGTATCAACAAAGGTTCCATTCAGCAACTACACGAACGGATCGACCCTTCTGGGTGAATCATCACCCCATCGATCCAGATCTAGTGAGTGTTACATCTCCCATTTCGATCGATCTTGTCCTCCTTTCTTGTTGTGATTCAAATTGTTGAATTGTAGATCTAGAGCAGTGAATCCCTCTCAATTACTTGAGCTTCCAAGCTGTTTGATAATTGGTCACATCGAGCTTTTAGTGAAGGTAAGGGTTGTTCTTGAGCAAGAAGTCCTAATCCTTGAAATCCATTCAGTTAAACTGATCTCTGTATTAAATGATGAGAGTGTAGATCATCAGGAAGGATTCAGTTAAAGATCGACTTAGGAATCAATCCTAAATTCCTGATCTAGTCGATTGGTAGGTAATTCATCTTCCTCAAATCATGGATCGGTTCTATTTTCAATCCTTGGATCACTAACCGAATGTTTTTCCATTTCTAAATCTCTTGATTAGATTTCCCTGGAGAGTAACCTATGGAATTATTGAAGAGGACTGCTCGTATAATTTTGAACTGTTGATTTGAAGAACAGGTAAGGATCATTACCTGAATTGTAACTCCAGAAGTGTTTGGCACTTAATTTTACTCTTCAAATTGTTGTGTTTAGATTGAAGATCGAGATTGAATTAAATTAAATTGAATTGGATTGGTTGGCATTTGAACTGGTAGTTAAATTAGTATTAGTACTTGAACTTGTACATCATGTGCAATGTTTTGGACAATCACTTGGGAATGATCATCTCAGGAAAACCTGAGATGCACTTTTAAATATGGACAGTGAGTTCACTAGTTAGCTTTTGTTTAAACTTACCTTGTGAATTCTGAGTTTATGTTGCTTTTTCTAAATACTCATGATGACAGAGCCATGGACAGGAATATGAGGTATCAAGAAGTAAGGGAGTTAGTTTAGTGCCTAAGAGAATTTGAGTTTATGACTGGTTAGGTTGTTTTATTGTTTCAGATTTGCTGTTTCAGGACTTTGGGTAAGTATCAATAGACTTTATGGCAAGACTATAACTGCATTTCAGTTAAGGTGGTCCTGGTTTTATAATGTGATACTTAAAATTCTGGTTTATCAGTTGAGTAAATGCAGGGTAAGGCAAGGACCACATTTCACCTTGAAACTGGGATTATAAGGGTGTTGACAATCACTTAGGGTTAACTAGGGATAGGCACCATCTGTACATTTCAGTGTTATATCAATCTTGGCACAGGATTGGGGGTAATACATTGGTGTTCTATAGATTGGGGAGTAGTACACTACATCAGATTTCAATTATAGCTACTATGTATCTTGTCAGTTTCTCCTATGGGATGGACAGTTCATTATAGACTGATTTACTTTCAGTCTTGACACAAGACTGAACTGGGGGAACTTGTGTAATCTGCAATGATTGGGTGGTGATTTTCTGTTTGGACAATCATCCAGTTGAGTCTTTTCCTTGCACTATTGGACTAAAGGGGTATCACTGTTCTTATGTTTCTTTTTCTGGAATCCTATTCAGGGTGGTTGAACACAGAAATGTACAGGAGTATGTACTGGGTTCTGTGATATGATGAGAGAAGAACCTGGGAACTAATCCAAGTCTCTCCAGTCCATTTTCTTGCACTATTATTTTGACTGAACCTGGGAATTTAACTGATGGCATTGTAAATTGTAAGGATTGATGTGATGAGTGGAACATGGGAACACTAGATTAGGTATCAGTCCTATGTACTGGGTTAGATGCAAGTCCTGGTAAGACTGACCAATATTAGGAGACTTGGGGTTTCAGGAATCATAAACCTGAGTGTATGTTTAGGAGATGTGAAGCCTCAGAATTCTGAGATTGAAGTCTCAGGAATCTGAGATTTTAGCTCAGGAAATCTGAGATGATATTCTCAGGATTGCACTTCAAATGAACTTTAGGATTTGGGGAATGACATTTCCTTAGTTAGTTAAGAGTTCTTCTTAACTCTTAACAGGAAATTATGATCACTTGTAAGTCTTTTGGTTCATTGGAGTCCTTTATGAGTTATAGATTCCTGGAACCAATGCAAGTTTAGTGAAACCTTAGATTCCTGGAACAAATTCACATATTGATAATTGAGGAACCAGGCCATATACCAAGTTCTTGTTTTATAACAGGATATTGGTTTCCAAACAAGTTCAATTCTGGGAATTTTCATTCATTAAGGTAAAGGTTTAATTGCTCTACTTGTACTTAAGTTATGAGGGTCTTGACTAATTTAAGAGACACCCTATCATTGTTAGTTTTCCTTTTTGAACACTTGTATTATAGCAAAATCATGTAGTAACTGTTTAAGTACATATGTACTTATGATTTAGGGTTCTTGTTAAGTTTAGTTAATTATATTGAATCTCTATAGGAAACCATAGAACTAAGGTTCAGTTTAGGAATTACTTGTTATTAGAATCTTTTGATAAACCAATTAAAATTAGCAGTTTATTAACCAACTTGTACACATCATTATTACATTACAGGGGGATATCTAGCTCTTTTGCCTACTTGTACTTTCCTGGAGCAAGGCAAGTACACTCTACAGTTTTGTGCTTTTTATTATATATCCTGTGCTTCCTTGATTGACACATTGCAACACGTCATGTACTTTCTGGTGCTCATGTTCTCTTGTTCTTATTACTTGTATCTGGGATAGGAAAATATACTATCTATGTGACCAATCCCAAGTAACAACTCAGGTGTGTTTAGCTTAGACCCCGCATCGTGCACGCGGGTCCTAAGCCGCCCATTCATGTGCTTTCATGTGCTTACCCTAGCCGGTCACATATTTAGTTATATTTCAAATATAGTACACATGTTCAGGAGATATACCTTGTACTTATTTCCTGTGATTCCATGATATCATGTTCTTTCAGGTGCTTACATATCATGTTCTTACATTCATGTTCTTTCATGTACTTTACACTATTCTTCATGTACTTATTCACCTGTTCTTCCTGTACTTTCCATGTTCCCTTGTACTTTCATATCATGATGTCTTGTTCATTACATAGAATTGTACTTGCTCCGCTCCTGAATAGGATATGTTGCAGGTGAGATGGAGGCCTTGTGTGACACCTACTATGGACAGGATATTGCTTTCCCTACTGAGCCAGCTGGAGCTACTTGTGACCTAGAGGCTGCAGAAGCCTAGTACTTCTTTAGTATTTTCCCATTATCTTTTCATGTATTGAGACTAGTAGACTCTTTTATTAGTTGGAATGTAATAATTCAGATATTGTACTTTACTCTGGTTGGGACACATTTATATAGATGTTGTGATTTCATTTCATGTTCATATTTATCTGGTTAGTTTCCCTAGATTGGTACAGCTTACTTTGTTGTGTCTAACAACAAAGGCTGGGCGTGTCCGACTCGTATCCGGTTATTCGGAAGCGGGTCGTGACATGATCAATATAGATCACGAATGTCTAGAAAAGAATTGGGTTGGTATCGTTTAAGGATGGCTTCGTTTCTGAGTGGTATATTGCCTCTACCACCTCAGAACGAGATGTATGTTGACCCTTTCCATAGGATAGCAATGAGACTATCTGTAGATACTGGGTAGTGCCGAGACTTAGCTAGGAGTCATGTATTGTTGCTAGATGACTCGAGTGTCCTTTTATAGCGATGTTACACTGAATAGCGAGACTTTAAGAAATTATAACGGGTGGTTTGGTTAGAAATTGTTTAGTCGAGTGATGACTCAGACTAGTAAGACAGTATGCTATGGATAAATAGATTTGGCTAGAGAATGTCATGGCTTAGAACATCTGAATGTTGACTTTGATTGGTTGGATGCAAATCATATTTGGCTAATACAAAGTTGGTTGCTAAGCTGAAAGTTTTGGAAATATTGTCGGTGAACCAAAGGAATATTAGAAATATGTGCCCTACCCTAATGTGTAATAGATGATTATAATGAACTCTTAACATGATTAGATGATCTTGTATAGTTAGAGAATGATTGTACACCCTATACACACTTGACACTAATATATATTCATAAATTTTTTTATGCCATGTACTTTTCCTATTGATTTTTTTCACATGCCATGATATGTATTGCCATGTATTTTCTGATTTTATGTCCAATACATTTATTGTCTAGCTGTACATTGATTGATAGTAGCCTGTCATGGCGTACTCATGATTTCTGTACATGTCCAGATTCTTGATAGTGGCTCATAGTAGCGCACTCATGACTTGATTTTCTTATTGATTTCTAGATCAGAGATATGAGTACATGTTCTTTCTTGACACCGTGGATATAGCTTGTTAAATGTTAATCTATTGCATCTTGGCACTGGATAATCAAGTGTGAGTATTGTTCCGTATATCACGTGATGTTAGTACGGGGATGTTCGTAAGCGATAACTTACGAATTACTCGTACATAGCACACGTCATCTTAGAAAATTCTTGAGTGTCCACGACTTGAGAATTTGACATGAATATGATAAGGTAAATGACTAGTAAATTCAAGTAGATCATTAAAGGAGAAAATTCGTACTACCAACCTCGAGCTCCAAGGGCCCCATAAGGCGTGGCTCAACCCTGCTAGGCAAGGGCTCCATGGCCTGCCAAGTTTGTGCGTATTGATACACGATCGAGTCACATGTCGTGCCGGGTTGCGGCACATTCAGTTATATATGTTATATAATACTTTCAGTCACATGTCGTGCCGGGTTGCGGCACAGTCAGTTATATGTTTTCTTTTACAAGTATATGATATGGTTATTCATGTTATAAGTCAAGACACGTTTCATCTTCCAGCAGTCTTGTTGGGCAATAGATGTATACTCGTACCCCTAGACATCCGGGTATCTGCAGTCAGGTAGTTGCAAAAATTCTCAACTTGTATACTAGTAATTAGGATTGTGATAACCCTAACTAATTAATGATAGCAAGCCGTAGGCAATGATTGGTCATGCACTTTTGGTTGTGTGTTACTTTATATGTCTTGTGTCGGTGAGTGGCTAGAGGCTAAGTTCTGCTTGGAAAAAGATCTGCAATCTCGGTCCTTGTTTGGTTTAAGGGTTGTGGTTCCGATTTCGAGTAGTTCCTAAGTTCCTTGTTGGTCATTGGCTTATTCTGTTCTATAGCTATATTGTTCAGTATTTCCATTCAGTCATTTTATATTCTCAAGATACGTGCATTGGTACCGCACTAGTCTCGACCCGTATTTATTTATTTATGTCATTATGTTCTTGTGTTGTTGATAGATTTTGTCGTTCACCTTGAGCTTTTCTTGTGGTACTTGCTATTTGGGGGTCTAACCCCACTGGTTTTGCATGGCCAGGTTTCATAGTTGATCACAAGGATCTACCGTCTTCTCCTCTGGATGGTTCGCACTCAGAGGACCGACACGGATTAGCGAGTGGGTTGCCTTTACTTCCCACTTTATCTTGCACTCTCATTTTATAGTGTATTAGCCAAGGACATATGTTAGTCCTTGTTTCTGGATTTTGTTCCCTCCGTCTTAGTACGACGTGGATGTATATTCTGGACAGCTGCTAGTTGTACATTTACGTACCTTTTGTATATCAGTTGATATATCTTTTATTATGTCAGCTCTCATAATTATGTATGTACCTGTGTTTGGGACGCCTTACCCATCTCATATATGATTTACTTTTTATTGCTTCTTATGTTGATTGGATTGAGATAGAATTTGTTCGACCTTAGGAGTCGTCAGTGGCATGCTAGAGTCTTTCTACTTGTCTTCTAGACAGCTTTGATCGTACATTGGATTACTGGTGTACTTTGATATACGTAGCTGGCTTTGTTTCGTCCCCGTTCTCCAGTATTCTGGTTCTGGGGCGTGATAGCTGAGGCACTTGTCGATACAGTTATCCCAAGTTCTTATGGCTTGCGTACCGAGGCGCTCGCCTTTGTGATATTCAATGTTTCATAGCGACTCGTACATTTGATGTACGATTTATTTCAATTGTTTATCTAGTGTTCGACACACTGTGTTTCTCTCCTTCGAGCCACGCCCGTGGTCTCGATGGTTAACTTAGCATACAATGATATATTACTTAGACATGAAGGAGTAGGAAAGAGAAGTCAAAGCCCCCCCCCCCTCCCACCTTAAGCCGATACGCCTTGTTGTTTGCCGAGCCGATGCGGCTCGATTTCATAAACTTTGTTGTACGGCCAAATCTTCTGACTTAGCCATTCGAGCACTTCTTGTTTCATTGAACTACTCGATCGATTCTGGCCTACCGTGTCCAAGTCCCAGCCCATTGCGAGGCGGTGACTTGGATTTTGCGGACCCGTTGCGAAAGAGGCAAAATGCCGACCTCTAATATTTCAACGTAAATGGATAGCCTGCATATGAAACCAACTAAAATCAATACTTGCATCGATTCGGACATTGCGCCTTGGGTCGATTCGATTTCTTAGAATTTTCGAACCGACTCAATGCTTTCCCTCGGGCCAACTTAACACTTGCATCGATCTTACTCGATGCGTTCCTCTGGTCAATGTAACTATCCGACTCGATGCATCCTCTCGGGACAACGTAACTTTCGTATCGATTCGCATCGATACATTATCGGGTCAACGCAACTATTCGAGTCAACGACTCAGCATAATGTACCGTGCGAAACGGGACATTACAGTAGTCAATTTCCACCATTTAATAAGAATCTTTTGGAAAATTATTCTAGTTTCAGATATTCAAAAAATCTGTTATGGCGATAATATTTTTAAATAAATTAGACAAAATCAAAGAAATTATATGAAATTAGCATAAAAAAATGTTCCACCTGACAGAAAAGAAATTGGACAAATCCATCTGTTCCGGTTGGGTTGGGGTGGGTTTAATGCAAGAGGACGGGTGAGTGATTTAAAAAGTGAGAAAAAAACACACTGGTGGGTGAGTGATTTATTGCAACTTTGAAAAAAAAAAAAAAAGTTAGCCGAATCACATTAGATAACTGTCCCAAACCAGTCTTGAAGTTAATCAAATCATTGCATGAGCGCCCTCATTGCATGCACTAAGACCATCTCCATTGGTGATTTCTAAAATTGAATTCTTCTCCTACTTGCCATGGTACTTTAATGAGATTTTTATTCTATTTGAAAGAGTTTCTACATAGAAATTGTAGACATACAAAAATATTCTCCAATAGTTCACTATTTCTATCCTATGTGTCATATAGTAAAAGGACCAATTTAATGGTGTGGGGCCCAATAATAATTGTCATGAGAGATAGAAGAATTTCTATGAAAGTTTCTACATGTAGAAACCCTCCTAGAAAGTTTTCATCCAACATCATTGCCACCTAGGATAGAAATGGTGATAGAAATCACCATTGGGAGAATTTTTTTTCTAAAATGGATTTATTCCATAGAAATAGGGAAGATAGAAACCCCCATTGGAGAAGGTCTAAGACCTCGTTTGGTTCACGGAAAGGAAATCAATTTCCATGTATTTTTCATGGGAAAGGAAAAGTAGAATTTCTATCAAATTTTCTTTCCTATGTTTGGTTGGTGTAGAAAAGAAAACAAAAAATATATCATTGTTCCAACAATATCCAATGTCAACATAATTATAAGGAAGAGTTAATTGGTAAAATATGTAATAAATTAAGGCTACTTTTGTCATAATGTTTGGTAATTAATGTTGGGAAAGGAGGAGGAAAAATGAATCCCATGGGTCATGAGAGGAACCATTTTTCCTCCTATTTTTCTCCATGTCAGGAAAGTGTTTCCCAAATTTGTGGCTACCAAACAAAGAAAAGGAACAAGTTTCATTTCCGGATTCCTTGAATCCGTGAACCAAACGAGGCCTAAGGCCTCGTTTGGTTTGCAGAATGGAAGAAAAAAAAAAATCAATTTATAGTTTTTTTTTTTTGGAAAATTATATTTTTTTTTTGATGTTTGAAATATCAAAGAATTTAGAAAGGAAAGTGAATACTTCAATGTGAGAAAGTGAATCCTTGTTTGAAGTAATCATTTTTTTTTTCCAACTCGATGATTCTGCGAACCAAACGAGGCCTAATGGTTGGATTTGCACTTGCAAGTGTACAACTCCTTTCGAAAACTATACAGTGTTACAGCTGTATACTATTTCTTAAGACTTTTAAGACAATGCTAGATTTCCGCCAGTACTACCTGCAGAAATTAGGCAATGTCCAATTTTCGACGTCTCTCTCTACTTAATTTCACACAATTTCTTTTGTTCTGTCTAATTTTATGTCGATGGTGGATACATATTTTGTATGAGCTTTGCTATGCCTACAATTAAATATTTACATTCTCTTTATAACCTTCACGTGTCGGACTTCGATTGGAGGAGGGGAGAAAGTGGTGGGGTCGGATGAGCCCATGTAGCAAGGGGATAAGAGGGGAGGTGGGAACCGATGGAACCCATATGTAAGGAGTGAAAGAGAGAGGTTGTAAGAAGGTTGTAATTATTTGGCTGTAGACTTACTATTTTTCATTTTGTATAGAATGACACATTAGGAATGTCCGTGTGGCCGTGTCTTTATTGTGACTTGTTTCAAGTATATAGGTTTTGATACAAAATTGCTAAAAAGAAAAAAAAAACACATTAAAAACAGAAGATTTACTAAATGAAACATTCGGTACTGATTGCATGGTGCATAATTGTACTCTTATTTTCTAGGACGATGCTATATTGTCCACGGATTTGAACTGGGCTCATGGGCCACTTGTCATCCTTTAATTGGATGGGGGGCGGATGGGTTCCGAAAGCAGTGCGGGTGAGAGTGAAGGACTGTGGGGTGGTGACATGCGACGCCATTTATCATTTTCGTATTATCTAACACTACAACACTGATCAGCAAGTAATATTCCAACTAACATATATTAAGCAAACGAAAATAATATTTTGTCCGCCACTGAGGGTTACTGCATCGACCTGCATCCCCTACTAGCAGAGGTCTATCCCGGATCAGGGGCCAATGGTAGCGCATCACGTGGCTGCAGGCCGGCACAATCATCCCCAGGACGGACAACGTAGCAGCGTCCTTAAGCAAAAGGCGGCTTTCGGTACAGAGAGACCACCGGCCGCCTCTTTCTTCCGGCCACGGACGGATGTGAGAGCACCGGCAGACCCCAGTGGGAGGAGAAGCTGACGGTGGGGTAGACCGCTTCGACCCGCATTGCGCTCAACACCTCCGCGTAGGCCTCCGAAAGCCTCCTCCTTGCGAACGCGGCGACAGCAGACAATCTGACCCACCTCAACCTCTTCGCCTTCCTAAGCCATCGTCTCCTCGGCCTCGCCACTTCCTCACACTCGTCGTCGTCGTCGTCGTCGTCGTCGTGCAGCCTCCGATAGTGGCCTGCTCGAATCACTACGAAGTGAGGACCCATCTTCCCGATACGGAGATTAACATGTCAAGTGAGATTACATATATACGAGGAGGAATTGATGGCGATGGGATTGAATGTTAGTTGGGGATCACATGGAGGAGTGAAGTGGCAGTGCTGAATATCGGAGAAGAGGACGCAGTTTTGCGTACGTCCGGATTCGTTTACACATGGCTGTCACAAAAGCAGCACTCAGCACTCTGTTGTAGTCAATAGATGGGAGGATTCGGATCAATAATTGTGCATGTGCATTGATCCTTTGCCAATGATTTTGGTCAGAGAGACTTTGATAAGCAAGGCATAGGGAAAGCACTTTAATTAGTATAGGATTGTTGGAGTTTGATTTTATATCAGAATAATTTGTATTACAATTGTGCAGTTTGAAGGCGCCTAGTTATAGACTAGTCATCTGTATTATAATTGTTGCAGAGAACTCATCGTGCAGAGTGGCCTCGCCAAGATCATGCGTACATAAATGTTCCGCAGTTGTCACTGACGCATACAGTGAATGTGCAGCGAACTCGCGCACATTAATGCTCCACAAAGAACACTAACACATACTGTGGCAGCGCATAGAACTTGTGTGCATGAAATGCCCCGCAGATTTCGTATGTGCCTAGTCGGCAACATGCAGAGCTCCCTCCATGCGCTTTCTTTGAACATGTTACAAACCGACACGAAGAAAGCAAAAAATTGTTATCTACTCTTTGCAATCACAGTTGCTACAATGGAACAAACACAAGAAAAGTATAACATGTTGTTCTCTTTACCAAACACAGTTCTAGAACTAGAAAACCATAAAGAACTCCTTGTTGGTGTGATGCAGATCACCGTTGCTCAAAGTATTCGTTCTATCGACGACCTGCTCCTAGGAATAAGCAAGTTCAAAGAAGAACTTTTGGAACGCTCTCAGTTACCTTGCGATGAACTTGGATATAGAAATCACACTAGCTTGCTGCCGAGAATAGAATTTGCGCACATAGGAATCTTATGCACGCGAGTGGTTGGCTACTCTCTCTCTCTCTCTCTGGTTTCACAAATCACAAAAACAACAGCCAAGAAAGAGAGATGGGGTCACATATTTGTAGGGAAGGTTCTCACCTACCCCAATGCTCGTCCATATATATTCCGTCACATCAACCTGTGTACAGTACTGATTTGATAGAGCTATACCTATCTTCGACACACGCAACCTACAACAGTGTGCTCTGACAGCATCATGCTTGTGGTCTGCGACGCAACCTGCAAATTCCACTGAGTCCTATGCGTCGAGAGTCATACGTGCATGGTCTTGCACTCACAGACTCGCAAATACAGCCTCGTGGCCAGTATCATGCGATGGTAGTTATGCGCGTAATGTCGTGCACATAATATGCCACATATGATATGACATATGCATAAAACCGCATGTTCAATAATCAGGGCCTGCCCTTGCCCAGGGCGACCGCCCAGGGCCCCAAGAAATATGGGGGCCCAAAAAAATTATATATATATATATATATATATATATATATATATATATATATATATATATATATATATATATATATTTGAAAGAAGGTAATTATGACGAACGCTTCCACCGGGAATCGATCTCCTGACCACTCGGGTCGCATGCATCTCTCTTAACCACTAGGCCTAGGCTAGAGGACATTTGCATATATATATATATATATATATATATATATATATATATATATATATATATATGGGAGCAGATCAAAAGCCCCCCTTAGAAAATCCCCTAAAAAAACCCCTCACTCTAATTTGTAATATTAATGTTAATGTTAATATTAATGTTAATGTTAATATTAATTTTTTTATTAATGTTAATGTTAATGTTAATATTAATATTAATTTTATTGTTAATGTTAATATTAATTTTAATGTTAAGTTTAATGTTAATTTTAGTATTTAATGTTAATATTATCATTAATATTAACATTAACATTAATATTAACATTAAATTATGAATTATAGTGAGGGAGGTTTTTAGGTAGTTTTCTAAGGGGACTTTTGATCCGCTTCCTATATATATATATATATATATATATATATATATATATATATATATATATATATATATATATATATATATATATATATATATATATATATATATATGGAAGCAGATCAAAAGCTCCCCTTAGAAAATCCCCTAAAAACTCCCTCACTCTCAGCCGTAATTTAATATTAATATTAATGTTAATATTCATGTTAATATTAACATTAAATACTAAAATTAACATTAAACTTAAGATTAAAATTAATATTAACATTAACATTAATATTAACATTAATATAAAAATAAAAATAAAAATTAATATTAATGTTAACATTAATATTAACATTAATATTAATATTAACATTAATATTAATATTAAATTTAATATTAAAGAGTGAGGGGGTTTTTAGGGGGTTTTCTATCATCAACCACGTGCTCTCCTCTATTCCTATACACACCCTCGCCGCTTGCGCCCCGCCCAACAAGGTCCTCTCCTCTATCGAACAGATCTCCTGCAATTTTTTTTGGGCCACTGCAATGGACAAGACAAGCATCACTGGGCCAGCTGGGACTCCATGGCTCATCCTACAACCGAGGGGGGTTGGGATTTCCCAAACTCTCTCACATCGTCAAAGCTTTCTCGATGAAATTATGGTGGAAACTTTGCACCAACAACAACCTATGGACCAGGTTTTTGAAGGCCAGATACTTCAAGCACAACCACCCTGTTATGGCCACCTCCAACAGCAGATCCTCAGCAGCATGGCGCCGTATCCTTAGCGGGCGGGACTTGGCGGAGCCCGCGATAAGACTTCATTTGGGGGCATGCGATTCGGACCCATTCTTGGAGCGATGGGCGGGGGACAGCTTGATCCCATGTCTCGTGGAGACCCCGAGAGATAGGAGGATTGTCGACCTGTGGAACCCCCCCCATAAACGACTAGGACTGGGATAAAATCAGAGATTGGTCTGGGGTCGATTCGGCTGATATTATCCGCCAGCGTGGTTTAAGTATTGGCAGCGAGGCCGACAAGCTGAGATGGTCTCACGAGGCCTCGGGAGTATTCTCGGTGCGCTCAGCGAGAGCCGCCGTTAAGGGTACCGGTAGGCCGCACCATTCTACCGCGCTCTTTTGGCAATCCTGCATTCCGAAGAAGTGGTCGTTCCTGATGTGGAGAGTCATCAGACAAAAACTTTCCACAGACGATATCCTCAACACCATCGGGATCAGCTTAGCCTCAGCCTGCACGTGCTGCTCTGAGCGTCAGACCGAGACTATAGACCACATCTTCTGCCAGGGCGACCTGCCCAGCAGTATCTGGAGGAACCTTAACCAGCTCTTCAGCATGCAGCCTGGCAGAGGGCGCTTCCACGATCTTACGGAATCCTGGGGTTCAGCTTCCCATGGCCACCAGATCGTCGCAGCGGCAGCCACGTGGACAATTTAGAAGAACCGGAACAAGGCAAGATATAAAGGGCACCAATATACAGTCGACCAGCTCTTCAGAGAAATCATCTGCCAATGTCGTAAGAGGAGCATCGGGTGCTCCCACAGTCCAACAACTTTCTGGTCGAAACTCGACATCCCTTGGGCGTAGACATCAGTAGGGTAGGGCTTCGGATTCGGGCCTCTTACCTTTCGATGACCGGTTGGCAGCCATCGTGTGGGCAGCCTTTACTTTTGTCCTCTCTTTTCGTCTCGCGCGTGGCGCGTTTACTTGTATAGGCTTCGGCATTTTGCGTCTGATACATCAATAAATAGCTCTTTTTTCCACAAAAAAAGAAAAAAAGAAAAGAAATATATATATATATATATATATATATATATATATATATATATATATATATATATATATATATATATATATATATATATATATATATGGAAGCGGATAAAAAGCCCCCTTAGAAAATCCCCTCACTCTCGGCCATAATTTAATGTTAATATTAATATTAATGTCAATATTAACGTTAATGTTAATATTAATGTTAATATTAACATTAAATACTAAAATTAACATTAAACTTAACATTAAAATTAATATTAACATTAACATTAACCTTAACATTAACATTAACATTAACATTAACATTAACATTAACATTAACATTAACATTAATATAAAAATGAAAAAAAATTAATATTAACATTAACATTAATATTAATATTAACATTAATGTTAATATTAACACTAACATTAATATTAACATTAATATTAATGTTAATATTATGTCCGAGAGTGAGGGGGGTTTTTAGGGACTTTTCTAAGGGGGACTTTTTATCCGCTCCCTATATATATATATATATATATATATATATATATATATATATATATATATATATATATATATATATAGTCTTGTATCTAAAAGAGAACTAATATGTAACATGACCCCCTTTTATCATAAAATATTTGTGGTATAGTGGTTAGTATGTTAAACTTGCACACTAGTGGTTTTAGGTTCAACTTATGGTTTTAATAGTTTTTAAAATTTACTTTTATTTTAAAACTTTTATATTATAAATTGCCCCATTTTAAAAGTTTGCCTAGGCCCCCAAGAACTCAGGGCCGGCCATGTCAATAATCATTTGCATATTGTGCCACACGCACGGAATGCTATACGCATAATATTCTGTCCAGAATTATCTCTTAATCTAGTAACAAAACATGGTTGTTTCCATGGAATTTTTTATCATTGCCCTCTTGGAGAGTTGGCCCACACACGACTGTCACATCCTACGTACATAAGTCAATACAAAGCCGAAGCATTTATATTAAGACGTACACTTAGAATTCTATACAATGTGGATATGAAACCTCTCCTTGGGTATTGGCTCACCAAAGAACCCCAACAAAATACCTTCCACTAGTAAATTGGCCTCTCTCAATCCTCAAGCATATCTTAACGATAAGTTTGAGTTATTTTTCTTCTTGTTGAGTCATCACCATGACTTCTCTTAATCAATAGTAACATGAAGTCACCACCAGGGTAGGAGGGGGGTTGTTTCTGGCAGTTGTAGTCTTTCTTCGTTGCAGGTTTTTAGGAAAAGATGTTGAGGAAAAATTAAATAAAAAAATGCTAAGTTTATAATCTTGGACTTACAACCGCTTAGGTGATTGGGTTCCCTATTCCCCCTCCCCCTCCCTTCTACTATACTTAGGAAGAGGAAACCCAATTAGAAAATTCCATCTAGACAGTTGTAAGCTAAATAATTATAATATTAGCATTGTTCAATTAAATTACTCTTATTTGTCACACGCGGAATGTAACATTTCTTGTTGGAATCACGTTTCCTTTCATGGATGTATTGTTGCCCATGTATTAGATTTTCAGAAATCATGGGTATTTGTTATTGATGTATGAGTTCCTGTTGATAAAGCACAAATGAAGGGCAATGTCATATTTGTCTCGTATTTGAATGAGTAATGCTATTCATACATCCAAATTGTCCTTTCAAATCATTCCTCCTTATGTGGCAGCTGACATGATATGTTAAATAGCATTATTTGGCATCTGACATAACTGTTGATATGGTAAATTTTAACAAAAAAATAAACCACCCAATTTATTTTATGTTAATATTAATATAATGTTAATACTAATTAATATTAATGTTTATGTTAATATTAACTTTAATGTTAATGTTAATATTAATATTAATATTAATGTTAATGTTAATGTTAATAATTATTTTAATTTTAACTTTAAAATTTGTCATGTCAGCTGATACATTAACAACCACGATAGCTGTCACAAACGGAGGGATGGTTTGGAGAAACAATTTGAAGGTACAAATATCATTCATTTTGAATAATATGTTTTGATTGGTAATTAATTCACTTGCTCGCCAAGCAATCCAACCTTAGAAGCATATCTCGATATTTTTAAGGATCACGATCAAATGGCACATGCCACATACAATTTGACATCTAGAAAAATACGTAATTTCAGTCGCACATCATTTGTAATAAATGATTCAGATTTGATAGAGTAATTTGTTTTAATTAGCATGTATGTCAAATTTGACATCCATGCATATAAATTTTGATAGAGTAATTTGTATTATAATTGTTGTAGAGAACTCATCGTGCAGAGTGGCCTTGCTAAGATCATGCGCGCATAAATGTCCCACTGTGATTACTGATGCATACAGTGAATGTGCAGCGAACTCGCGCACATTAAAGCCCTACAGAGAACACTAACACATACTGTGGCTGTTCATAGAACTTGTGTGCATGAAATGCCCCGCAAAGTTCGTATGTGCCTAGTTAGCAACAGGCAGAGCTCCCTCCATGCACCTTCTTTGAACATGTTACAAACTGACATGAAGAAAACAAATATTGTTCTCCTCTTTGCAATCGTAGTTGCTACAATGAGTTAGAATAAACACAAGAAAAGTATAACACACTGTTCCCTTCATATTCGCAGTTGCTACAATAAGACATAACGTTTAGACAAACAAAGTTCTAGAACTAGAAAACCATAAATGAGAACTCCTTTCTGGGGTGTTAAGATCACCGTTGTTCAAAGTAAGATTCGTTCTATCGACGATATGCTCTTAGGAAATAAGCAAGTTCAAAGAAGAACTTCTGGAACGCTCTCAGTCACCTAGCGACGAACTTGGATGTAGAAATCACACTAGCTTGCTGTCGAGCAGAGAATTTACGTGCAAGTGGTTGGCTACTCTCTCCCTCCCTCCCTCCCTCTCTGGTTTCACAAATCACAAAAACAACAGCCAAAGAAGAGAGAGGAGGTCATATATTTATAGGGGAAGGTTCTCACCTACCCCAATGCTCGTCCATACCCTGTCACATCAACCTGCAGACAGTACTAGTTTGATAGAGCTACACCTATCGGCAGCACACGCAACCTACAACTGTGTGCTCTGACAGCACCATGCATGTGGTCTGCGAGGCAGCCTACAAAGTCCACTAAGTCCTATGCGTCGAGAGTCATATGCAGATGATCTCGCACTCATAGACTCACACATACAACCTCGTGGCCAGTATCATGCGGTGGCAGTTGTCACGTCCCGATTCATAGAGTCATTTATTCACATATTTATCTTTTGGAATCGATCGTCCTCGCTTGGGCGTGATGCCGTACAAGTCTGGTATTGCACTTGTACAAGGCAAAGATGGTACATAATCGATTATTCTTCAAATAGGAACACATCGCAGCGGCAGAAGCAGATAAATAGAATTTAATGAGGACAATCTTTCTTATTGAATAGAAGTACATCACTTCTTTATAGCAGCGGAGAAAAAGAGTAACTTGAAGCCACACAGAGATATGTAGAACTTTATTCTCTTTATTGATAATTGAAGAAGAGTACAAGACTTGTATTGAAGTACAATAATTACAGCACATCTCACTTTACATTGGAAACCAACTGAACAATGCTATACAGCTTACATTTGATATTTGGATACAATGGATTATAACTCAATATACCGACTTGGCTTACAACTCACTGATATCACTGATTACAATATTCCATACATTATGCCCTTTATAAACAGAAGACTTCATCTTTTGTAAGGAGAGCTTCTGTATGCCCAACAAATCTTCGATATCGCGGGACCAATCAAGCCAATCTTCGTGTGTAGAATATCCCAAGCACGAGCACCTGCCCACAAAACGTGGGTCAGCACATCATCTATGTACTGGCGAGCAGAATCCAACCCACTCGCATAAACCAACATTAAAGTGATCATTTAAGCAAGTATTTATTAGAGTGATCTTTCTACTCGGGGCCTAACATCAGTTTACAGTTCATGGGCAATAATCAGAGTGAAGCATGTAAACATATTCTTAGTAGCATTCATGTGGACATATCATTTTACCAGTCTTGGCGTTATCATACAAAGGCATCATTGAGGCATCGTTAACATTAACATCTTAAACATGTTATGATAATTCTCACTTTAAGCATCACTTAGCATAGATGTTATGTTTGAACACTATTTATAGTAAGGCATCTTTCTAGCATACTGCATGAAACATGTTAAGCAGGCAAGTTAAACCAACTTATGCAATATCACGATTATGTGATTTCTTACCGATAGCCGACTTCTCGTACCTGCATCAAATACAGGTTATCTGATGTACTTACTCTGCCTGCACAAAACATTCATTAGAATGCATTCCGACTACATGGTCACTGGTGTTTTTAAACCATATGGACTCTTTTCATTTCATTTTATTTCATTTTAAGATAATACGGTCAGCATAGTAGGTGGCGAGCCTCTATGCCACCCCGCCTTATTCGTGCTCCCATAGCACTCATCATTATTTCCTCCTAGGTCGAATCGGTCCCCAGGGCCCTAGGAATCGTTCGAGGAAATTATTACTCAAACCTTGTATACAAGTTGTCCATGACCATGCGAATGCGTGTCCGACTCGATTGTGAACATAATCGCATGGTAAAATATACTAAGGAAAGTAAAGGCAACAGTGCATCATTAGTCCTATTCAATGACTTATTCATTTCATCATTACCATCATTTTATTTGGTGATCTCAACGATCCCAGCTGTATCATTTCTCATTCATTGCTTCATTGCAACGTATCTCATATCATTCCTTTCTTAAGAGGAACTTAACATTCATTCATTTCTTATAAGGGACAGGCAGCATTTCATATTCTTGCAACAGTTATACAGAGAGTATATGGTTCTAGTGTTTCATTCAGTTCATTGGGTCGATAGCACAACCAGTTTATTTCTTATTCTATCATTCACAAGGCATCTCATTATTCAAGTGTTTTGTCGTTTCAGCAGCATTAAACATAAGGATCAATATTATCAATTCATTCTCAGGCAACGAATCACATTAGCAGTTCAATGTGTTGTACATTTCAATAATTCTTAGCATAAGCATCTCTATTATTCAGCAACTAACATATGGGACATTTAGGGACAGTTCATAGCGTTTCAATACTTCATTTATTAAGCATGAAGGAGTAAGGAGGAGGAAGGACAGTTCCACTCACCCAAAATTCCACTAAGCGTAGCTCCACCAGCGAGCCACGTTCCAATACCCATTCCGTCTAGCCAGCTAAGAGAGACTGCATCAGTCTCAATTCTCCTGATTTCTAACATAAGTCACGATCTAATATTCTGATCCCATCCAATAAGCCAACCAAATGCCTTGTGCGGAGCGGGACATTACATAATATACCACTCAGAAAAAGTTTCGTCCTCGAAACTTAAGGAAACAAGTCTTCCATAAGATTCACTTAGTCACCATGATTTTACTCATTCAGCTTCAAATCAATATTCATTTCAACCCACTCGGTCATTTCAAAATGTCTATCCAACTGTACCATTTAAATCCATTAACGATTCGATCTGTCTATCTCTTTTTCAATTACTTGTAACTTCTCATTGATTCACCAACATTTTTCTTGTATTCTATCTTGGTCGCAACACATCACTTCATTTGGATCCATACACATATTTTAGACGTCCCCAAAACATATGCATTTCAGCCAAAGTCCGCGCTAGTGCGATAAATTCTTTCCATAAAGTTATCTCAGTCACAACCAATCACTTCGGCTGGATCCATACACATATTTTAGGCGTCCCCAAAACATATGTACTTCAGCCAACTTCCATGTTAGTGCGATTCGATCAGCCATGATATAACTCTCTTTTCTGAATCCGACTTAGCATCCTTTCAATTTACTTATCACTTTATTCACTTTGCCATAATCAGTATCTTCCCAGCCACAATATTTAATATCAGGGACAACTTGGTTAAGCTCTATACCCAAGCATAACATTTCTAACATTCGATCAAGGGTCTAACTTAGAGCAAATTATATCAAGAGTTCACAACATGCAATCACATTCCTTCCCAATTCCAACAATATTTCTCACCGAGGCAATTCATCTTTT
Source organism: Iris pallida (assembly GCA_029216955.1). Lineage (NCBI taxonomy): Eukaryota > Viridiplantae > Streptophyta > Magnoliopsida > Asparagales > Iridaceae > Iris > Iris pallida. The sequence continues at coordinate 5,837,555 of JANAVB010000398.1, read as the reverse complement.
CTATAAGACAAAATTCGACGTCACCCACTATCAATTACCCGGATCAGGGTATGATTCTATGCAACAGTCAAGGTTAACTTAGCTACCCGACTATAGGTACACTCAAGTCTTACCTTACGATTACAATTCCCACTTATGGCCGACATATAATCCTCAAGGGTCAAACATCTCTTAAGGCACAAGTTGAAGCATACATTCCCTTAGGTCAATACTCATTATCACCGTCTCTCATTCAATGCCACAAGGTCATCCTATGGGTCTCCAATGGTCACCTATTATTCGGTCAGTCTTTATGGCTAGCTATATCAACAGCTAAACCTAATCATTCAGGTGACTCCCCTAGAGTGGACGGCTACTAGGGATTATACAAATTGCTTATTCTCAAGGCCAACAAGCAACCAACAGTTCTAAGGAACTCTACCCAAACCTATGGGTATTAATTCAGTCTGAATAACTAATCACCATTGTTGACTATGCCAACAATTGGTCATGCAGCCCACGGTTTCTAGGGTCAAGTCTATCTATCTAGTGTCTTCCTCAAGGAAATAATTCCCACAGAGGCTCAATCTAGACTTATCCAATGATCAACTAAGATCGATCTATCAACATTACGGTCAATTCCCAATCCGACATACGATTCTCATCGTTCCAATAATCTATCAAGTAAAATTCCCAACGATTCAATTTCTATTCCAAATTCCTTTGTACCCATACGAACCCATAAGCCAAGGCTAACTACTCAAGGTTCATTGATTCAGATAGTCTTAACATAACTATGGAATCATACTATTCAGTCCATATGACAGAGTCACACCACTAAGTCATAAGCCAACAATTTATATCCCAACGAACAATCACCTATACCGATATTATCCAACATATTTGTAATTTCTCAATCCCATTCGTTTCTTAATCATCACTATCTTACGGGCATTCTTAAATCTCATGCAGCACTGGTCAAATAGTTCATCCATTCAATCCGACAATTTATGTATCACTTAACTATCCTCTAGGCAACACAAATATACTGGCTTGCTACTTGTTATTTTTCTAATCCCATTAAATTCCTCAGCATACATGCACATAGGCAACGACTATCCTTTGGTGATCAAGATGGATTAACATCTATTACACCTTAGGGTCAAAGCATAGATCTCTAATATTCCTTTGATTCACCGACGATATTTCTAAAACTTTCAGCTACGCAACCAACTTTGTATTAGCCACATTTAATTTACATCCAACCAATCGAAGTCAACATTCAGATGTTCTAAGCCACAACATTCTCTAGCCAAATTCATTTACCCATAGCATACTAACTGCTTACTAGTCTGAGTCATCACTCGACTAAACAATTTTGAACCAAGCCACCGGTTACAATTTCTGCCAATCTAGCTACTCAATATAACATCACCGTCAAGGGACACTCGAGTCATCTAACCACAATACATGACTCCCAGGTAAGATTCGACACTACCCAGTACTCACAGATAGTCTCATTGCTATTCTATGGAAAGGGTCAACATGCATCTCGTTCTGAGGTGGTAGAGACAATATACCACTCAGAAACGAAGACATCCTTAAACAATACCAACTCAATCTATTCCGGACATTCGTGATCTATGATGATCACAACACTTAGCCAATATTTCGGTGTCTCAATATCACAAGCCAACATTCTTAGGGTCTCGAAAGCAGTAGCCAGCACACATGAGTCAACTCACTAGTTCTGCTGAACTCATCCATCAATTATTTCATTCCCAATCTTTTCCAACATCACATGCAATTCTCAACTTGATGTAGCATACATAGCCATTTTCTTTATTTCCACATTCCAAACAGCATTCACAATATAGCATACTATGGCATCGAGTCATTGTTGGGTTATTTGTGTCCAAACCAACAATAATCATTCATTTAGGGGCATCATAATGTATATAGACTTATTGTATGGAACATCCAGTGATCAGCCAAGAGGGTCAACGAACTTTCAAGCACAGATAACATAAGGATGATTACCGAACAACAATAGCATAATCGCGGAAGCAATCTTTGATTTAATCGCGGAAGCAACGTTGAGTGATCGCGGAAGCAACTTTGGTTAATCATCGATGCAACTTTGATTTGGAATAAATCAAAGAAGAGACCAAGGACGTAAAGCCGTGCTCTGATACCAATTTGTCACGTCCCGATTCATAGAGTCATTTATTCACATATTTATCTCTTGGAATCGATCGTCCTCGCTTGGGCGTGATGCCGTACAAGTCTGGTATTGCACTTGTACAAGGCAAAGATGGTACATAATCGATTATTCTTCAAATAGGAACACATCGCAGCGGCAGAAGCAGATAAATAGAATTTAATGAGGACAATCTTTCTTATTGAATAGAAGTACATCACTTCTTTATAGCAGTGGAGAAAAAGAGTAACTTGAAGCCACACAGAGATATGTAGAACTTTATTCTCTTTATTGATAATTGAAGAAGAGTACAAGACTTATATTGAAGTACAATAATTACAGCATATCTCACTTTACATTAGAAACTAACTGAACAATGCTATACAGCTTACATTTGATATTTGGATACAATGGATTACAACTCAATATACCGACTTGGCTTACAACTCACTGGTATCACCGATTACAATGTTCCATACATTATGCCATTTATAAATAGAATACTTCATCTTTTGTAAGGAGAGCTTCTGTATGCCCAACAAATCTTCGATGTCGCGGGACCAATCAAGCCAATCTTCGTGTGTAGAATATCCTAAGCACGAGCACCTGCCTACAAAACGTGGGTCAGCACATCATCTATGTACTGGCGAGCATAATCCAACCCACTCGCATAAACCAACATTAAAGTGATCATTTAAGCAAGTATTTATTAGAGTGATCTTTCTACTCGGGATCTAACATCAGTTTACAGTTCATGGGCAATAATCCGAGTGAAGCATGTAAACATATTCTTAGTAGCATTCATGTGGACATATCATTTTAGCAGTCTTGGCATTATCATACAAAGGCATCATTGAGGCATCGTTAACATTAACATCTTAAACATGTTATGGTAATTCTCACTTTAAGCATCACTTAGCATAGATGTTATGTTTGAACACTATTTATAGTAAGGCATCTTTCTAGCATACTGCATGGAACATGTTAAGCAGGCAAGTTAAACCAACTTATGCAATATCACGATTATGTGATTTCTTACCGATAGCCGACTTCTCGTACCTGCATCAAATACAGGTTATCTGATGTACTTACTCTGCCTGCACAAAACATTCATTAGCATGCATCCCGACTACATGGTCACTGGTGTTGTTAAACCATATGGACTCTTTTCATTTCATTTCATTTCATTTTAATATAATACGGTCAGCATAGTAGGTGGCGAGCCTCTATGCCACCCTGCCTTATCCGTGCTCCCATAGCACTCATCATTATTTCCTCCTAGGCCGAATCGGTCCCCAGGGCCCTAGGAACCGTTCGAGAAAATTATTACTCAAACCTTGTATACAAGTTGTCCATGACCATGCGAATACGTGTCCGACTCGATTGTGAACATAATCGCATGGTAAAATATACTAAGGAAAGTAAAGGCAACAGTGCATCATTAGTCATATTCAATGACTTATTTATTTTATCATTACCATCATTTCATTTGGTGATCTCAACGATCCCAGCTGTATCATTTCTCATTCATTGCTTCATTGCAACGTATCTCATATCATTCATTTCTTAAGAGGAACTTAACATTCATTCATTTTTTATAAGGGTCAGGCAGCATTTCATATTCTTGCAACAGTTATACAGAGAGTATATGGTTCTAGTGTTTCATTCAGTTCATTGGGTCGATAGCACAGCCAGTTCATTTCTTATTCTATCATTCACAAGGCATCTCATTATTCAAGTGTTTTGTCATTTCAGCAGCATTAAACATAAGGATCAATGTTATCAATTCATTCTCAGGCAACGAATCACATTAGCAGTTCAATGTGTTGTACATTTCAATAATTCTCAGCATAAGCATCTCTATTATTCAACAACTAACATATGGGATATTTAGGGACAGTTCATAGCATTTCAATACTTCATTTATTAAGCATGAAGGAGTAAGGAGGAGGAAGGACAGTTCCACTCACCCAAAATTCCACTAAGCGTAGCTCCACCAGCGAGCCACGTTCCAATACCCATTCCGTCTAGCCAGCTAAGAGAGACTGCATCAGTCTCAATTCTCCTGATTCCCAACATAAGTCACGATCTAATATTCTGATCCCATCCAATAAGCCAACCAAATGCCTTGTGCGGAGCGGGGCATTACAGTAGTTATGCGCATAATGTTGTGCACATAATATGCCACGTATGATATGACGTACGCATAAAACTGCGTGTTCATATAATCATGTGCATATTATGCCATATGCACAGAATGCTATGCGCTACAAAACAGGGTTATTTCCATAGAATTTTTTATCATTGCCCTCTTGGAGAGTTGGCCCACACACTACATAGACTCTCACATCCTACGTACATAAGTCAATACAAAGCCGAAGCATTTATATTGAGACGTTCACTTAGAATTCTATACAATGTGGATCTAAAACCTCTCCTTGGGGGTATTGGCTCACGAAAGAACCCCAACAAAATACCTTCCACTAGTAAAGGTGGCCTCTCTCAATATCCTCAAGCATATCTTAACGATAAGTTTGAGTTATTTTCCTTGTAGTTGAGTCACCACCATTACTTCCTTTAATCAATAGTAACGACAAGTTGTGTGTGTGTGGGGGGGCGGGGGCGGGGGAGGGGGGGGGGGGGTTGGCAGCGGTAGTCTCTCTTCGTTACAGGTTTTTAGGAAAAGATATTGAGGATGAAAAAAATTAAATTAAATTAAAAAAAGCTAAATTTATAGGACTTACAACCACTTAGGTGATTGGGTTCTCTCTTCCCCCTCCCCCTCCTTTCTACTCTACGTAGGAAGAGAAAACCCAATTAGAAATGCTATCTAGACAGTTATAAGCTAAATAATTATAATCTTAGTATTGTTCAATTAAATTACTCTTATTTGCCACACGCGGAATGTAACATTTATTGTTGGAATCATGTTTCCTTTCATGGATGTATTGTTGCCCATGTATTAGATTTTCAGAAATCATGGGTATTTGTTATTGATGTATGAGTTCATGTTGATAAAGCACAAATGAAGGACAATATCATATTTGCCTCGTATTTTGAATGAGTAATGCTATTCGTATTTTCAAATAATCCTTCCAAATCATTTCTCCTTATGTGACAGCTGATATGGCATATTAAATAGCATTATGTGGCATCTAACATAGCAGCTGATATGGTAACTTTTAACAAAAAATTTAATCACCCAAATTTTTTAATGTTAATATTAATATTATTGTTAATACTAATTAATATTAATGTTCATATTAAAATTAATTTCAATTTTAATGCTAATATTAATATTAACGTTAATGTTAATATCTATTTTAATTTTAATTTTAAAATTTGTCATGTCAGCTGCTACATTAACAACCACGACAACTGCCACAAAAGTAGGGATGATTTGGAGGGACAATTTGGAGGTACAAATATCATTATTCATTTTGAATAATATGTTTTGATTGGTAATATTCACTTGCTCGTCAAGCATTCCAACCTTAGAAGCATATCTAGATATTTATAAGGATCGGGATCAAATGGCTCATACAATTTGACATATAGAAAAATACGTAATTTCAGTCGTACATTATTTGAAATAAATGGTTCAAATTTGATAGGATAATTTGTATTAATTAGCATGCATGTCAAATTTGACATCCATGCATGTCAATTTGAACCATTCATTTCAAATAACGTGCTGTTGAGATTGCATGTTTTTTAGATTTCAAATGGTATGTGTCACTTAATCTCGTGTGTGTGTGTGTGTGTATGGAAAATTGTACAATACATCCACCCTTTTTGGATGTATCGATACATCCAAAATCTGGACCGTTGGATGTTCATCCAACGATTTAGATTAAATTCAGATTAAATAAAGCAAGAGACATCATTTAATGCTTTTTTGACTTTTGACCTCTTGTTAACTTGCTATAGCATGTCATTCTTCAATGTAATTTTTTTTAATGAACATCCTAAATTAACTCATATTTATTTTCTCTTTCGTCCATGTAATTTAATATTTTGTGCAACTGCATATATATAACAATAATTGTGTGTCAGCCGAAAAGGAAGGACACAGTGTATCCAGGTCTATAGGCGATGTAGACGACGACACCACCGCTACTGGCGATCTAGATGATGACACCGACGACGACATGGACGAAGTTCCTTTAGCCAATGTGGATAATAGTAAGGGAAGAATTCAGAGGAAGAAGAGTGGTAGGAAGCCGATAAAAGCTCGTTCTCTCAAATCTCTTCTTTGTGTAAATTAAATCCAAGGATGACACAATCCCTAATTTTAGTTAAATAATGCAGAGTCTGCTTAGTTGTTGTAAAATTATGGTGTTGCTTCTGTAACATTTTCATCTTTAATCTAATGTTTTCTATGAATATGTATTCTGTTTGATTTTAATTTAGTAATCTTTCCGTAATTTTTTTTTTATCTAACAATTTAATATTTTTGTTATAAAGGTAAAGGTCATGGTGGTGGTGGTGGTGGAAGGAGAAACGGAGATGAAGAAGGAAAGAAGAAGATGTTCCGGTTCGTGGCGGACTTCGTCGATCCCTCCTCGCACAATGAAGAGTAATAGCGGAATTAAACCTCGTATAGAGTTCCTCAAATTGTTAATCATGATAACCTTTGTACTTTTCAAACGGCTAGTAGAATCTTCTTCGAGCCCTTCTCAATGAAACGACTAGTAGATTGTTTGCTAGCCTCGAAATTTATTTATCTTTCTATCTTTCTCAGTTTCTGTATTTCTCTTTTGCTATATATACAATAGTTTTCTTGTTTCATAGTACTATTATTTATTCTAAAATACATAGATTAGTTTTCTAAAATACAATAGTTTTCTTGTTCTCAAGATGTCTACTCGTATCGTGGGAAATGTAGAAGACGTAGAAGATTGGTTGCCAGCTCCAAATGAAACCTTCATTCCGCATATGTTGCGCAGGATTGAAGAACAACTGTCGACGATTTCAGCTCAAGTTGCATCGATCAATTCTAAGTTTGGTTCAATAGAAATTGGACAAATGAATTTATCTCGTCATTTGGAGAAGATTGAAGAATCTCCAGCTTTGAAGAAGGCATCTTCATCTGGAGTAGTTAATAATGTGGAGGAGGTTTCCGTTGAATCTTTCGATGAGGAGGACGTGCTGTTACAGAATCATAATAAAGCAATGGACCGAATTCTCGCATTGTTCCTACAAAAGAAACTGACTTTAGCAGTTCTTCGAAAAGAATGTGTGAAAATTTAGATCCGGTCACACCATTGAAAAGTTTAACAAAAACTTCAACCTCGAAGCCTAGTAAGTGTACTAGTGGTTCTTCGAGTTATTACGACTATATTTTTGCGGATGATAGACCTGAAGAGTAATTAATATGAGTTTTGATTTAATTCTAACAGTTTTTTTCTCATAATTTATTCGTTTCTTTTCTTAGAGAAATAATATCATCTTGCAACAAAATCTATGTGTCTCGGACTGAGATGAAGTCTTAGCTCCTTTAACGAGAATTAAAAATGGGGTATGTATATATAGTATATTTCTTCTTAGATGCCATCTATGTTTACTTCGATTCCATCGTTGACATTTTTAATAATTTATTCAGATTGTAGGCGTTGTCTCCGCTCTTCTCACCGCGGAGGAACGAAAAAGAACCTCAAATAAAGCTAATGTATGGTTTTTACCAATAAGGATAACGGTGAGTAAACATTTTATTCTTCAATGCATATGCATTAACAATTTTCTCGTTTGTTTGTCCTTCGTAATGTATTAATTGATGTGTATGTAGAAAGCAATGTTACCTCCATCGGACAAAAAGCTTCATGAAATATGGAAGAAGTGCAAATATTTTCAGGATTATGTGGGATCTTTAAGCACTTGTAACGAGGTATTAATGTATTTTTGTTTAAATATTAATCCTAATTTTCTAAAAATTTACTAATTTGTTTTACCTAATTAATCCAGATTCAGATATACATACCCATTCTTTTGGACGGACACTATACTCTTACAAGAGTTCTGGTTTAAACAAGGACTGTTGAAATTTGGGACTCACTTGCATCTAAAGATGATCCAATTCAAAACAAATCAGTCATAAAAGAAATAGTAAGCTCATATTCATCAATTTTTATTAATTGCGTACAAGATCCGTGGTATACTAATACATATTATATTCTGGTAATTGTAGCTTTCAAATTTGGATCTCTTTCTCGAAGAAAAGATTTTGAATTTGAGAGATGCTAGGTTCAGCTTTTCTACTTTTGCAATAAAACGTCATCCTTATGTTCCCCGCCAAGGCAATTTAGTTTATTGTGGGATTTTTGTAATTGCATTCATGAAAGACCGATGTAGTCTAGACTACCGTTCTCTCAATGTAAGTCTGAAAATATGTCATCAAAAACTTACACTTTTTAGAGCAATATTTTTGATGTTATGTTTGTTATATGCAGTTTGATGCGAAAATGGAAAGACGCAAAGCTGCTGAATGGATTACAACTTCAGAGCACAATGAAGTACTATCCAAGTTGCGTATATAATATAATTAAGCAGAAAGGAGTCCAAACTAAAATGATTGAATATGGAAGACGATAATTTTTTTCTTCTTCTTTTATATCTAATGTATTATGTTCATTTGTTTTGTTGAGTTGTAATGTTCTTAAAATATGGAATAAAAATGATATCAAAACGTTCATTTATTTCATAATCTTGCTGCCATATAATCCTAAAATTTGGGAAAATTTATGAAATGCCCAAAAATTGCAAAAGTTTTATGTAAAACCCACCCCAAAATAACGTTTCATCGCGTTCCCTGAATTAACAAAAAATATATATAAAAAATGGTTTCGATTCTTTTTGCCCTTCCATCGAATGCCTTTCTGCCCTTCTAATTAATTCAAAGCACCCACGAACCCTATTATTACAAAAAAAAATGGTTTCGATCCTTCCTCTTCTTCCAAACGCGACTCTGTTATCAAACCTAGGTTATTCTCCTCTAAAATCTTCAAACCTTCCTCCCTATTCGCAATCTTTACACCATGTCGTCATCAGCGGTAGAATCATCACCGACAGCATCACCAATTAGAGAAGATGCACCAGTTGCAGAAAATCCAAAAGGAAAAGACGGAGAACAACGGAAACCCTATTCTAAGAAAGTCGTACAGAAGAAAAAGAGAAAAGATGCTAACCAAGAAGAAGTGCAAACTGAAGGTATAACTTTAAGTTTATGTTATCAAATTTTGTATATATTACATGAAAAATGACATTCTCCGTCTTAAAACGCATTTGAATGTTCATTCTCCCTGTCAAATTACACTGGGAATGCCATTCTCCGTGTAATTTAAATCAATAATATCATTCTCTGTTTAATTTAACGGAGAATGGCATTCTCAGTGTTAAAACACATGAGAATGCTATTCTCCGTGTTAATTTAAACGGAGAATGCTATTCTCCGTGTTAAATTAAACGGAGTATGGCATTACAAGAGTTAAAACGAAAGAGAATGCTATTCTTCGTGTTTTTATAAACGGAGAATAGCATTCTTCGATTTGAATTACACGGAGAATAGCATTCCCAGTGTTAAAACGATTGAGGATTCTATTCTCCGTTTAATTTGGAACGGTGAATGGCATTCTCCGTGTAATTTAAAACGGAGAATAACATTCCCGTTTAATTTATAACAATTGAGTATTTTATTCTCTGTTTAATTTGGAACGGAGAATGACATTCTTCGTGTAATTTGAAATGGAGAATAATATTTCCATTGTTAAAATACATTAGAATGTTCATTCTCTATTTTAATTTAAATGTAGAATGACATTCTCCATGTCATTTGAAACAGAGAATGCTATTCTCCATGTTGAATTATACGAAGAATGTCATTCCCAGTATTAAAACGATTGAGAATGCTATTCTCCATTTAATTTGAAACAGAGAATAAAATTCTCCATGTTAAATTACACGGAGAATGTCATTTCCAGTGTTAAAACCCATAAGAATGGCCATTCTCCGTGTTAAAATCCATAAGAATAGCCATTCTCCGTGTTAATTAACACGGAGAATGATTATTCTTCGTTTCAAATTAAATGGAGAATGGCTATTATCTGTTTTATATCGACAGAGAACAGTTGACAGAAACCTAATTTTTTATTTTTTTGTTTTGTAGAAAAAAATCTGTTAGGAATAAGGAATCAAGACTTTTTCGTTCTACTTTCAAGCCAATTCTAAATCTTATGGAGGTTGTCAATATAGATGTTGGCCGTTTACCTGAGCCAGTTATTGATTCCTTGAAGAATACCGGTTTCTGGAATTTTGTCGAGATTTTCTTCCAAAAAAGAGTCCACGTCTCCAAATTGGCCAAGGTAACGGAAGGGCTTGAGAATTTATTGCAAGTTACACAGAAGAAGAAGATGGCGTCGGGTGTTTTGAATTGAGCACTACTGTTAAAATCGTGCCAAGCGTCGACGATATGGCAGTCATCTTCGGTCTACCACTGAATGAAGAAAGCAATAATGATGTTATTTACAGAAGATTGATAATAGAAAAATAATAACAGCCCACACCACCAGCATCATTGAGCCTGTGTAGAGATCATTCACAAGATTACTAGCTAAGTTTAAGGGCAAACACTCAGAAGTCACGAATAAGGAAGTGAGAGAGAAGTTCTTTGAATTGTTACAACGGCTTCGTGGCCGAGATAACGCTGTTAATCCAGATAATTTGGCCAAGCTAATAATCTTCCACTTGTGACAAACAGTATTCTTCATAAAGTCTGGCGGTTCAAATTTGCCGTACAGATTTTTGGCCTTGGTAGACAGTGTGGAAGTCATCAACAGTATATGTTGGCCAAGGTTAATCCTGGCATATGTAATGGATAGCATAAAGAGGATTAGAAGCAAAACTGAACGGGGGGATTACTCAATGGCTTACTCCAAATTGGAAGGTTGCCCAATATACTTCCTCTATTGGTTTGCAGAACATAGTACATTTGTGAAAAGGAAGTTCAACCCAATTCCTGATTACCCAAGATTTTTCACATGGAATGGGTACGAAATCTCAAACTTCCTCAAGGCCGAATATCACAACAAGTTGAGATCGAAGATGATATTCGAAGATCTGGTTATACCTGTTAGGGAAGAAGAAGGGCACAAAGAAGATGAGCCACCTATACAAGAAGTTGAAAAAGAGGGAGAGGAAGAACACCAACAAGCAGGTGGGGATAATTTTGATGAACAACAGATACCACAGCATGATGAAATGGGCGCTGTGATGGACGACTCAGCACAGAAATTGGAGGATTTGAGAAGACATCATTCTGATATTCTTGTGCAGAATGAAAAACTCAAAGAAAAGTTAAAAGAGATGGAGGCACAAGGAGCGCAGTTACGTGCAACCAACCTTGAGAACGAAAAACTCAAAGAAAAGTTGAAAGAGCTCGAGGCACAAGAAGCACAACAACGTGCAGTCAACGTTGTGATGGAGGGCTCTGTGCTTGAACTGGAGGATTTGAGAAAGCAGAATTCTGTTCTTATTGCTGAAAATGCACAGCTCATCGACAATGTTAAAAAGCTATATGTACAAGGTAAAATCTTTTCTATTTTAAATTTTTTATTTGTAATCTTCCAGGAGAATGGCCATTCTCCGTGTATAATAACACGGAGAATGGCATTCTCCGTGTTATTTGAAACAGATAATTGCTATTCTCTATCATTTTGATACTCGGTAGGTTATTCTCCGTGTAATTCCAAACGGAGAATGTTATTCTCCGTTTTATATTACACGAAGAATGTCATTTTTCGTGTTAGATTCACATCATATATTTTATTGTTGTTTGTTTTATTTCAGTGCAAATAACCGAGCAGCTCAGAGAAATAAATAAAAGGCTCGTTAATGAGAAAAGTGAGCTTCAAAATAAAGTTGAATCGTTGAATATTGAAGCCATTGAAAAGGATACAAAAATTGATGATCTCCAAGCCATTGTTATAGCATTGCAGCATGAGGAGACTCAAGCAGCTGCTGAACTTGCTGCTCCAAAAGAAGCCAAAAGAAGAGGAGGATCGAGGAAAAAAGGTTCAGAAAACCATTTGCGCTATTAGCCGATGAAGATGTTACTCCCTTGAAAAGAATGCAGTTAGAGAGGCTAATAAAAAGCGGAAGATGAATGCTGCTCCAAAATTCAGAGAAAATGCCAAAATGGCTGAATTAAAGAGGAACCGTGTCATACTAAGGGAATGTGATGAACTCTTACTTCGGAAAGATACGGATGAAGAGCTGAAGAAGCAATACATCGACATCGTAATTCCCAAAAAGAAGTGTCCAAAATATGTATTCTGAACTCGACCGATCTTCGTCCAATTCATAATGGAGAACAACCATTCTCCGTGTCAGTTGGACGGCAAATTACCATTTTTTGTGTCAGTTGGACGACGAATTACCATTCTCCGTATCAGTTGGACGGCGAATTATCATTCTCCGTGTCTGTTGGACGGCGAATGATCCTTTTTTCTAGACTTTTTTTATAATTATGTCCTGAGAATCTTTATTAATTTAATCTAAACTAAATTTACGTGCAGTGATGTTGTATACTTATTTTTGCCTGAAGAGGGTGAAAATGAAGTTACAATCCAGCTGTCGGCAATAGACCTGTAATACATACTCAACTATGAAGACATGGAGGCTGACATACCGAACCTAATAATAAGGAAGCTGAGAGAAATTAAAAGCATTGCAAGAAGGTATGCCCCGTCAAGTTCAAAGGACGTGCAACATAAGTGGTCTCCATTCTTGATACCCCACACATTGGTAAGAATCCAAACAGAAAAATCCATATTCATGTGTACACTGACGAAAAATGACATAAAAAATTACTCATGATATTGTGTTTTATTTTTGGGAAACAGAACATCGTTGAACGTGCCATTGAACCAGAAACAAAAGCCGGCGCCCTTGAAACTTTCAAAACAGATGTAGAAGACTTCTTCATGGGTTTAGAGGACGACATAGAGTTGCTATTCATCCTACTCTTTCATGTATCCATCAAACACTATACGCTGCTCATATTTAACTTTATCTCCTACGACTGGACATACTACAACTCCTTGAGGCAAACCACGTACGAAAAGGGCAAGGTGGATGCAGAATTAATAAAGAAGACCTTAGAGCCTATCGTCAGGAGAAAATTTGATATGATGAGGGGGAGATGCCCGGCGAAGATGGAGTATAAGAGCACAGTGCTGAATTATTCTCCACGATGCCTACAACAACAGGCACCCAACTGCCTCTTGTATAGGGCATATTATATGATGAGCTTGATGAGTACTCCCTTCGAAATACCGGAAGGAAATGACGATGACACTCACTAGAAGATTACAATGATGAGGTTGGTATGGACTAAGAAGTTACTTTCAAGTGAATACGTAACACTACCAACCTAGTAATGACATTGTAAAACAACAATATAATTATGTAATTGGGCAAGGAACTTCTGTCTTTTATAACGTCTTGTCTGCTCTGTCTTTTATAATAAAATCATTTTTGAATTATATTTACATTGTCAAAACCATGAAAAGTTTGACTTTTATTCACATATGAAAGTCTGAACTACTACATAAAATCCTACTACCAAAAAAAAGTTGAATGTGAGCAGCGTGCGGGCATCGTTAGAGCAAAGCACTTTATCGTGCATCGTCAGAGCAAAGGAACTCCTTGAGACAAAGGAATTTCTTGAGGCAAATCACTTCATCGTGCATCGTCAGAGCAAAGAAATTTCGTGAGGCAAATAAATTCCTTGCAAAGGAATTCCTAGAGAGCAATGGAATTCCTTGAGCCAATGGAATTCCTTGAGGCAAAAGGATCTTGCAAAGGAATTCCTTGAGAGCAAAGGAATTCCTCGAGGCAAAGGAGTTCCTTGGGGCAAAGGACCTTACAAAAAAATTCCTTGAGGCAAATTACTTCATCGTGCATCGTCAGAGCAATGAAGTTCCTTGAGGCAAAGGAATTCCTTGAGGCAAATCACTTCAACGTGCATCGTTAGAGCAATGGAACCCCTTGAGGCAAAGGAATTCCTTGAGACAAATCACTTCATCATGTATCGTTAGAGCAATAGAACTCCTTGAGGAACTCCTTGAGGTAAATCAATTCATCGTGCATCGTAAGAGCAAAGGAACTCATTAAGGCAAAGGAGTTCCTGTGGCTCTTCCAGCATAACAAAAACTGGGCTGCGGCGATCCCGGATCCAGTAACCAACATCATGGCACACAGTCGATGAAGTGCACAAACACGAAAACTCGGCACATCTCAGTCTTCCGATGAAGTGTACGAACATGGAACACCGTGCATCGTCAGAGCAAATCACTTCATCGTCAACGTACAAAGGAATTCCTTGAGACAAAGGAACTCCTTGAGGCAAAAGAACACCGTGCATAGTCAACGTACGGACGCTTCGACGGAGTGTGGATTAGCAATCAACCCAAACCCTAGGGATCTTCCAGTAACCAACATCATGGCACACAGTCGCTGAAGTGCACGAACACGAAAAGTCCACTAGGCATATCTCAGTCTTCTGAAGGACTTCACCACCAAAGCTTCTTCGAACGAGGTGATCGACAACCAACAGAAAAGTGTCTTACCAAGGTGGGGGATCGATAGAGTCTATCTCTACAAGAAAAGCTAAGTGAGGCGAGAACAAACTCTCCCTACACTACTGCCATTTATAGGTAAGGAAAACTCAAACTCATGCGCCAAGTGGCAGTCACTTCGAATTCAATTCAATTAATTTGTATTAATACCAATGCATCTGTCCCTTCTCAAGTAAAGCTAAGTAAGACTAGAACAAACTCTTCCAACTACTGCCATTTATATGTCATTAATACCAATGAATCTGTCCCTTCAAATTCTGCCAAGTCAGCACCATTCTCCGTATACTAATGCGCCTAATTGACGGAGAATTGTAAAAAAAGTTGATTATTAGAGCATCTCCAACCCTATTGTGGGCATCTGCCCCTTCAAAATGACTTTTATATATATTGTAACTAGAAGAAGTGAAAAATTTGTCTTGGAAGTTGAAAAAAGTAATTGTATTATCTTCTCAAACTTTTGCATTGGAGAACATATTTTTATCTCAATGTCTTGTGTGAATGACATCTTGCCACGTAAGAAAGACATTGTCTTAAGTCAACGACGTTTTATTTTATTCCATTTGCTCTTTGTCGATATTTCGCTTTCGTACTTTACAATTACGAAAATCGTGACCCAATTTTTTACAAACTCTACAAATTCTAGGCTTCGGGATAGTCTAACTTACTTTAGGTTGGCTTGATTTTTCTTGAGAAGGCATGCCTTTTGTTGCTACTGGATTTGGCTCTTTAAAAGATTCATGCACTCCATGAACTGCATCAGCTACCATTTGTTCTTTTTCACCAATATCGGTCACCATTTTTCAACTCCATCAGAACAGACGACATCAACTCCGTTCCCTTCTCTTGAATTTTGCTTGATTTTTTACAATAATACGTAAACAGATTAACTTGATCATTAATACCACCATACCTTCTGCTCTCAATACTGTCTGGGTGGATGAATCTTATTTCTGTTCCAGGTCCGGAGAGATAACTCTCTTTACAATCCTTCAGCCAATGAGTTTTAATCAAGTTCTTTGGAATATCTCCAATTTGCAATCTCTTCATTGCTTAAAAAATATGCCTACAAGGAATCCCCTTGGACTCCAACCACAAGCAGTCACAGTTTATGATGTTGTCGGTCTGATCAAATGTAATCTTTCGGTTGACACTGTTTGGCGATATATACTTTTGGATAGTGTAAACTTCTGACTCTCTTATGATGTGATGGTGGAGAACAGTATATTTATCAGAACGTGTGATTTCCTTCCTTACCTCTATAAATACCGTTTTAGTGTAAATTACGACAAATTTATCTTCTATTTCGGCCATGCTAGTTTGCTTCACAGCTGGTGTTGAGAGTTTATCAGTGACATGCTTACTTATCTAGACGTAACGTGAGGCCGCCAAACCGTGGTCACAATTTTGAAGGGCCTTCCATTGTGGCAGCTTCTCATTCAAATTTTTTTTCAGAAATGCGTTCATAGATTCACATCTATTTGTTGCAGTAGAACCACCAAAATAATTTTCACGTAGGAATGTGTCCGCCCAACGCTCCCTCGTTCTGTACAATACAGTGGTCCACTCATTGTTCTCTACATTATAATTCCTTAGCATCTGCTGCCAACGGTTTTCAAATTCTTCGACTGAATAGTACATGTTTAGAAAACATGGACAGTAACTAAAGTTTTAATATTGTAACAACAACATACTTCAAAGTAAAGTAGCAAGTGTGCGATGTACCTTTTAATCATAAGACTCAATTTATTTACAAAACCCTCTCGGTGTACATATTTGCCATGAAATATAAAAGAGCAGAACAATTATCGGAGGACTGGACATTTACTTCATGTTACAAACTCGCTTGTACAAAGAAAGTCTAGGGACGAAAGCCTAGGTACAACAGTCTAAGTACAATTGTTTATTTTAGATTCTGGGGGGTGACGATAGAGGCTCGGGAAAGCCACGACAGCTCTGCCATACTCCTTGGACGATCGGTATGCAGCCTTGGCTCTAGAAGATTGCTTGGCGTTGAAGAAATGCTCTCTTTGCTCTCTCTCTACTTTCTCTCTCCAAGTATGTGGTGCTCTCTCTGATATCGAAAAGTGGTCTTCTCGCAAGGGAATGGCACATTGCTATTTATAAGGAGGGAATGCAATCATTAGGATTTGTAATGATTGCCCCTTAGAGTGGCGGCGTCCTGTTTATTGATCAATCTGGGCCATTAATCTTGAGTGTGATGAATTTGGGCCATTCAGTGTAGATTGCACCAAATCCTATCAGTAATTAATGCTGATCGGAATAAATCTCCATGATGATGATTTGCTGATGTCTGCGAATCTGAATGAATAAGTTTAATTCATTTTCCTGCCACGTGTCCCAGATTATTGAGATTTGACCCAATCTTTGATTGCAATAAATCTGGAAAATTGATTGGCTTTTTGACACGTGTCCCGGGAGTCACTGAGCTGCATAAGGATTGAGCCGCATAAGGGTTGAGCCGCATATGCATGGCCACGTGTCAGGGCTGCCTGGGGAGTGGCCTCCGAATCTTCGAACCGCATGATAATCTTAGACAATATAATAGGTAGTGAGCCGCATGGAGATGATCCTTGTGAGCCGCATAGGGCTACGTCTGTTTGAGCCGCATAGAGTTGTTTCGATCTGGGCCGCATAGGACAACTTCAGCCTGAGCTGCATGGGGAGGTATCCGCTCGAGCCGCATATGGCTGTCCACATGTCTAGGCTGCATGGCATTTTTTGGATTTCGGAGAGTTGTGCCAGAGATTTTCTTTGATTTTCTAGGATTCTGTCATTATAAAAGAGTCATAATTGCCTCTTTGTGTCAGGCTTGTCGTTTCGTCAGAGCGGTCAGTCGTCAGAGTAATTAATGCAGTATAGGGCGAAGGGGAGAACTGTTTGCAGTCCACGTGTCTTCCCTTCTGAGCCGCATGGAACGTCTTGAGCCGCATAGTCCCTCGTGCCGTATGATTTTTTGAGCCGCGTGGGCTATTTGAGCCGCATGGGGTTCCTTGGCCGCATGAATCTTTCTTTATTATTTTCCATGCTTCTACAAGACCCCCTTCAAAGTTTTCAATTTGCAAAATTGAAATACTTTGAATAAGAAGCATGGCTGTGTGCAAGCTCTTCTAGCCGCATATGAGGTCCTAGCCGCACAGATGTCTTGGCCGCATGGAAGTTTCAGCCGCATGAACTTTTGATCCGCAGAGTTGTTTCAGCCGCATGGATGGCTTAGCCGCAGAGACTTTTGAACCGCAGGGGTGTCTCAGCCGCATAGTTGTTTGCCACGTCATTATGTCATGCGGGCAAATCTTTTCGGGGCAGGATCCCAAGAGTTTCTGATCTTTACTTAGCTAGTTTGTCTCGATAGCCGAAGAGTCGACTATGTTGTACGAGTAGTCGGTCTGTGGTCCACCTTTCTCTATAAATAGAAGGGTATTTGGGGGGGATTTCTCTCTTAGACTCTTTTTGACTAATATTTCTATCTTGTTTTCTTCTTCTGACCGACAGACAACGATGGCACCTAGGGCTTCCAAGGCGGTGAAGAAAGCCGTGGCAAAGAGTAGGAAATCGGCTTCGTCTTCGACTGCCGCACCCCCCGTTCGTCTTGACGTTCATGTTGCCATCGAAGGTAAGGACTGTTGTAGAAGATTGGGTACTTTGAAACCCTAATAGAGGCTGCTCTGCCGCATGCTTCGTGCACAATCATTTGATACGAGCTTTTCAAATTACATGGTCCGCATATACGTCCTATGAGCCGCATGGGGGTATTCCATGTCTGAGCCACATAAAGTTGTCTTTAAACGGGCCGCATGAACATCTCTGAATATCTTTTGACTATTTTCATCATTCATCATCATTTTTTTCGTCTTTGGTTCTTGTAGTGTCTCCACCGAATACTGAAATTACAGTGACAGAGGAGCCGCTGCCTCCTGTCATCAATCAGGGGCCTTCCTCTGTTAAGGAGGAGGCGATGAAAGAAGAACCGGCGCCTGAGAGGGACGACATCCTCCCAACTATCGAGACTGTTGAGGGTAGCAGCGCGGGGAATTCTGATTCTCCTATTCTGGACGAGGATCTTTTTCAATTGCATCCTTCATATGTAAGGTGGTTGAGGGAGTGGTATGCACGCTTCTGCAACTAGGGTTTAGAGGCTTCTCGTAGGTGTCTATCTGTAGTCTTTGTTTTGTTTTGCTTTTCTTCTTGTCCGCATGAAAAACTTTTTTGACTTGCTTGTAGTCGTGTGGATGTAACCGATTTTTGAATGAATGAAATATTTTTCTTCACTCTTTTGCCTTGTAATAATCATTTTATTGGGACATTTTGCATGGACCCATTGCCCCTAACGTACCCTGGTTTTGGATACGGGCAACAAGTTAAAAGGAACGAACATACTTACTCAGAGGTACTAAGGACATGGTGAGCATGAGAGTTTCTTTGACGGGGCCTTCCTGCTCAGAGGTAATGAGGACATGGCAGGAGTGGGCTCAATGAACAGGGGGTACATAGAACGACTCAGAGGTAATGAGGACATGGAAGTTCTATGTAGGGGGTGATTTATTTTTGGCGGAAGTGAAACGACTCAGAGGTAATGAGGACATGGCCGTTTTGGAAATTTGTGGATCGATTACCCTTTTTGTGCACTAGGAGTGCGGGTAGTGGATCATGAGGGAGGATCTCTTCCAGGAAAAAAGTTCAGGGGTATGATCATACATGACTTACTATCTGAGAGAGTGACCGGGATGTGAGTTCAGAGGCACCAGCGGGTACATGACTCGATAATCTGGAATGTTGAAATGTGAGTTCAGCGGCACCAGCAGGTACATGACTCGATAATCTGGAAGGTTGTGGTGTGAGTTCAGCGGTACCAGCGGGTACGTGACTCGATAATTTGGGATATTGAAAGGTGAGTTCAGTGGCACGAGAGGATACATGACTCGGAAATCTGGAGAATAGTAAGTGTGAGTTCAGCGGTACCAGCGGGTACGTGACTCGAAAATCTAGAAAATTGTGTGGATGAGTTCAGCGGTACCAGCGGGCACGTGACTCAATGATCTGGAAAATTGTGAGGGTGAGTTCAGCGGTACCAGCAGGCACGTGACTCAATGATCTGGAAAATATCGTTTAGACATAATATTTCTTCAGGAACTTGCCGTTGACGGGCATCATGAGCAAGTCTCCATTCTGTTTCGCGAGGCGGTAAGCACCGTTGGAGAATACAGCCTCGATGAAAAATGGGCCTTCCCATTTTGGCTGGAACTTGTCGGCGGTCTTGTGAGTCATGACCATCGATCTCCGGACTGCCAGAACGAGATCGACCACCTGGAATGTTCTGATTTTAACCTTCTTGTTGAAGGCTCCAGAGATGCGTGCTTGGTATAGCTCGATTCTTTGCTGAGCCAGGAGGTGCTTTTCATCTAAGGCCTCTAACTCTTGTAGTCGGCGTCGGTAGTTATCATCCGTCGTCAATTGATAAGTGAGGGCGACACAGAGCTAGGGTATTTGAGTCTCTAATGGAAGAACTGTCTCACTCCCGTACACCAGGAAGAATGGTGTGTGTAGGCCTCAAAAATGAAAGTCACGCTGAGTTGAACAAGACAGAGTCAAAAGTCACGCTCAGTTGATCCAGACAATATAAACAAATCACGCTGGAAGACAGCTCATCATTTGCCAAAGAGTAATTATGACTGACAACACGACAGTCGAAGAATATCTCTTCGTATGCCACGTATACACAGAATTCGAGAGATCATCGCCGTCTATCGCGTGATTTTCGAAATCTTCTTCAGCAAGACTCAGCCTTCGTCGAGTTGGCGTACCAAAAGGGTTTCTTGTCATTTAATGCGACTGACAAAGCAATCACTGTCAGAGATTTTATGTCAGTCGAGACACGCCGAATCAAGACAGCTGGCAGTTCTATCTCAAGTCTGCGTGTATTTGTGATCTTCATCTCAAGTTTGCGTGGATTCTGAAGTTTTCTTCCTCAAGTTTGCGTGGATTTTGAAGTTCTTTGCCTCGAAGTCTGCGTGGATCCTGAAGCTTCCTGCCCTAAGTTTGCGTGCATTTTGAAGCTTTCTACACTGAGTTTGCGTGTATTTCGTCTTCAACAAGTCTACGTGGATTTCATCAAATTGGAGTACATGGCAGCCATGCCACTGATCTCTCGCCTGCGTGTCCTGTAACTTGCACACGACTCATACATGATTGCCATGTGTCCAACAGTTACAGGCCATGTCCAGTAATTGCTCACAGCCTTGTGTATGTTAAATCCTACGTGATTTTTAACTAGGCATAGGCTGTGAAGACAGTTATCTTTTCAGTTATTATTTTTGACTCTATAAATAGAGTTCTTTTTCTCATTCATTGGACAGATACACTGATATCTACTGTCAAAATTTTGAGAGCTTTTCTTCTTCGCATAGTCCAAGGGATAAAGCGATCGTCTTCTAGATCGGATTCCTACAGTTGTAATTTTCCCAGAAACACAACAAATAAAGAGAATTTCTTTATGGAAAACAAATTGGCGACTCTGCTGGGGAAAACCATCTCCTCTTCTGAGATGGTAACAACTCAATGCGACACTTCGTCAATCGGCTCGACGAAGAAGGTGATGACGATCAAATTCGATCAACTCGCCTATGAAGAAATGCAGCGGGCTAAGGGTGGCAAGCCCACTCCAGCCTCCATCATCACTGCCAAGTCGAAGGGACACTCTGTCTATGTCCCTAAGAATCAGTTGGTAGTCAATGGTGAAGTCTCTGCCACAATGTCTACTCCTACCTCTGGCAAGAACTCCACTGCAAGCACGCACACTCTTGTGCGCTTGAAGATGACAGTAATCAAAAGTCATGTTGACAATACTGGCTCCTTAGCCAAATCTGTTCCAGCGTGCAAATTCAACCATAAAAGTCACGCTGACAGTACTGGCTCCTTAGCCAAATCTGTTCCAGCGTGCAAATTCAACCCTAAAAGTCACGCTGACAGTACTGGCTCCTTAGCCAAATCTGTTCCAGCGTGCAAATTCAACCCTAAAAGTCACGCTGACATTACTGGCTCCTTAGCCAAATCTGTTCCAGCGTGCAAATTCAACCCTAAAAGTCACGCTGACAGTACTGGCTCCTTAGCCAAATCTGTTCCAGCGTGCAAATTCAACCCTAAAAGTCACGCTGACAGTACTGGCTCCTTAGCCAAATCTGTTCCAGCGTGTAATTCTAAAATTAAAAGTCACGCTAACAGTACTGGTTCCTTAGCCAAATCTGTTTCAGCGTGTATTTCATCAGAGAAGAATAACTCCTTAGTTATCTCTTCTTCTTTACCGAGTTCTACTAGAACTGGGGGTGGTCTTCCACACAAAGTCCCTTCGAAAAGGAATAACTCTTTAGTTGTTTCTTCTGCTCCTGTAGTTTTTACTTCAGGAACAGCTTTGACTGATACTTTTGTTAGTCAAAGAAAAGGAGATGGTCTTTTGACTACTCTTCCTTCTGGACATTCTATGTCTCAAAATCTGATTGAGTCTAAGAAGAAATATTCCTTAATATCTTCTCCTATGACTTCTTCAAATTGGGCACAGAATCTGTCCATTAAAGAGGGTCTGTTACCAACTCCTAATCAAAGGAGTGGTTCAACTCTTCCTTCTCTGCAAATATCCAGATCAATGGAGGGAAAACTCCATGTTTCCAAAATTAATGTGTTACCTTCCACTGATTTAAGAACAAAACTCAGCACTTCTGGTGTTAAGAAACCATACCAATTGGATATGAAGATAAAAGATCCAGATACAGAGTATGCAAGAAATTATGTGGCTCACATTAATCACTCTTTGTATAATCAAGAGCCATTAAGACCCAAGAACAGGAAGTATACTCCTCAATCTTCACAAACAGATTTACGGAAATATCTTCAACAGAAGAGAAGGAGTAATTCTATGTCAAAGGAACATGCTGAATGTGACTTCTATCCAAGAGTCATAATTCAGTGCAGATGTCAATCAATGGTTCAAAACCATGGTGATCATGAATGTGACTTCCAGCCGAGAATCACAATACAATGCAGATGTCAAACTAAACGACAATCTGTCTTTAATCGGATTTAGTATGAACCTATGCCTGATGAAGATGAGCCTTTGTTTGCCTCTGTCAACATGACTTCTCGGGACACCGGGGGTAGAGTTGATAGTCCAGATGGAGTATATAGAAACACCAGAGCAAGAGTCCTGGCTTCTAGTCAAAGAAATTTGATCCCTGAAATTGATTCTGAATTCCTTGGAGAATCTAACTTCCCACCTCTTCCTACTGGGGGTAGTTCTCCTATAATTGACTTTGATGCACGAAGCAATGATTCAGAACAAACAACATCTACCAGTTCATCAATAATTCCTCGTACAGTCACAACTTATATGGTTGATGGGAATACTGATGAACCTTCTTCTTCCTTGACTCCTCAAGATCAAAGAATTGCTTCTTTTGAACAACAAATGAAGTCTATGGCTGATACTATGAAGTCGATGTATGAACTCATGGCAACACAGATGCAAAATCGACAGACTGTACCAGATGCCATACCAACTGACACTGATATGAGTCCAGTACAAGTTCCTCCAGCAGTACAATCTAATACTCCTGGACCAGCTCAACCAAATCCTAGTCTCTCTGGAGCTGGGGGTAGTGCTTACAATGCTGTTCCTCCTCCCAACTATTCTCTACAAACCACAACTCCACAATCTTCGGGAGTTGTCTCTGAAGAATTGAAGAATCTCAAAACTCAATTCGAGGCATTCAAACAGAAGGATGGTTTACAAAGGTTAGGCATCAAGCAGCCTTATCCAATAGAATGGAAGCAAGTATCATATCCTCCTAAATACAAGCCTCCTACTATCTCATTCTATGATGGAACCACTTCTCCAAGTCAGTTTATTAATCACTTTGAAGTGATGACTGATCAACTGCAACCAAGTGATGCCCTTCTTACTCGGGTATTTATTGGATGTCTCAAGGAAACAGCTTATGAATGGTATAGGAGTCTCCCAGATGGGAGCATTACCTCATTTGTGGTTTCAAACAGATGTTTCTTGAAAGGTTCTATGAAGGGCTTAATGACATGACTATGTCTGCTCTTATTAGAATCAAGCAGAAAAATAATGAATCTACAGAGGAATACATTGAACGGTTTCGAAGAGAAGCTCTGAAGATGCCTCTTGGAACTCCTGATGCTGTCACTATCGACACATGCAAATCAAACTTGTTGCCAATCATCAGTATGTGGACAGGGTCCACTCAATTTCAAGATTGGCCTTCCTTCATAGTCAGTGCCAAAGCTGCAGAAATCAGTTGTGAAACCTTCAAAGGTTTAGGAGTGCAGATGACTCCTAAAGAAACAGGACAAGGTGCTAACAATAAAAATAATGCTCACAAGGGAAAAGAAACTCTTGAAGTTAATCTTCAGAGCAAAGATACATCAAATGTTCAAACTCCTGCCTCTACAACTCAACAATCAAGAACACCTCGCCCCAAAGAAGAATATTTTTTTGATGACGACGATGTCCTTGGTATCTTTGAATGTCTGCTGAAAGGTAATAAGATACAATTACCTGAGATCAAGAAACCTGATGAAGCTGGTAAGACAGATCATCCTAAATACTGTCCATACCACAGAATGCTGGATCATACAATTCGTACATGTTATGTACTGAAAGGAAAGATCCAAGAAATGATTAAGTCTGGAGCTATCTCTCTTACTCCAAAAGAGAAGACCGTCACCTCCAACGTCATCTCTATGCAATTTGGAGACTTTCCTCCTCAATTTCTTGAAAGCGGGATCGTTCCTATTCCCAAGGCAACTCTTGACATAGTGAATATTCCTCCTCCACAGTCTGAAGGATTAGCACCAATCACTTTGGAGACTGGAGAAATCATGTAGATTCATCCTGATCTAATAACAGACTTTGAATCTCCTTTTCCTCAAAAGATTTCTTCTCGAAAGTCCAAGAAGGCTGGAAAGATCAAGTCATGTCATATGACTTCTCTTGGGTCTACCTCTGACACAGAGCCAAAAGACAAAGAAGAAGCACTTGTTAGTGCTACTCGAACGGGGAAACCTTATCTAAAGGATTATTCCAAAAGTCCTGAGGATCCTCTTGATATCCCTCCAGCTGATAAAGATGCTTCTAATGTTCCTCCTGAAGAAGAATCATCCACTGAACCTGTTCCTTCCAAACCCACAACTCTTGAGAAAGACAAACAACAGGCTCGGTTTGATAAGCCAATCAAGAAGTCCTCTCCTCTTGAACTTCAGAAGCCTTACAACTTCGACATTTTGGCTCAACTTGCTAATACTCCAGCTAGAATGTCCCTCTTTGAACTTCTACGTCTTTCCAAAGAGACTAGGGAGACATTAAGTGAAGCACTTCTACAAGCTGACTCTTGTCTTGCACAATTGAAGAAGCCAGATGCAGAACCTGCCACTTGCTTACATTGCAACAGTGTACTGGAGATTATCCCAAATATCATCTTTACACAAGACGACATGCTATTGGAGGATAATCGACATGATCGGCCTCTCTACTACACTGGTTATATCGACACAATGAAGATAGATCGTATCCTCATTGATCCAGGGTCTGCTATAAGCATAATGCCAAAGAGTTTGTTGGATGAACTAAAAATCCCTCTTCACAAGCTCTCCAAGACGGTTACTACTATCTTGGGATTCAATCAAAGCCGAAGTGAGCCTTTAGGAAAGATTCATCTGAAGCTTCAAATAGGCAATTTCAGATCTAAAGTCACTTTCTATGTGATCGAGATCGCGGGATCCTATAATCTTCTTCTGGGGAGGCCCTTTCTTCATGAAAATAATGTGGTGCCCTCTACTCTTCATCAATGTTTTAAATACATTGATAGCAATGGAAGAGTACAAAAAGAAGTTGCTGATATAAATCCCTTCCATGGGGTTGAAGCTTATTTCAACGATTCCCGAATGTACAAAAAAGAGTATACAAGGACTATACAAGCTATGGAGAAAGAAGATGCACAAAGTGAGACTTTAATAATCCCTGTTAAAGGTCGAACTACTCAGCAACAATCTCCTAAACCCTCTGGAGAAAATTCTTTCATCATTCCAGTGAGTGGACGGATCTCTCCGTTACCTCAGTCGTTTACTCAAAATACACTGATCATTCCGGTCAGTGGACGTACTACAGTTCCTGTATCTTCACAAGATACTCTGCTAATTCCAGTTGGAGGGCGGACTACTCTTCCTACTCAAACTTCAAGGGAGCTCACCTCTTCTGAGCCATTTGTTATCGATCTTAATCGAAACAAAGCTTCTTCTTCTTCTCCCCCTTTAGTCATTGACTTGGCTAAAATCTCTAAGGCTCAGCCTTCTCCCAATATAAATACTGCTGCTTTTACATTTAATGAAAAGTCTCCACCTTTGCAGTATGCTGATGTGTGTAATTATGTTCATAGTTATTTACATCTGTTAGATGACTTGAACACAATAACCATAGGAGTTGTACAGACTGTTCATACAGATGTATCCCTAGAACCTGTACAATCTTTATACTTTCTAGTTTCCAGCAGAAAGCCAGGAGACATTCCAATATTCTTCTATAAAGGGCCCCAAAGTCCTTCTGATTTAGAAGATGAAGACAAAAATGATGATACTGGAAGATTACAACTACGTCGTTATAGTCAGCAATCTAGAGACATCATCAAAAATATGGGCTATGACTTCAGGACTGGCCTCAATAGTAGAAAGGGAAGAAAAATACCTGTCCGGATTCCTTCTTTGAAATATGGAAGGACGAAATGCGGATTGGGCTATATAGCTCCTACTCCTTTTATCAATATTATCCATGAAGATCCCGAGTCTAACAAAGATAAGAGATCTGATTCTTCTAGTACCACTTCTTGGGATTCCGATACAAGTATCGAGGACTTCTACTGCAACATTCTGTCTTCCAACATGGTTTCCATTGACCATTCTGAAGAAAGTGATGAAGACGAAGAAGAGTTTGAAATCTCACCTGAATCAGAACAGTGGGCCCAAAGATTAGATAATCAATGGGAGTTCCGTTTCGAGCAAAAAGAACCTCCGACTGAAGATAAACTTGTTCAAATAGATGTTGGTGAAGAGGGATCTCCCAAACCAATATTCATCAGTAAAAGTCTTTCAGAAACTGATAAGAAAGACATGATCAAACTCATTCGTGATTACATCGATGTCTTTGCTTGGAGTTATGAAGATATGCCAGGGCTTGATCCTCAAATTGCAACTCACAAGCTCAATATCTTGCCGAATGCTAAACCGGTCAAACAACAACAGCGACGATTTCGTCCAGACATCATGGATGCAATTGAAGCTAAAGTCAATAAACTCATTACCTCTGGGTTTATTAGAGAGGAACAACATCCCGATTGGGTGGCTAATATTGTTCCTGTTCTTAAAAAGACTGGCAAGATCAGAGTATGCATAGACTTCCGCGATCTCAATACGGCATGTCCTAAAGACGAATTCCCTCTACCAATCACTGATGTTATGGTTGATAATACCTGTGGATTTGAATGAATGTCATTCATGGACGGGTATTCTGGGTACAATCAGATCAAAATATTTCCAGAGGACGAGAAGCACACTTCTTTCAGAACGCCGATTGGTACATACTGTTATACAGTTATGCCATTCGGTCTCAAGAATGCAGGAGCAACTTATCAACGAGCTATGAGCACTATATTCTGTGAACATTTACGGAAAACAGTCGAATGCTATGTTGATGATATTGCAGTCAAAAGTCGACAAAAGGAGGATCATATCCAAGATTTGAAGACTATATTTGATCTAATGCGTAAGCATCAATTAAAGATGAACCCTACTAAGTCCTTCTTAGGCGTCTCTAGTGGTAAATTTCTCGGCTTCGTCATTACCTCTAAAGGTATACACGTGGATCCCGAGAAGATCAAAGCCATCCAAGAGATGCGTCCTCCACGCACCTTAAAAGAGCTACGAGGATTTCAAGGAAGAATCGCTTATATCAGGAGATTCATCTCTAATTTATCAGGACGCTGCAGTCCATTCAACAAACTTATGAAGAAAGGTGTCTCTTTTGTCTGGAATGATAAATGTCAGAAAGCATTCGATGATATAAAATAATATCTAATGAGCCCTCCAGTATTGGTACCTCCCGTCGCAGGAATACCGTTCCTCCTCTATACTCGAGCAATGAGTCATTCATTGGGTGCATTACTCGCTCAAAAGAATCAAAATGGCCATGAACAAGCCATTTATTATCTCAGCCGCACTATGACCGGAACTGAACCTCGATATTCACCGGTTGAAAAAGAATGTCTAGCCTTGATGTTTGCTGTCCAAAAGACACGTCATTGTATCATTGGCCAGACTATTCATGTCATCTCCAGGATCAATCCTATACGGATCATGATGAAGAAACCCAGTGTTTTGAATTCTCGATTGGCTAACTGGGGAATCCTACTTGCTCAGTATGACATGTACTATATTCCTCAGAAATTAGTCAAAGGACAAGCTTTAGCTGATTTTCTAGCTGCTCACTCAATTCCAGAAAATTCAAAACTCTATGATGAAATCCCAGATGAAGTCCTAGATTCAAATCAAATTGCTGAAGAAGATCCTACTTGGCGTTTATTCTTTGATGGAGCATCAAGAATTGGTCCTAATGGTGATATTGTCGCTGGAGTTGGAATCGTTCTTGTATCGCCAGAAGGTCTTGCCATCCAAAGAGCTTATTATCTCGATCAGCCGTGTTCAAACAATGTAGCTGAGTACAATGCATTACTCATTGGTCTTCAACTCGCTAAACATCTGAATATTCAACATTTGGAGGCGTACGGAGACTCTAAACTCATTGTCAATCAGATCAGGGGTACTTATGAAGTTCGCCATCAAGATCTGGTTCCTTATCATAAAACAGCTATATCTATGGCTTTTTCGTTTGAAGAATTCTTTATTGAACATGTTAGGCGAGCATGTAACACAGAAGCTGATGCCCTTGCTAATCTTGCAGCGGTGCTGGCTATTCCAATCAGACGGCAACAAATAATCGTTGTTCGTAATCGAAAATTTGACTCTAGGACTTCCAGTTGACATTGAAGAATCAACATCTCATGACGTCAACACAACAAGAGGATTTGGATTCAGTCGTAAATCGATGTCATCTTCATCCGATTCCAGCATGGAATTCATCTTCAGTAACTTGACTGAGAATCAGAATACGGATAAAGATTGGAGACTTCCTTTCTTAGATCTCGTATTATATGATATTCTTCCGGATGATCCGAGTGAGGCAGCATCTATCAGACGACGATCACTCAGATTCTACTACAATCATACAACAAAGACCTTATATCGTCGAGCTTATGATGGTTTACTCCTTCGATGTGTTGCCGGTGACGAGGCTCAACAAATCATTCGCGAAGCACATGATAGAATTTGTGGAGCACATCAGCCAGGACCAAAACTTCAAGACCGTATTCGACGTATGGGTTATTATTGGCCCACCATGGTATCTGATGCCATCGAATATGCAAAGAAGTGTAAAGCTTGTCAAATCCATGCGGATTTTATTCATCAACCCTCGGAATTTCTACATCTGACGGCAGCATCATGGCCCTTCGAAGCTTGGGACATGGACATTGTCGGCCCGATCTATCCACCGTCATCTAAAGGTCATCGGTTCATTCTCACAATAACTGATTACTTCTCCAAATGGGCTAAAGCCATTCCTTTATCTGAAGTAAAGACGTCTAATGTCATCAGCTTTATTAAGCACCATGTTATCTACAGATTTGGTGTTCCTCGACGCATTGTTCATGATAATGGACTACAGTTCGTCAGCCAGAAATTTACTCGATTCTGTGACGATCATCGGATCAATAATGTGGCTTCTACCGCATATAATCCAGCAGCTAACGGATTAGCAGAAGCTTTCAACAAGACTATCATCAAACTCCTAAAGAAGTTTGTCTCCACTAACAAACGTAATTGGAGTGACAAGCTCGGGAAATGTTTGTGGGCTTATCGTACTACAGTTCGTAATGCTACCAAATGTACACCTTTCTCTCTGGTGTATGGTTGCGAAGCTGTTCTTCCATTAGAGATTCAAATTCCTTCTTTAAGGATAACAATCGCTAATGAACTCACTGCTAAAAATAACGATCGTCTTCGACTTCAGGAATTAGAAGCTCTGGATGAAAAGCGATTATCTGCTCAACAGAATATTGAATTCTATCAAGCTAGAATTTCAAGAGCTTTTAATAAAAAAGTCAGAGTTCGATCATATCAAAAAGGAGAACTTATTCTAACAGTCAGACGTCCTATGACTATGACTCATATGAGTAAGGGCAAATTTGACGCAAAGTGGGAAGGTCCCTATATTGTGAGCAAAGTTTTCTCAAATGGAGCTTATCAACTCTCAGAATTGGATGGTCGAAAAGTTTTGATGCCTATTAATGGCAAATTCCTTAAAAAGTACTATGTATAAATGTAAATACTTGTAATCATCAGACAAATTTATGTTTTAAAATAAAATTTTTATTTTATTTTCATGAATGATGATACATGATATTAAGGAAGATCACTATCATCCTTCTCTACTTATGGACGTGGGCCACTACCGTCCTTCTCGAAGATGTGATCAGCAAAAGAGCCGAGAACCTCCTTGCTAGAACCCACGAGGAATTTGCAAGCGGCCATCCTCATGGCTTCCTCTTCTTCAGTCCTTCCTGGTTCAAGTAGAAAATCCAGAATGTCCCTTGGTGGCTTGGGTGCAGACGAACCTTCGCCTGCTTCCGTCTTCTTTGTTTTGACTAGACCAGCAGGGCGTTCTTCAGTGCTTTTCTGAACCTTTAAGGCTATCTCAGTCTTCTTGGATGCTTCTCCAGATGACATTTTTATGTTGAGGAGTAGAAGTATTCGTTCTCGCCAGATTTCTGCTATATTTATAGGCAGAAGTTCCTCATTCATCCGACGTTTCACATATTCATTAATGCTTAACGGTTCATCCATTCTTTTCTCACATTCATCAGACGGTTCGCCTGTTCATTAATACTTGACGGTTCATCCGTTCATTTATTACATTCACTCAACAGTTCATCTGTTCATCATTTCCTAACGGTTCATCCGTTCATAATCTTCTATCAATTTATTAAGTAGGGATTCGTTATTTATCATGTTTTTATAACCTCTGAATCAATTCCGAATCTACTTACTCATTTGTCATGTTTTGACCTCTGTATAAAAATCAATCTATTTTTTTTTGAGTTCCTATATATTATCACGTCCATAATACCTCTGATAATATCATATACTCTAAAACAGAAAAGATGATTTTATTATCTATCATGTCCATAATTCATCCACAAATACAAATCATTGAGCATAGAAGAATTGTCATTTCGATTCTCATTTCACCATAAAAAGTCTATTACATTTTCTTAGACTTTCTTACAAATCATAATAGAAATCTATTATAATTTTGGATTTTCATTCTATACCACAACGATAACCTAATAGAGATCTATCTTCTTCTTTGGATCTTCTCCGTCGGACCTTCTCCGTCAGGTTCGTTGTTGGTGGCAATTCCTGACTGTCTGGGTCCCAGTCACGACCAGATCAGCAGGAATCAAACTCTGGTCTTCTCTCTCAGACGAGAGGAGAACAACAGAGTAGGGCAACACGAAAATGTGTTGCTGCCAATACAACTGGTGGATTAGGAGCGACCTTTCAGAGGAGACAGGAATGTATCCAACCGTGGGATACAATTTCTAGTTCTCCCGTGAAAGGAACTCTACTACCCGATTTCTCGGTAGTAGAGTTGACTCCACCATCCAACTCTCGTGTATAAAGGCTCTTTCTACCATCTAAGGAAGACCCTTCTATCCCACGAAGAGTTCTGAGTTGTCTGATTTACGCGTTAAAAGCATATGAGCTCCCTGATGTAGATGTCAGCAGGATATTCTCCACAGCATCCACATCCCCAATGCCAGTTCTGAAGAAAATTTTCAGCCAAGTTTCTGCAGAAAATAGCAAGGAAAAAGAGAATTAATCAACAGAAATGTCATTTGACACGCACTGACTGGTCAAGCGTGCATTGTTCAATCAGAAACAGAAAGCCTATCTTCAACAGCAAAAATAGTACGCATACTATACTGGACTTACCTTCAAGTTTGGTGCTAAGGATTGGCAAACTCATGTTTGATACAGTATGCAGAAATCGAACATTAGAAGGCATTGCTTTCCTGTTTGAGAATGAAATCTCTCAAAAATTTTGTTCTCAAGAAGAAGAAGAATGAGAGATGAATATCTTTGAAACTCAGCTGCCTATTTAAAGGACAAAGTACAAGTCTATTTTTGGAAAAGATCCGCATAAATAGCGCTCGTAAACCATGGAATGAATGACACGTGTGCTTTGGAAGACAACGCAACATTGGAAATAGTCAAACAGTGCTAATTAACATTCTTCATTAATGTACGCTGTTCAATGCAAAAGTTGTACTTCATTTCTTAAGACAGGCACTGATGGCCTTACAAAAGACAAAACAAAAAGTGCAACAAAAGCATAAAAGTCACGCTCTATTTTCCAGAGCGACTGAGCTTGGTGCCTTGTTCTTCTACGCTCCTAACTCCCAGACAGTGCAACAGAGCTTTAAACATTTTACGCTGCTCTATGAGGCTGCGCCCATCAGAAGAGGACGAGCCATCCAAGCCAAAATAGCTCAGGAAATTCTTGGCTAGTTGCAAGGGATCATCTTTGAGCTCGAAGACAAGGGGCTCTGGCTCTTCACCCCCAAAAGTGGGGTCACCATGAGAACAAAAGCCCAACTTGCGTGCTTCTTCCTCAGCTTTCTCCTTTGGTGTCATATTGACGTAAGATGAAGATTAAAAATGAAACTTCTTCCTGTTTATATAACTGAGTTTTGCCGGCGGTTCATATTCCACCATAAATTGGATACAATCAGTCTCGGAGAACGAAGAGTCATTATGACATTTAATAAGTTCATTTGGATGTTTTCAAAGAACTTCGAAGTCTTTTCGACTTCCGAAAAATTTTGAAGTCATCTCAGCGTGACTAAATCCATTTTATCATCTCTATTTTCAAAGTATTTCGAAATAATTTATCATTTTTTTCGAAAACTTTGAAGGGGGTTTTGTAGGCCTCAAAAATGAAAGTCACGCTGAGTTGATCAAGACAGAGTCAAAAGTCACGCTCAGTTGATCCAGACAATATAAACAAATCACGCTGGGAGACAGCTCATCATTTGCCAAAGAGTAATTATGACTGACAACACGACAGTCGAAGAATATCTCTTCGTATGCCACGTATACATAGAATTCGAGAGATCATCGCCGTCTATCGCGTGATTTTCGAAATCTTCTTCAGCAAGACTCAGCCTTCGTCGAGTTGGCGTACCAAAAAGGTTTCTTGTCATTTAATGCGACTGACAAAGCAATCACTGTCAGAGATTTTGTGTCAGTCGATACACGCCGAATCAAGACAGCTGGCAGTTCTATCTCAAGTCTGCGTGTATTTGTGATATTCATCTCAAGTTTGCGTGGATTCTGAAGTTTTCTTCCTCAAGTTTGCGTGGATTTTGAAGTTCTTTGCCTCGAAGTCTGCGTGGATCCTGAAGCTTCCTGCCCCAAGTTTGCGTGGATTTTGAAGCTTTCTACACCGAGTTTGCGTGGATTTCGTCTTCAACAAGTCTGCGTGGATTTCATCAAATTAGAGTACGTGGCAGCCATGCCACTGATCTCTCGCCTGCGTGTCCTGTAACTTGCACACGACTCATGCATGATTGCCATGTGTCCAACAGTTACAGGCCATGTCCAGTAATTGCTCACAGCCTTGTGTATGTTAAATCCTGCGTGATTTTTAACTAGGCATAGGCTGTGAAGACAGTTATCTTTTCAGTTATTATTTTTGACTCTATAAATAGAGTTCTTTTTCTCATTCATTGGACAGATACACTGATATCTACTGTCAAAATTTTGAGAGCTTTTCTTCTTCGCATAGTCCAAGGGATAAAGCGATCGTCTTCTAGATCGAATTCCTACAGTTATAATTTTCCCAGAAATACAACAAATAAAGAGAATTTCTTTATGGAAAACAGTGTGTTCTCGGTGGCCGTTCGGACCGTGGTACGGTACGCCCACAAGCATTCACCAAGCTTCTCGTTCCAGTCATTTTTGTTGGACGATACGAACTTCTTGAGTAACTTGATGATGGTTTTGTTGAATGCTTCTGCCAACCCATTTGCTGCTGGATTGTATGGCGTCGAAGCAATATTCTGGATGCGGTGCTTATCGCAAAACCGATAGAAGGCGTGGCTTGCAAACTGCGGACCATTATCGTGGATGATCTTTCGGAGCAGTCCAAAGCGGTAGATGACATGATGCTTGAGGAAGCTGATCACGTTTGAAATCTTTACTTCTGCAAACGGGACAGCTTCAGCCCATTTGGAGAAGTAATCTGTGATTGCGAGTATGAAGCGATGTCCTCGGGAGGAAGGTGGGGTAATCGGACCGATGATGTCCATCCCCCATGCTTCGAACGGCCAGGACGCCACTGTCGGATGTAGATATTCGGATGGCTGGTGAATGAAGTCAGCATGGACTTGGCAGGCTTTCCACTTTTTCGTATAGTCTATCGCATCCGCTACCATCGTGGGCCAGTAATAGCCCATTCGGCAAAGACGGTCTTACAATCTAAGGCCAGGCTGATGGGTCCCGCAGACACCGTCATGAGCTTCTCGTACGGCTTCCTTAGCCTCTGTGTTTGACAGACACCGAAGCAATAATCCATCATAGGATCGATGATACAGCATTTTCATCTCTGTATCGTAAAAGAATCTGAGGGAACGCCGTCTGATGGAGGTGCCTTCCTTTGGGTTCTTGGGCAGGACGTCGTAGACGACGAAGTCGATGAATGGTTGTCTCCAGTTTGGGGCATCATCAATCGCCTGAGCAGAATAACTTGCCACGAATTGAACATTGTTCTTGGGGCAGACTAGTTCGTGGCCTATCACATCTACCGATTGATGGGTATGATTCGGCACTGATAGGGAAGCGGCCAGGCCTGCTAAGGCATCGGCTTCGATGTTTCGGAGTCTGAGGACGTACTCGATGAAGAACCCCTCGAACGGCAAGATGATGTCAAAAACACAAGTATAGGCAACTCTAGAGGGGGGTGAATAGAGTTTGTGTCAATAATCACCAAATAAAAAATTAACTCTATATCACCTCCACAAAACAACTATCAAGATAGTAAATAAATCAGAGAGAAATGCGGAAGTAAATAAAGATCAGAAGAGCATACGCAAACACAGCAGTTTTAACCTGGTTTCCCTCGTGGAGGACTAGTCCAGGCCTGAGAACTCTAGCTCAGGATTCAAATCCACTATTTGTGAAATAGTAGTTTACAACCCGTGCCTTTTCTTCAGAAGAGCACGTCAACTTCTTACAGAGGATCGCAGTGGCGATTTGCTTGGAATTTTCCAAGCGACTTGGAATTGTCCAAGTGACTTTTCTTTTCAACTCTTGCACAAAAACTTCTAGCTGAATCGCACTTGAGCACCTTGGGGCTTAGAAAGTTTTGTGGCTAGTAGATTGGAAGAGTAAGGCTCTTGACTATATAGGCTATGTAAGAGAAGAAGAATAGAAGAGTGGATGGTTTCAAATGAGAGAAACCAAGGCCTATTTATAGGGTTCGAGACAAGCAGAATTCGGCCAGAATTCGGTATAGATAATTCAAATTTTTGGCCGTTGGACAGCTTGTAGCAAGCAGGCCCTAAAAATCAGCTCCTGAAAATCAGGGGACAGAGTTCGGCCCGAACTCTGTGTGGAGGCAGAGTTCGGCCCGAACTCTGTCTCCAGGAGACAGAATTGGTCCATTGGCTTTTGGGCTTTGTGGAGCTTGGGCTTGGTTCAGGAATTGGTCTGTTGGATCATGTTTGATCATGCTTACTGCATGTCTACAAATACATGTTAGGCCAGCAGAATATGTTGCAGTACGATACAAGCATAGCAATATAATATGGGACAATTAGGACATTGCTAAGTATAAGTAAAAACATGATATCATGTTAGGCCAACAAAATATATTGCAGTACGATACAAGCATAGCAATATAATATAGGACAATTAGGACAAAGCTAAGTTTAAGTAGCAACATGATAGTGAGTATATGAATATTAGTGACATCATTATGTTAAATTTAACTGATTAGCCATATTCAAAAACACAATGTAATCATTGGGCCAACAGATGTCAATTGCTATTTGGTGGTAGAGGATCATGTCTTCGTGGCAAACTTCGTATGAGCCCCGGATCTGATTGACGATTAACTGGGATTCGCCGTATGCTTTAAGATATTCTACCCCCAGCTCTCTTGCAAGTTGGAGGCCAATGACCAGAGCGTTGTATTCGGCCACATTGTTAGAGCAGGGTTTCGTGAGGGAGTAAGCGCGGTTGATCACCAATCCTGAAGGGAAGACTAGCATCACCCCAACTCCGACGACGATGTTGCCATTGGGTCCCGTTCTTGAAGCGCCGTCGAAGAACATCCGCCATATATCATCGTGAGAGGTTGTATGCGAGTCGGCGACCTCATCTGGGATTTCTTCATATATCCTGGATGACTCTGAGCTCGGGTGGGCTGCCAAAAAGTCTGCCAGGGCTTGACCTTTGACGGCCTTTTGCGGGACGAAGATCATATGATAAGGGGACAGCAATATTATCCATGTAGCGAGGCGAGAGCTGAGTTCCCCTGGTTTAGTCATGAGGACCCTGAGAGGGTTGACTCGCGAGATCACATGTATTGTTTGTCCGGTGACATAGTGTCGCGTCTTCTGAATAGCGAACACCAGGACAAGGCATTCCTTCTCCACAGCGGTGTACCGGTATTTTCGCCCAATCATCATTCAACTGAGGTAATATATGGCTTACTCATGGCCTGCGTCGTTGTTTTGTGCCAGCAGAGCCCCGAGGGAATGTTCCATTGCTCGTACGTTGAGCAGGAATAGTTTTCCAGCAACCGGAGCCACCAGGACTGGAGGGTTTGACAAATATTCTTTGATGCTGTCGAATACACGTTGGCACTCTTCATCCCATACGAATGAGACGCCTTTCTTCATGAGATGGGTGAATGGCCGACATCGCCCGGAGAGGTTAGAAATGAACCTCCTGATGTAAGCTAGCCTCCCTTGAAGGCCTCTAAGTTCATAAAGATTTCTCGGGGGACCCATCTCCATAATTGCCTTTGTCTTCTCAGGGTCTATATGGATACCCTGGGCGGTGATGATGAAACCCAAGAACTTTTCGCTGGATACGCCCAGGAAGGACTTCGTAGGGTTCATTTTTAAATTGTGCGCTCGTATTAGGTCGAATACCGTCCTCAGATCCTGCAGATGGTCTTCCTTACAGCGACTCTTGACGGCGATGTCATCAACATAGCACTCCACCGTCTTGCGTAAGTGGTCTCTAAAGATGATACTCATGGCTTTTTGATATGTGGCGCAAGCATTCTTTAAACCGAAAGACATGACTGTGTAGCAATACGTGCCAATCGGTGTTCGGAATGATGTGTGCTTTTCGTCGTCAGGAGACATCTTGATTTGGTTGTACCCCGAGAAGCCATCCATGAATGACATACGTTCGAAGCTGCAGGTGTTGTCAATCATGATGTCTGTGATAGGGAGGGGAATTCGTCTTTGGGACACGCCTCGTTCAGATTGCGGAAGTCGATGCAGATTCGAATCTTTCCATTCTTCTTGAAGACGGGTACTATGTTGGCGACCCAATCCGGGTGTTGTTCCTCACGAATGAAGCCGCTGGCTATTAGTTTGTTGACTTCGGCTTCAGTCGCATCCATGATGCCTGGACGGAAGCGTCGCTGTTGTTGCTTGACTGGCTTTGCATCCGGCCGGATGTTGAGTTTATGAAGAGCAATATCGGGATTTAATCCTGGTATTTCTTTATAGCTCCAGGCAAACACATCAATATATTCTTTGACAAGTTCCAGCAGCGATTCTCGCTCTTTGTCTGTTAGGCTTTTACTGATGAAGATCGGTTTTGGAGAAGATTCACTACCGAGATCTACTTTTATGACCTTATCTTCAGTGGGAGGTTCTCTCTGTTCGAACCGCTTTTCCTATTGTGCATCCAGCTGTTGGGCCCATGGCTCTAGCTCGAGGATTTCAGGGATGTCTTCATCTTCTTTATAAGCGTCGGCGAATGCCATGTTGACTGACATGACCTGTCTGTGTCACCCTCATTTCCCGTATTTTTCCGTATTTCATATTTATACTCGTATCTAGATTTTGGCATGTATTTTTATTTTTTCTCAACTTGTGGAATTTTGGTATTTCTCGTATTCTTGGGTTTTTGACATGGCTCAGTTTTAATTGGATTGGGTTTGGTTTGGTTTAATGAGCATTGGATCACCTTAACCTATTCTCCACCCTCAACACACCACATCCCACCCTCTTTATAACTCCACCAACTTTTTCTCTCTCTTCATAAACCACCATTATTTTCTTCTTCTCCTTCCTCTACACAACACTCTTCTCCTTCCTCTACACAACACCCACCCATAGGCAAGTGCACCTTGCCACCACATGAGAACCCTCTTTTAATTGTCTATTTGCTAGTTTAGGACATGGTGATCAATATTAGTACTTAGGATTTTATGATTTGGAGTCTCCATTGTTCTAGATCTAGGTTTTCCCTATTTTCGATTTTGCATGGTTTTGATCTACTTAAGTTGAATTTCTATGGGTTTTGATGTTTCCATGTGGAAGAGAGTTCAATTCCACCCTGATTAGAACTTTGTAAATCCGGATTTGGAGTTCGGATGGCCAAGTTGTGAAGCTTGAAATTTAGGGTGCCATGAGAGCTTCTTCTCAGCCATGGAGAAGAAGATCCTTTCTCCTGCGTGCGTATTTTTACGCGTACGCAGCTCCCTGCGTGCGTACTTTTGTGTGTACGCAGCTCTCTTGCGTGCGTGACTTTTTGCGTACGCTGCTCTCTTGCGTGTGTGACTTTTCGCGTACGCAGCTCTCTTGCGTGCGTGACTTTTCGCGTACGCTGCTCTCTTGCGTGCGTGACTTTTCGCGTACGCTGCTCTCTTGCGTACGTGACTTTTCGCGTACGCTGCTCTCTTGCGTGCGTGACTTTTCGCGTACGCAGCTCTCTTGCGTGCGTGACTTTTTACGTGCGCAGCTCTCTTATGTGCGTGACTTTTCGTGTACGCAGCTCTCCTGCGTGCGTGACTTTTTGCGTACGCCGCTCTCCTGCGTGCGTGACTTTTGAGTGTACGCAGCTCTCCTGCGTGCGTGACTTTTGAGCGTACGCAGTTCTCATGCGTGCGTGACTTTTTGAGCGTACGCAGCTCCCCTGCGTGTGTGCTCTTGTGCGTACGCTGCTCCCCTGAACCCCTTGCTTAACCCATTGGCTCTTGGAGTTTTGGTCTTATTTCTTTAAGCTTGGCTCTTCTATAGCCCTGTATATTGAGGTGACCCGTAGTGGTGCACTCCTGACATGACCAACCTGACATGATAGTGGCCCGTTGTGGCGTACTCCTGACAAGTACCATGACATGATTTATCTTAATACTGTTGTGAAGGCTAACTTAACTTGACCTGTCTTGACACCGTGGGTAGTTCTTTCTTGCTTGCTTGTTAAATCCACTTGTCCTGTCTTGTATCATGTCTAGGATGGAACTCCTGAGTACCACGGTCAGGAGTACCTACTAAAATGGATTAAGGTTAATAACTGGAATAACACAGTAGTCATGAAGAGATGACACAGCTACAGGCAATCCCGTTACCTGGGCGCTCTTGGGATCTGTAGCCTGCCGACGAGTAGGGCGCATTTCCAGCACACTGTCATGTGTTGCACCTTCTAAGTCACCTAAGGGTACATGCGTTCCTGGACGATGTACCCACCTGAATTTAACCCCTAATTTTTGACCTGGGTAACCTGGATGGTCTGCAGGACTTGTGGCTGTGGAATCATCTCATTGCATCTTGTTAGTAATTAGGCCTGTGATAACCCTAGTTAGTTAAAGTAGTAAGCCGTAGTATCTGCTTGGCCGTGATTGATTGAATGAGGTATAACCAGTCTAGCCATGTCTTGATCCAATACAAGATTGCTTCCTGTCTTGATTTCTTACATTATTATCTTGCCGATAAATGGTGGAAAACCAAGTTCTGTTCAGACGAAAGGTTACAACCCCGGTCGTTGTTTGGTTTACGGGTTGTAACCTGGCTATCGGAATAGTTCCATGGTTATCTCGTCGTATATCATCTTGACATATTTTCGTAAATTTTAGTTTTAATATTAGATCTTTCTTGTGCTAATTGCTGGTTTTGTTCTTATTTCGTGGCCCCCTTGTGGCACTTGCTCTTTCTGGGGTTGACCCAGCTGGTTTTGTGTGACCAGATTTCGGAGCAGCTCTCGAGGATCTACCAAGCTTCTAGCCCAATGGTGACAACTAGATGGAACCCGGGCTACGAATGGGTTTTCTATTTTGTTTCGCTCACTCTATTGTAAAATTATTCTTTTGAGGCGTTTAGCCGACGAGCACCTGTTAGCTCGATGCACTTTACTTACTGTCTGCCTACGGGCTGTGAACATGATTAACAAATCCTAGGGTTGATCATGTACGACTAAACTCTTGCTAGTCCTAACATTTTGTAACGACTAGCTTCATGATCAGCTGAATATGTAATATTTAGGATACCTTATTATTGTATATTTAATGATCATACATCTTGTAACGACTAGCTTCATGACCATAAGAGACTGTTGGCTTGCAGTAAATCCTCATATATCTAGACAGCCGTGACCGTATATCGAGGTGGTTTCCATTTCAATATACGTAGCTGGCTATGTCTGTCTCCGCTCTCCAGTATTCTGGTTCTGGGGCGTGACAGTCTGAATATGTCTCCGATGCTGGTATCCGAGTCAGAAGTTGGTGACTCGGTTGAATGTGACTGCCAGTCACATTCTTCATCTGAGCTTTCAGGGGTCGTTGTGGGTGTTACATACCCTAATCCACATCGAGTTTTGCTATAGTAGTCCCGTGGTTTGCCTGTCGGGACCGGTGGCTTCAAAGGTAATCATCGCCCAGTGTCGTAGTTCAAGCCTGGCGTGGTCTCCAGATAATACCCCTGTTTTTGCATAAGATATTTAGATTGGGGGCTGTAGAGATACAGAGGCAGCCTCACGACATCTGATCCAAGGTCGACTTCTTCTACGGTGAAGGGATGCGGATCGTCCTTTCGGCCGAAGATGTTGGATGGTCCCCTTCCTCGATTATACGGTAAAAATCTTCCGCTGGAGTAAGCTGGATTGCGGTGTGCACATTTGTCACCTGTGTGTGGAGGTGAGTGCCTATACCGTATTCTATAGCGTACATTGTACAGAGCTTATTAAGCTCGAGGTAGTTCAAAGATAGCCCTTTATTGATGAAGTAAGGTATCTTTTCTAGGGGGATTACATCATCTGCGGAGGGAACATCAGTGTGGGCAGCCACATACTTGGCTAGCTCCGGTTCCTCTTCGGTTACCCCCTGTATAAACGAAGACTGAGAGGACAACCTGGACAGCTTGATCGTCAGCGGTTCAGCTGGTGGAACAGAGCGTGGAGTTGTTGGCAAACTAGCGACCCCCAGTTTGGTACATGATGCTGGGCGGGGAGTGGTTGGTTCACTAGAAGTTCCATGCCTTGCATCGGGGTGATGACCCTTCTTGGGAAGGCGTATCGTCATTGGCTTGTCGGAGGGATTGAGCTTCTCCGTTTGCGGCTGGCCGGCTCTTGGCAGCCTGATTGTCAGTGGCTCCGTTGTGGGTCTTGGCACTTGGCCAGACCTTGGCAGCTGGATTATCATCTGCTCTTCTTGTGCCGAGAGGCTGATTGCGTCCTTACGCAGGGTGGCGGTAAGTGGTGCAGACTTGCCAGGTTTGCGAGCTTGGAGGTGGATCGTCAGAGGTTTTTCGGATCATGTGGCTGTCTCGGTACGAGCTTGCACATCTCCTTCACCAAGATGTTTCTTCAATTTTTCGTACAGACAGGAGTCTGAGTAGTAGGATTCAACCCCTTTGAAGGGATCGATATCAGCAAATTTCGTCCTCACGATGCCGTGTTTGTCGACATATTTGAAGTACTGGTGCAGCATGGAAGGCACGATCATATAATCGTGTATTCAAGTGCGCCCCAAGAGGATGTTGCAAGAAGTGTCTGCATCTATGACATAGCAGGTGACTTCTGACTGGAGATCGCGAATCTGATACTTCAGACGAATCTTCCCAATTGGGTAGCTCCTGTCCGAATTGAAACCGCTGATGGCGGTGCTTGTAGGCGTCAGACGATGCATTGGAATGCGGAGATGAAGTAGCAGACCCTTCGGGATAATGCTTATGGAAGAGCCAGGGTCAATGTGCATCCGATCCACCTTTACGTCGCCAATGTATCCAGTGTAGTATAGTGGACGATCGTGCGGATTGGTTTTGATGAGCATGTCCTACGGAGTGAAGACGATGTTGGGCATCGCTCCCGTGCAGGCGCTGTCTTGAGATCTGCAGGCGGGTTCTCTCCCGTGAGGTTGACTTACGCCAGGTATGCATCGGCATTTTGGAGCGCATCGCTCAAAGCCGTACGAACATCCTTGAAGAGTCTCAGAAGCTCGTATAATGACAACTTGGCCGGTGTGTTGGCCAATTGCGCTAAGGTGTCGAAGTTGTAGGGCTTCTCCAGCCCTTGTGATGCCTCTTTTCGGAGGGATTTATCAAAGCGAGTCTCCTTCGATCTAGGCTTGTCGGTCGTCGGAGGCTGAGCCGGTCCCGAAATATTAGATGTAGCGGGCTGATGATCTTCAGCCGGGTTGTCAGCTGCAGGTTGGGATTGTACCCCAGATCGCGTGACGACGGCTGTAGCTTCTTCGAT
This sequence comes from Iris pallida, assembly GCA_029216955.1. Taxonomy (NCBI): domain Eukaryota; kingdom Viridiplantae; phylum Streptophyta; class Magnoliopsida; order Asparagales; family Iridaceae; genus Iris; species Iris pallida. The sequence continues at coordinate 5,794,772 of JANAVB010000398.1, read as the reverse complement.
GTCTGTCGAGATTGTGCGGCAGGACCTAACTTTTCCACCCTTCTTCTTGTAGATGGAAGATGATGTGGGCCGAGTGACTTCCGATACTAAGTCTGGATGGATCCACATGACCTCCCCTCGTGATGTGGTGAGGGGCACTAGACCAGCAGCCTGATCTCGGGGAGGTAGAAGATTAGCAATCTCCATTATCGCCAGAGGGATGAGGACCACACCGTCTTGAGTTTTCATCGGAGGGAAGCTGTCGAATTGTACTGACACCATATTGGCTGCCACCGTTATCTTTTCGAAATCGATGGCCAGTGCGTTCGAATCGATGAGATTTTGGATGGACCGTTTTAGCTGGTAGCAGTCGTATGTGGCATGGTGGACGTAGCGATGGTAATGACAGTACTTTGGGTTCTCCATATCTGCCTGCCGCGGTTCCCGTCTTGGTGGATGAAGCTGAATTCTGTCTCCTTGTATGAGCATGTCCAAGATGGGCTTGACGTGACCGTCTTCGAAGGAGTAAGTGATTTACGGCCATTGTTTGTCTGTCGGCTTTGGCTCAGGTTTCTGCGCTGTGTCGTCTACCATAGCCTGCTTACCCCTGCTATCCCGATTATTGGAGGGGCTACCCCCATTGTCGTTGTTAGGACGCTTGCCCTTGTTCTCTCCGTCCGAGATATGCAGTCCCAATTGGCGAGCCTTCTTCAATCATTCTTCGGCGCTTGTGGTACTGATGATGAACGTCTTCCAATACTTGAATTGACTTTCGCCCATCCAGAGACTGATTGTTGGGAGCAATCTCTTTTGGCAAATTTCAATCAAGGAGGAATCCAGATTTCCAGATGGCAGCTTCATTACGGTTTGGCAAAACCGCTCGATATAGTTTCTTGTTAGCTCTTTCTCCCCTTGGACGACGTCCATGAGGATAGACATTGTGATGTCCTGCCCTACTTCGTAAAATCTCTCCAAGAACATGCGCTTGAAGCCGGCGAAGGAGTGGATGTAGTTGTCCGGCAGATTACGGTACCAGTCGAAGGCGACCCCTTCCAATGCCCCGATGAATAATCGTGTAAGAATGGCATCGTCATGGAAAAGATGGTCGGTGGTGACCTCGAAGTAGGTGATGTACCGACTTGCTGAGGTATTGCCATCATAAGGATTGATATTGAATGGCTTATATCTTGGTGGGAATGGAACGTCCCTCCAGGCAGCAGGGTACGGTTGCCGTATTCTGAGGTCTTGAGAGTTTTTTCGAGCGTGAAACATGGATCGGAGCTCCTGGACCTCTCTTCTCGCTTCGCGGGCCTCGTCCACGGCGGTGGGGGCCGTTGTTTCAGGAGGATCGTTGCCCGGGTTTGGTGCCATCGAATTCGAGTCCGCATTGACCGCAGTACCCGCGCTTGTTTGGCCAGGCGTCCCTCCTTGAAGAGTTGGAAGGGCTGCTTTAATCTCGTCTACAGACTTGACCAAAGCAAGTAATATGGCTTCGAGACTGTCGATGCGTTGGCGATCACTGGAACCTCCTTGGCTGTTGTCTCTCATGAATACCGTCTTTACGTGAGGAAAGATGGACGGAGCGGTGGAGGAAGCGCCCTCCAAATCGTACCCCTGTAGTAAGAATTCATCGGGGTATGTAGGTATGTTCTCTTCTGGTTCAGACTCGGAAGGAACAGTACCCCCAGTCTCCGAGTTCGCCTCATCTTGGACGTTCTCGGGGACGTCAGGGTTTGCTGAATCTGACGGGAGAGCTGCCTCCCCTGACTCGTCTTCCTGGAACATCGGATTGTTGTAGAGTCTCGGAGGGGTGCTACCCCCAGTCCCAGCAACCTCCTGCGTTGTGGACGACGAATCTCCTTTTGTAGCAGATTTCGTCTTAGAACGAGTACCTTGGAAAACTTCGGTGGTGGACACCCGCTTAGACGACAGTCTTTTAGTCGCAGTGGTTGAAATCTTCGGACTGGAAACATTTGTCTTCTTCCCTCTTCCATCAGCGGGGACTTTTCGTGCAGAGTTGCATGAGACGACGGGAAGTACCTCGTCTTCTGAAGATGGCTGTTGCAGTCTTTGAAAGACGGACTGTCGGTCTTCTCGTACCATCGCATTATTGCAGCAGCAGTTGACGATGACTTGGGTGCAGTGACGTCCGTGGGAGGACTTTTTGCACCCCGATGCATCTTCTCTTTTCTTGCGTTTCTGGAGGATGGCCTCACGCAAGTCAGATGGGTCTGGATCGACCATGTTTGCTCCCCAGATTTTGGAAGACTTTTGCGAACCTCTTTGTCTGTTTGTCGCCGGGGGCTGGACTCGAGTGGTTCTGTACAACTTTCCATCCGAGGCCCGCATAACGGTATGTGGGACGCTCAGATGATCAGAGGCAGAATCAGCGGATCGAGCGTGCCAAGCTCGCGCTCTTCGCTCTAGTGCGTAAAGGCACATAGTAGGAAGAGTCTAGGTGATGCTGGAGAGAGTCAGACATTTCTTCTTGGGAGCACAAGAGATCAGGACCATAAGACAGGCGGTCGAAGACAGAGCCGCACGGGGTAGGCGTCATGCTGCCGTCCTTAACAATCTTCATGCGGCTGGCAGACGTAGCCGCATAGGCTTTCTTCATGCGGCTGGGAGTCTCAGCCGCATGAATTTTTTTTATGCGGCTGGATGATCTGGCCGTATAGACTTTCTTCATGCGGCTGGTAGATCCACCCGCATGAGCCTCCTGCATGTGGTTGGCAGATTTGGCCACAGGAGTGCTCGGCTTCTTCTTGGGCCACATAAAGTCGCTCTTTGTCCCTGCAAGTCCAGCATCGTAGTGCTTTCCTCTGCCGGACTTGGGGACAGCAGAGTTCTCTATGGCTCGAAGTGGAGCCGTATGAGAGTCGCCTTCGCCGTCTTGGGTAGCAGAGAGGACCCCGTCCAGAGCTTGTGGAGGAGCAAATGATTTTGGCCTCCACTCGCAGCGAGCTTTCTTTGTGCGGGTTCGTTTCTAGATCGGGCCGGCACTTTCTTCAGAGAGCATCTCTTCAAACGCCTGTTGGTCGAAACGGACGACCATCTTCTGTTGCGTGAAGCCAAGCTTGGCTGCATCCGACTACGTCACCAACTCCTCAGCCGTAGAGAAGTTTGTGCTAGCAGAGTCACCATCGTGTTTGCCATGAAATATAAAAGAGCAGAACAATTATCGGAGGACTGGACTTTTACTTCATGTTACAAACTTGCTTGTACAAAGAAGCCTAGGGACGAAAGCCTAGGTACAGCAGTCTAAGTACAATTATTTATTTTAAATTCTGGGGGGGTGACGATAGAGGCTCGGGAAAGCTACGGCAGCTCTGCCTTACTCCTTGGACGATCGGTATGCAACCTTGGCTCCAAAAGATTGCTTAGCGTTGAAGAAATGCTCTCTTTGCTCTCTCTCTGCTTTCTCTCTCCAAGTATGTGGTGCTCTCTCTGATCTCGAAAAGTGGTCTTTTCGCAAGGGAATGGCACCTTGCTATTTATAAGGAGGGAATGCAATCATTAGGGTTTGCAATGTTTGCCCCTTAGAGTGGCGGCGGCCTGTTGATTGATCAATCTGGGCCATTCGATATAGATTGTACCAAATCCTATCAGTAATTAATGCTGATTGGAATAAATCTCCATGATGATGATTTGCTGATGTCTGCGAATCTGAATGAATAAGTTTAATTCATTCTCCTGCCACGTGTCCCAGATTATTGGGATTTGACCCAATCTTTAATTGCAGTAAATCTGGAAAATTGATTGGCTTTATGACACGTATCCCGGGAGTCACTGAGCCGCATAAGGATTGAGCCGCATAAGGGTTGAGCCGCATACGCCTGGCCACGTGTCAGGGCTGCCTGGGGAGTGACCTCCGAATCTCCGAACCGCATGATAATCTTAGACCATACAATGGGTAGTGAGCCGCATGAAGATGATCCTTGTGAGCCGCATAGGGCTGTGTCTGCTTGAGCCGCATAGAGTTGTTTCGATCTGGGCCGCATAGGACAACTTCAGCCTGAGTCGCATGGGGGGGGTATCCGCTCGAGCCGCATATGGCTGTCCACGTGTCTAGGCTGCATGGCGTTTTCTGGATTTCGGGGAGTTGTGCCAGAGATTTTCTTTTATTTCCTAGGATTCTGTCATTATGACAGAGTCATAATTGCCTCTTTGTGTCAGGCCTGTCGTTTCGTCAGAGCGGTCAGCCGTCAGAGTAATTAATACAGTATAGGGCGGAGGGGAGAACTGTTTGCAAGCCACGTGTCTTCCCTTCTGAGCCGCATGGAACGTCTTGAGCCGCATAGTCCCTCGTGCCGTATGATTTTTTGAGCCGCATGGGCTATTTGAGCCGCATGGGGTTCCTTGGCCGCATGGATCTTTCTTTATTATTTTTCATGCTTTTACAGTACATGTTTGGCTGAATTGTTTAGGATATGCCATGAGCAAATTCGATGAACTACGCTGGGCATTAAATCCTCAATTGCTTTATTCATGGATCTGTAACCATCCGTGAGAACTGTCACTGGTAATTTGCCATTCATACACTCTTGAAATTTTTCTAAAATCCAAGAATATGTCTCTGCAGTCACATTATGGATCATTGCAAATCCAAACACACAAGTCATTGCATGATTGTTTGTACCCACTAGAACCACCAATGACATTTGACTTCTATTTGTTTTATATGTAGAATCAAATGCTAGTGAATCTCCAAATAATTCGTAATCGAATCGACATGCACCGTCAGCCCAAAAGAGATGGGTCAATCTGGAATATTCGTCTACCTTGTACGCGCAGAAGAAATCTAGGTCAATTCCCTCCTTAGATTGAAGAAATATAAGTGTTGTCGTAGCATCAACATCGTCTAGTGCTCTACTATCTTTAGCTAAAGCGTTGTATAAATATTTTTTCGTCCATCCAACCTTATCCCAGCCACCTTTCTGGTGGACAAGTGAATGCCATATATCTCCAGTCCCCATCCATGTTTGCTTCCTAAGCTTAGCTTGTTCCAACTCTGCAGGTGATATCTTACGATGGGATCTCAAAAAAACTGTTTCATAATCATTCGCAAGGCTATGGTTGTGATGTACGTGAAATTTTTTGATGACCCACAGCTTTATAGAATTGGTGTACCCAATACGAAAAATTGCTTTACAACCACTTCTGCTTTCACTTCTTGGCTCACAAACCCTATTAGGAGCTTCATTGTATTTCTTTTGTCTGAATTCCACATTCGAACAACACCAACTACGCACCATCACCATCCCAGATTTGTTTTTCTTTACTTCGTTCTTTCTAATACTGAAACCAAATGCTTTTGAATATATCTGGTACAATGCCTCTGCTTCTTCAATAGAGTTGAACTGTAAGCCAACAATATCTTCATGTAAGAGTTCTATTGGGGCTTTATTAATGTTGGCAGACTGTACTATTTTTTTCATCGTCGCTGCATCAAAATCTAATGGAGATTCACCATCGTCCCTAAGAACAGAATAAAACAAAATAAGTATGAGAAATAAATATAAAAATATAATGCATTTCTTAAATCAATTAGAAAGGGTGATGTGAAATAACATTTCGTTGTTTGCGTTGATGTCGTCGTCATCGTTATGATGCATTCCTCCGTTGTTTTTTTCATCTTGTTCTTTATTATCTCCTAAGTTAACAGCTTCCAAACTTTGCTCATCATCAAAATCATCTGACACTGCTCTTGAAACGAAGCTTTCTTCATCGACTAATTCTTCCACACGACGATCAGTTTCTCCATGTGACGTCGCCATGAAGAAAATAGAGTGTGTTAGAAACCAACAAAAGAAACGAAGGACAAGAAACAATACAAAAAGAAAGAATAATACTATTCGTACCTCCAAATTGTCCATCTAATATATATCCCTCCTTATGTGGCATCTGATGTGGCATGGTAAATAATATTGTGTGTCATTTGACATGACCGATGAAATGGCAAATTTTAACCCAAAAAGTTAACTGTCCAATTTTGTCCATATTAATTTAACGTTAATATCAATGTTAATTTAATATTAATATTAATTAATGTTAATATTATATTAATGTTAATGTTAATATTAATATTATTTTTAACGTTAATGATAATATTAATTTTATTGTTAATGTTAACATTAATTTTAATTTTAATGTTAATTTTTATTTTTATTTTTAAAAAAATTGCCACGTCAGCTGCCAGATCAACATATCACGTAAGCTGCCACGTAAGGGGTAGTGTCCCGTCCCGCAAAGTCAATCGGAGGAATCGAAACGCCGACGGCAATCGGACTTAGCCTTTCAACGGCTGCTCGAAGGCTCGCTCGATCGAGGCGACTCCTCGCTCAGGTGGGGTAGTTTCGGTGAACTCGCCTCATCTTAGCCTTCACTTAATAACTCGCATGTTTTTAACTTGCACAAGTTAGGCATGTTAATAAAAGAGACGCATCCACATAGCTAAGGGAATAATTCTGACAGGTCAGAATGTCTTAGAACATGAAAAATGGTCCCACGGTCTGCTTAGAAGTCGGCTCAGCGTGCTTTCAAATGACACTCGGTCCTTCGTCCCGTGGCTTGGGAGAAGAAAGTTTGCCTAAGTTGCTACGACACTCGAATTAGCCTAAGTCATAGACGTCGCCCGCGTGAATGCTCGATAAAGCATACATGGTCCCGTCATCCAAGGCTTGGCATAGCCTTCGCATGTCCCGTGGGTTAAGTCATTTTGCACGGATTGTTGGCTTAAGTCTAGGCACCCGAGAACTTAGTTGTTCAAGTCGAACACGTGCACGGCCCGTCCCCTCGATGCGAAGCTCGGTGTAGCCTTTGCTCGTCGAGTCGTTGCCCGAATAAGTTAGACAAGAGTTGCGTTGGGCTATCGAAGCCATTTCTAGCACTGTCCCGCTCTATCTGCGGTTGTCAAGTCGCGTAGTCCCTCGAGAACAAGGCTCGTCGTATAAAGTATATGACTTGAGCGATAGCGTCGCCTGGAATACCAGGCCTGTCTAAGGTACGAGCCACGGCCGGTTTAGTGAAAAGCATGCCACGGGCAAAGAAAGTCCACGCGACTGGTTGTCGTCGAGATCGGTCCCGCTACTTGGGAGTCTCACTATGTCTCGACAAGGAAACACACGAGATCGGTCCCTCTACTTGGGAGTCTCGTTAAGTCTCGATAAGCCTCATTCACACGAGATCGGTCCCGCTACTTGGGAGTCTCGTTAAGTCTCGATAAGCCTCGTTCACACGAGATCGATCCCGCTACTTGGGAGTCTCGCCTAAGTCTTGATAAGTCCCGCCCACGAGATCGGTCCTGCTACTTGGAAATCTCGTTAAGACTTGATAAGTCTTGTTCACTAGATCGGTCCCGCTACTTGGGAATCACCTTAAGTCTTGATAAGTCTCATTCACGAGATCGGTCCCGCTACTTGGGAGTCTCAATAGAAAGATGGAAAGCATGGCCATGTTAAGGAAGCAATTGATAGATCGAGTTGAGTCTTGCATGGTAATTGGACAACTTGTCGACAAGGTTAGGTCTTCTTGAGTGATCGTCGGGTTACCGGGATCACGTCGGCCCGAGAGAAGCGAGTGAGCCTCAAGTAGGATGCTGGATAACCGCGTGGAAGAATTCGGCGCCTCCGGGCTAGCTACCCGTGTAGGGACGGGCCGATATCCCCGAGCCGAGATCCAAGATAGCTTAACATTGGTAGTGACCACTCATGTAGATAAGTCGGCAGAATAACGGCAAACTGCGTGTATGCCTTTGGATTGAGTCTAGAACTTGAATACATGTCCAGTCGGTAACACAATGGCTGGGCCTAAGACTGGGCTGCAGCATAGGCATCGTGCTAGGCACGATACTCGGCATCGGGATGTTCATAAAGTCGACTCTAGGTTTGACAAGTCTTGTCTAAGTTGGTTTATGAGTTGAACAGGAAGGCCGCAAGGCGGCAGCATGGATAAGTCTTGATAAGTTACGAGACAAGACCTCAATCTTGAAGCACGAATATTTCTAAACAAGGTCTAGAGACACGACCTGCATGAGTCGTCCCCTTGACGTCGCTGGCACGTGAATTGCTCTAGAGGCACTTGAGTTTAAGTAAAAGTTTTGGCACGGCCGAGTTCGCATAAGTTGCTCTTCGGCGAAGCACTATCTCGAATATGTTGAAGTCCCGAATAGAGTATGGCACGACCATGCCATCCCGAGTTGGAGTTCGGTCAAGTACATAAGTGATGAGGCACTGCCTCGATCGAAATACATGTTGTATTATAGCACGACCATGTCGTTGCACGTCGGTTTGGTCAGGCATCGTAGTCTTAAAACTGATCCTAAGGCAAGACTAGAAAGACAATTGAAGGGGATTTAAGCTGCCCAAAGTAAATAAATGTGTCAGTTATGTATGAGTGGGCGAGGAGCTCACTCCACCAGTACAGTTGAGTACTGACACCCACACAGTTTCCATGTGCAGTCACAGGTAGAAGCTCGTGGCACGGAGCTCGCTTGGATGCATCGAGACACGGAGTTCCTTGGCAAGTCGAAGCGTGAGGCCGTATGAACTCAAGACTTATACAGGACATAATGTATGGACATTGCCTTTCGAAGCTTCCGCTGGCTCAAGCATTGTATCGAGAGATGAGAGAGAGCAGAGTAACTTGTAAATTGAGAGTAAAGTGAGCATGGAAGACTTATAATCATGGCCTTGTGCCTACTGTAATCTGATTGTTCAATATCAATAAAGAGCTTTTTTGAATAACTTGTGTTTTGCCTTTAAACTTTCGCTGCATGTTCAATATTTCTGCTTGAGATTTCTGTGCGACGACCCCGTCGCCGCCGCTGTAATCGACCGTTGTGGAACTGCCTTGAACGAGCGCAATCTAGGCTCGTACGACATTACGCCTTAACGAGGACGATCACTCCTACGGGAGCGGGGTGTGACATAATGGTATCAGAGCACGGCTTTACGTCCTTGGACTTCAAGTCAAATTTCTCAGTTTTGAAAGCTCATCGTTGGAAAAAGAGTGTGCGCTCTCTCTCAAATGTCCCATGGCACGTCCATATAATAAGTCTAAATATTTTCAAAAGCTCGTATAAGCGTTCAATCGAACGCATCGATAGGCCATCGCCGGACACAACGATAGGCCTTTGTGCCGAACGGTGTCAAACTTGACTCGATTAGAAGACACATGCTAAAGTTAGCAGGTCGCGTGCGTGCCTAACTAGTCCTGCGTCGACCTGGAAATTGAGCGTGGAAACTCGAATATAGTCTGCACGGAATAGCTATGCACACAGCCTTTTGGCTAAGTTGTGCTGCATGTCGTGCACCTAGACTTTTGGTGCAATCGGATTGCGAGCAATATCAAGTATCGCTCGATCGGGAGCAGAGATATACTTAGAGTGTATATTGATAGGAACCCTGTCGAACTCACGCTTAGGCATACTCGAAAGAGTATTTTGGATTTTGAGGAATAGTACGAACGACTTAGTACATCGAGACGACGTGAGCGGTTACGCTAGAGATTCGTCGAACGAATCTAAAGATGTGTTAGCGATTGATGCGAACGTGATTGAGGACTAGATTGGGTGGCTCGAATCCTGAGTGGTGTATAGATTTTTTTTGGATATCATTCAAGCAAATTGAGGATTACAAGTAACGGCGAGTATGTCGGCAAGGCGATGCGATCGCGCATAGCCTTAGAACGTGTCACGCTTAGTTGGTCGTGACTTCGAATGTTCCGAATGAGATGTTGTTCGGACAACCTATAAATGAGCAACGCGAGTTAGAAAACGATATTGAATCACGATTCGGAACGATGAATACAAGTAAATGTCTTGATCGAGAAAATCTAGTGAATCATACGTACGATTTTGGATTGAGTCCAATGAAATGTGACTTGAGTTTTGGACATCGATCTTGAAACTAGCTTGAGTAATAGCAATTGAACTTGATCTTGAATATCAAGGAGATTGTGGAATATCCAACTCGGACAACAACATCAGCACACGACTCGGAGTTTATTGCAAAAGGAAGATCGTCAGGTTACGTACATCATCGATGGTATTGAGGCGTATCAAAGATCGATGTACGATAACTCGGGGGTACTCTGATTCTGACGATCGTGCAAAATGTCATTGTTCTGATGGATGCTATACTCGGGATGTTGAAAAGTATCGAGGAAAAGATAAACTTGGCTCGAGGATTTTCTAGTTGAACGAATGACGATCGGACTATCGAACTGAGATTGTGGCTTGGATGAAAATAAAATGTTTGGATTGCTTCGACGATGACCACAACATTGACGTTCTTGACTTATGCGAGTGCAACTCCATCCTCGCATATGCGTTACGCCGATTAGCGCGATCACTCCGCGTGAGCACTGGTATAGTGATTCATACAGCGGGGGTGATCGAACTTGCATGGCATGGAAATATGATTACTTCGACTTGTGGTTTGATGCAAAGGTGGACTCGAGAATGACTCAGTGTGCTTGACGAATGAACTTGAGGATTGAGTAGGTCCAATCCGCTTATAGAAAATGAACTAGTCTAGACTCAAGCAAGAGTTACGCCCCGATGAGAATAATTATTCTGCGGGTACGTTGCATGGTGATTCATGAACCACCGTGGATAATCGGACTCGTATGTGATTAGGGCGCAACATATTGTCGAGCTAGATGACCTCGTGATTGAGTACATGAATTGGTTAGAATTGGTGATGTGAATGGATTCGAATCTGTGCAGCGTATGTCTCGATGCAAATAGGTGATCGTGTTCGATGTTTAGAAATATGAGTGACGCGAGCTTGGGTAGAAAATTCTATATTATCGACTTTGGTTTGACCCTAGGATTGGGATCAGTGTTGGCATTATTGTTGGATAACTATGATTCCAATCCTGACGCTGACTTAGCCTCGAGAAATGGCCTAGCGGTTAGACGAGACGCCCATGTTTCAAGAATTGGCATGGAAAGGATTGATCTTGTGGATTGGTATGGATGGATTGAATGATACAAGAATAGGAAACCCTGCTCACGAGATTCGGCTGACATGTATATATTTCAGGGATGCCTAAAATTGTGCACGATGCGACTCGAGTGAGAACGACTAATTCTTTGTCATGCGGCTTAGTGAATGCATATATTTTGGGGACGCCTGGAATGCGTGCACGATCCAACCAAGTGATGAATTGAATTCAAGCAAGACTTGAGAAATGAAAAAGTGTTGAGGATCTTGAAATCGTGTTGAAGGAAAGATTGATGATAGTACGAGCGTGTCTCAGAATCGAAAAAATGCGTAGGCGGAGTGTGTACGATAAATTACGGCGTACCTTGCTCGACTGTTATAGTCCCGTGTCTGTACATGATTAAGTCTTGGCCATAGAAATGATAGGATTGGTTGCCTTCAGGAAAATCTCGAGGACGAGACTTGTTCTGAGTGGTGTATGTTGTAGTTCCCCGCCCCGCAAAGTCAATCGGAGGAATCAAAACGCCAACGGCGTTCGGACTTAGCCTTTCAACTGCTGCTCAAAGGCTCGTTCGGTTGAGACGACTCCTCGCTCAGGTGGTGTAGTTTCGGTGAACTCGCCTCATCTTAGCCTTCACTTAATAACTCGCATGTTTTCAACTTGCACAAGTTAGGCATCTTAATAAAAGAGACGCATCCACATAGCTAAGTAAATAATCCCGAAGAGTCGGAATGTCTTAGAAATGAAAATGTTCCCACGGTCTGCTTAGAAGTCGGCTTAGCGTGCTTTTAAATGACACTCGGTCCTTAGTCCCGTGGCTTGGGAGAAGGAAGTTGACCTAAGTTGCTAAGTTGCTACGACACTCGAATTAGCCTAAGTCATAGGCGTCGCCCGCGTGAATGCTCGATAAAGCATGCAAGGTCCCGTCATCAAAGGCTTGGCATAGCCTTCGCATGTCCCGTGGGTTAAGTCATTTTGCACGGCTTGTTGGCTTTAGTCTAGGCACCCGATGTCACGCCCCGCTCCCGTAGGAGCGATCGTCCTCGCTAAGGTATGATGCCGCACGAGCCTAGATTGCGCTCGTACAAGGCGGGTTCCATAACGACCTATTTCAGCGGCTACGACGGGGTCGTCGCACAGAAGTTCCATGCATAGGCATTGAATAATAGTAGCAAAAATTAGAAACAAACACAAGTTATTCAAAAAAAGCTCTTTATTGATATTGAAACAAAGATTATAAAGGGCGCAAGGCCAAGATTACAAGTCTCTCGAGCTCACTTTCCTCACATTACAAGTTCACTCTGCTCTCTCTCATCTCTCGATACAATACTTGAGCCAGCGGATGCTTTTGAAGGCGACGTCCATACATTATGTTCCATATAAGTCTTGACTCGATGCGGCCGTACGCTTCGAATCGCCAAGTAACTCCGTACCTTGACGCATCCAAGCAAGCTCCGCACCACGAGCTTCTAACTGTGCCTGCACATGAGAACTATGTGGGTGTCAGTACACAACTATACTGGTGGAATGAGCTTCTCGCCCACCCATACAAAATCGACCCATTTGATTTACTTTGTGTGTAACATAGTCCCTTTATGATTGTCTTTCTACTCTTCCCTTAGGATCGATTTTAGGACAGACGTCTTGGCCTATTTTGTGTCTATAGACCATCTCGTGCTTGCAACATCAACATTAACCTATCAAGTCGTGTTTGCCTTACGGCCTAAAATCAGAGACGTAACTATGCGATAAGACTCCATTCCCGTATGACCGTGCTATAATTTGTTGAGGCCGTGCCTCGTAACTCAATGAGACTCAATCATATCGCCACCTCGCGGCCCTTTTCTACTAAATTATCATCGATCCAATCAAGATTTGTGGGATAAGCGTCACTCGACCGACTTTGTCTTGCGGTATTTTTTGACTTAAACTCAAGACAACTCACATCCAAACTATGTAACTTATATGCCGACAACATAAGACTCGATGTCACATCTCGTGCCGAAGCACGTCGCCTACGTTGCAACCAAATCTTAGGACCAACATTTTATGTTCCAACTATACTCACACATTCAACTCAACTTCCTTGATTCCTTGATATACTGCACTCAATACTCGACTCAATCCAAAGACATACACGCAGATTTGCCGCCATGTCGACTCATCTATATGATTTGGTCACTGGCTCCCAGAGCCATTATGGACTCCCTTTTAGTTGAGTATAGGATGGACCGGTCAAAGCGGGTAGCTAGCCCCAATGAGCGTCCACCGAATATATTGCCCCAGGCTCAGCTATTTTAGACTTCCAGAGCCATTTTTGTTTCCTTAGGCCGCATCGGTCCCGTGGCCACGGGTTGCCGTACAGGAAAACTCTACCTTGTCGACAAGTTGTCCATGACCATCCAAGACTCGACTCAAACTGACGTCTCACACAGTCAATCTACTTCTAGTGTTACCATCTCTTTCAGGGCCAAGTTCAATTCTTCTCACATTTGAGACCTTGCCTCGACGACCCAGTCGCGAAACATCTTCTTTCTTGCCTCGACGACCCAGTCGCGAGCATTCTTCTTTCTTGCCTCAATGACCCAGTCGTGAGCACTCTTCTTTCTTGCTCTATCATTTCACTCAACTCAAGAACAACTATTGCAACACTTTACAAACTCAATAAATCAACCGTGGCCCGTGCCTTAAAATACTAAGTCCGTGCCATCGTATCTTGAACCAATTTGAAACTCTATGTGACACCACTGCCCAAGTCATACTGTATATGATGGGCCTTACAATCATGAGACTATGTGGTTATACCCAGCCGTAGAACTCATAGGGCCGTGCCTGCTACTACTCATGTTAGCTTAACGTAACTCGTCTAACTTACTTTACAACAACTTGACGAGCAAAGGCTGCGTGAAGCCTTGTGTCGTAGGAACGTGCCGTATACGTGTTTAACTTGAACAACCAAGCTATTTGGGGTGCCTAGACTTATACCACAAGCCGTGCAATACAACTTAACCCGTCGGGCGAGCAGAGGCTATGCCACGCCTTGGGCGATGAGACCGTGCATGCTTTATGAAGTATTTATGTGGGCGACGCCTATGACTTAGGCTACGTTCATAACTTCGCCTACTCAACCAACTTTCCTTCTTCCAAGCCATGGGATGAAGGATCGAGTGTCATTTTCAAAGCACGCCGTGCACCAACTCTAAGACGATCGTTGGACCTTTCCATATTCTAACTCAATTCGACCCGTCGGGATTATTCCCTTATCTATGTTGATTCGTCTCTTTTATTATCAAGCCTACTTGTGCAAGTTGAAAAAATACGATTTATTATGTGAAGGTTAAGATGAGGCAAGTTCACCGAAACTACCCCACCTGAGCGTGCGATCGCCTTGACCGAGCGATGTCTTCGAGCAGCCGTTGCAAGGCTAAGTCCGAACGCCGTCGGCGTTTAGAGTCCTCCGATTGACTGAGCGGGATGGGGCACTACACCCGAGAACTTAGTTGTTCAAGTCGAACACGTGCACGGCCCGTCCCCTCGATGTGAAGCTCGGCGTAGCCTTTGCTCGTCGAGTCGTTGTCCGAATAAGTTAGACAAGAGTTGCGTTGGGCTATCGAAACCATTTCTAGCACACTGTTCCGTTCTATCTGCGGTTGTCAAGTCGCGTAGTCCCTCGAGAACAAGGCTCGTCGTATAAAGTATATGACTTGAACGATAGCGTCGCCTAGAGAACCAGGCCTGTCTAAGGCACGAGCCATGGTCGGTTTAGTGAAAAGTATGCCACGGACAAAGGAAGTCCATGCGACTGGTTTTCGTCGAGATCGGTCCTGCTACTTGGGCGTCTCGCTATGTCTCGACAAGAAAACACACGAGATCGGTCCCGTTACTTGGGAGTCTCGTTAAGTCTCGATAAGCCTCGTTCACAGAAGGTCGGTCCCGCTACTTGGGAGTCTCGTTAAGTCTCGATAAGCCTCGTTCACACGAGATCGATCCCGCGACTTGGGAGTCTCGCTAAGTCTTGATAAGTCCCGCCCACGAGATCGGTCCCGCTACTTGGGAATCTCGTTAAGTCTTGATAAGTCTCGTTCACGAGATCGATCCCGCTACTTGGAAATCTCGTTAAGTCTTGATAAGTCTCGTTCACGAGATCGGTCCCGCTACTTGGGAGTCTCAATAGAAAGATGGAAAGCATGGTCATGTTAAGGAAGGATTTGATAGATCGAGTTGAGTCTTGCATGGTCATTGGACAACTTGTCGACAAGGTTAGGTCTTCTTGAGTGATCGTCGGGGCACCGAAATCACGTCGGCTAGGGAGAAGCGAGTGAGGCTCAAGTAGGATGCTGGATAACCGCATGGAAGAATTCGGTACCTTCGGGCTAGCTACCCGTGTAGGGACGGGCCGATATCCCCAGCCGAGATCCAAGATAGCTTGACATTGCTAGTGAGCACTCATGTAGATGGGTCGGCAGAATAGCGACAAACCGCGTGTATACCTTTGGATTGAGTCTAGAACTTGAATACATGTCCTATCGGTAACACAATGTCTGGGCCTAAGACTGGGCTGCAGTATAGGCACCGTGCTAGGCACGATACTCGGCGTTGGAATGTTCATGAAGTCGACTCTAGGTTTGGCAAGTCTTGTCTAAGTTGGTTTATGAGTCGAACAGGAAGGCCGCAAGGCGGCAGCATGGATAAGTCTTAATAAGTTGCGAGGTACGGCCTCGATCTTGAAGCACGAACATGTCTAAACAAGGTCTAGAGGCACGACCTGCACGAGTCGTCTCCTTGACGTCGCTGGCACGAGACTTGGTCTAGAGGCACTTGAGTTTAAGTGAAAGTCTTGGCACGACCAAGTTCGCATAAGTTGCTCCTCAGCGAAGCACTATCTCGAATGTGTTGAAGTCCTGAATAGAGTATGGCACGACCATGCCATCCCGAGTTGGAGTTCGGTCAAGTACATAAGCGATGAGGCACTACCTCGATCGAAATACGCGTTGGCATTATAGCACAACCATGTCGTTGCACGTCGGTTTGGTCAGGCGTCGTATTCTTAAAACTGATCCTAAGGCAAGACTAGAAAGATAATTGAAGGGGATTTAAGCTGCATAAAGTAAATGAACGTGTCAGTTTTTTATGGGTGGGCGAGGAGCTCACTCCACAAGTACAGTTGAGTACTGACACCCACACAGTTTCCATGGGCAGGCACAGGTAGAAGCTCGTGGCACGGAGCTCGCTTGGATGCGTTGAGGCATGGAGTTCCTTGGCAAGTCAAAGCGTGCGGCCGCGTAAACTTAAGACTTATACAGGACATAATGTATGGACATTACCTTCCGAAGCTTCCGCTGGCTCAAGCGTTGTATCTAGAGATGGGAGAGAGCAGAGTAACTTGTAAAATGAGAGAAAAGTGAGCACAAGAGACTTGTAATCATGGCCTTGCGCCTATTGTAATCTGATTTTTCAATATCAATAAAGAGCATTTTTGAATAACTTGTGTTTTGTTTTTAAATTTTTGCTGCATGTTCAATGTTTCTGCTTGGGATTTCTATGCGACGACCCCGTCGCCGCCGCTGTAATCGACCGTTATAGAACTGCCTTACACGAGCGCAATCTAGGCTCGTGTGACATCACGCCTTAGCGAGGACGATCACTCCTACGGGAGCGGGGTGTGACATAAGGAGGGACAGTTTGAAGGTACAATTTGGAGGTACAAATAGCATTATTCAGAAAGAAATAACTTCCAATAAGACAACAACACAACATTTTTGTCTTCCTTGTACCTCCGCCACGTGGCCCTCTTTGTTGGCTCATGAAAATGCTTGAGTGATTCTAGAAGCAAGCATAATTTTAAGGAAACAATTTCCAACAACACAACTTTTTTGCCTTTTGGGTACATATATTATTCAATTGTGTGACTAATAACGCATGAGGAAGCATGCAGTAGCATTCTCCACGTGGCCCTCTTCTGTAGGATAATGCATGCAGCAGCATTTAATGCTATGTTTACTATTGTGTAATTATTTCTATTGATATAGTATTAGTGTTTATTATTAAATTGTGGCATGCAGCAACATTAATGCTACATTTACTGTTGTGTAATTATTTCTAATGATATGGTATTAGTGAACACAATCTGTGAGAGAGTACCCGAAAGAAAGAGAGAGAGAGAGAGAGAGAGAGAGAGAGAGGGAGATCGGATAAAGAGAAAGGATCGAGTTCGACTAGATTTTAAACTTTAAATTCAATTTTTGATTTTTATAACTAATAACTAGTTCGCACGTACGAGTTTAGACGAACACTAACTGAGCCCGAGCAACGTGACATCAGCTAGGTTTCTAATACCGTGGCATTCTTGTTAATTTAAAATTTACAATATTATATTAATACTAAAATTTAAAATAGTTTTTGATTTAACATTTAGTTCAAACTAGTTAAAGTTAAAATTGCATTCTTTTTTATTTAAAATGTACAATATTATTGGAACTACAATTAATATTAACATTCGCTTGTCCCGTAGTTTAAGTCGTATTTCACTGCTTGTTGCTTAAGTCTATGCACCCAAAGGACTTGATTGTTCAAGTCGAACGCGTGCACAGCACGTTCCCTCGATGCAAGGCTTAACGTAGCCCTTGCTTGTCAAGTCGTTGCACGAACATGTTAGAAAAGAGTTTTGTTGGGCTATCGAAGTTATAGCAAGCACCGTCCCCTGTTGTCTGCGAACCAAATTTGCGATCGCACAAGGCATAGTCATAAGGTAATCCGAGACACGAGATCTAAGAGAATAAGCAGACAAATTGAATCACACATCAAGTAAAGGAAACTTTGAGATAGTCGTTCCATACATTGCACACATCCCTCAATATACAATAAAGTACTCTAGTGACCTGGAATGGAGGAACGCTGAGCCATATTTCTTGGATAATTGAGAGTCTTCAAAAGTAGAGTTACGGGTCAAGTCTTCGACGCACGGCCGAAGCTTCAAAATCACGAGCGAGGATCAGTACGATTCGCGGGACCTGCAATAGCGAGGATCAGTACGATCACATGTAAGCATTAAGCAGCTATCATATTCATCCCGTGTCACGTGCATTTGTTAAGCAGAGAAAGGGTGTGAATGCCACTGGCAATGTCAAGCCATCACGGACTATAGCTAGGTTAGACGGTGACCCTTTTACGGCGGGTAGTGAGCCCTGTGCGAATGTTCCCAAATAATCCACGCCGATGTAAGGCTGGCGCTTGCTATACTCGTTCCTCCCGGGCCGAATCGGTCCCTTGGCCTAGGAATGGATTGGTTGAAGGAGCAATACACAAGAATAGACTGTCATATTGGCAGGATTATTTTTGGTATTCCCGGTGAGGTAGAGTTTTTATTTTCCAGGGGCGAAATAGTACCTTCTCCACCAGTGTTACGGATGGCAGTAGTAGTAGCAGTTCAGTTTTCTAGAGTAGTAAAAGAGTTTCCTGATGTATTTCCCGAAGAGCTTCCAAGCATGCCCCCAGAAAGGGAGATAGAGTTCACCATCGATTTGATTCCAGAAACGGCACCAGTATCGGAGAGAGTCTACAGGATAACACTAATAGAGTTGGAAATCTTATACAAGATGATTGAAGAACTCAGAACCAAGGGATTCATTCATGCTAGTGGATCGCCTTGAGGAGCACCGATGCTTCTTATGAAGAAGAAGGATGGTACGTCAAGATTATGAGTTGATTATCGTACCTTAAACTCTGTAACAATCAAGAACATGTATCCCCTACCAAGGATAGATGACTTATTTGATCAGCTCAAGGGAGCGGCTGTATTTTTGAAGATTGACTTGCGGTTAGGGTACTATCAGATCAGAGTCAGAGAGCAAGACATCTCGAAGATAGCATTCAGATCGAGGTATGGACATTGGGAGTTCCTTGTTATGCCATTTGGAGCGACCAATGCGCCAGCCATATTCATGGACCTCATGAATCGTATCTTCATGCCCTATTTTGATCAGTTCTTGATAGTGTTCAAAGACGACATCTTAGTCTATAGCAAGAGTGAGGCAGAGCATGAGCAGCATCTTCGTGTAGTTCTTTAGATACTTAGAGAACACCAGTTGTACGCAAAGTTCAGTAAGTACGAGTTTTGGCTGGATCGTATCTCGTACTTAGGTCACATCATCACCGGAGGTGGAGTGGAAGTGGACCCCCAGAAGATAGTGGCCATAGAGACATGGCCAGTACCTAGCACCGTCGTAGAAGTTCGGAGTTTCCTAGGATTGGCCGGCTATTACCGGCAGTTTGTGTCAGACTTTGCTCGGATTTCAGCGCCATTGACGCAGTTGACCCGCAATGATATGGTGCTTGCTATCTCTTTTCTAGAACCTTATCCTTTCTTCTTTTTTGTGCAAAACTTAGCCTTTATTTTAAACTTAGTCGATTTACTCACTTAGCGATATCGTTGCGCTAAACGTTAATCGATTCATTCATTGTCTTGTATAGGCTAAGTAGAATTGCATGAGAAAGCATATTTTCCATTTTCAGTACCGGCAGTTTGATAGCAAGTGTTTCGTGATGAATCACGCCACGGTTTTTTTTGATTCTACACTATTATGACAAGCATTCATTTACTTCACATATTGATTTAATCGTTCAGATGATGGTTGTCGCAGTCTGTTTGGGGACAAAGATTGGATGCTTGCGAAGGGTTCCCAACAATTGACTCATCCAAATCAATGGGGACTCCTATGGCAACAACGACAAAACTTGATAATGATGAAGACGGTATCTCGGTCGACATTCATAAGTATCGAGGTATGATCGGGAGCTTACCCTATTTAACTGCTAGCCGACCCGATATTATGTTTAGTGTTTGTATTTGTGCACGATACCAAGCAAACCCGATATTATGTTTAGTGTTTGTACTTTCACTTCCATTAAATGTGATAATACTAGCTCTATAAATCTCACGATAAATCCGATTTGTCACTCACGCACGAAACACATTGAGATTAGACACCATTTTCTTCGTGACCATCAACATTGATAATACTAGCTCTATAAATCTCACTTCCATTATTGAAACTAATATTAATACTAAAATTTAAATTAGTTTTTGATTTAACATTTAAACTTAGATTTAAAAGTAGTTAAAATTAAAATTCCATTCTTTTTATTTACAATCTACAATATTATTGGAACTAGCATTAATATTAAATCTACAGTGACATTTCTGTTAATTTAAAATTTATAATATAATTGAAACTAATATTAATACAGTGGCATTACCGTTATTTTCAAATAGACTTTTTCTTGTTCGGTCATACCCCTCCACGAGCGGGTTACGCCTCCGAAATGAGCGGGTTAAGTAGCCTTTTCCAAAGAAAAGAACCCATCCGACTAGAGAGAAACAAAGAAGAGAAGAAGAAGAACAGTCGCAATGGAGAGGAGCAAGAGCAAGATCAACTGCAACGGATGGACCGTCATCCTTACGGAGATTCTCTCGATGATACTGGTACTATCGGGGATGCCGGCGGACGAGATAATGTGCAACGTGGCCCCAGTTTGTCGTTCGTGGTGGAAGGCGCTCAACGGTCCCTTAGACTATTGGTCCAACGTTGACTTTGTACAGTAGTGCTGGAGGACCTAGCAAACCGCTGACCTTAGTTTGATCGTAAAGAAGCTCGTGGCTCGCAGTGGGGGATATCTATTGTCCTTCTCTGCGTACAAGCTCGACGAAGCAGCCTTCCCTTTTGTATGTTTAAGGCCTGTGCAAAATTTTATTCCGTCTTATTCTAATACTTTATTTTTTCTATTACAAAATTTTACGTATACTTTGTTAGTTTCTATTGATGTTTTTCTATTTTTATAATATAGTAGGAAATTTCTAAGGGTGCTGCGCATTCCGAAGTGCGACGTGAGTGATGAAACTTTCGTGAGACACTTGGAGTTTCTTCCAGTGTTGGAAGAACTCGACATTAGCTACTGCCTCTATATCATGCCGACTGGAATATTTTCTGTCGGGAAGTATTGCCACCGTCTGGTCAAGCTGAGGAGGAACATGCCCCCTCCAGATTTCATGCTCAGGAACAGACTCGTGCTGAACACGTCGAACGAGACGGAGGGAAAGGCCGTGGCTGATTCGATGCCGCGTCTCGAGCACCTAGAGATGGGATTAGGCATGTTCAATGGAGATACGCTGTGATCTATCATATGCAACTGCAACGGGTATTCGCGTGCTCGACATATGTGGGTGCTTCAACGTGCACTTTGACGACGACCTTAAAAAAATTTATGATTTAATACAGACGTTTAAACGACCCTTTGATGATGTAATCCCAGGGGAACCTGGATACGAGATGTATAGTGATTTAGATCTCATCAATCAGTTCTGGGGTGAATGGTTCTTCTGACATTAGCATGCATGCATTCATTTTTTTCTATTTTTTACTAGTCTACATATAGGTACTTTATACGTATTTTAATTATAATATTATAAAGTCAGTTGTCATCTTTTCGACTTTTTCATGTGACTATTTATACGTCAAGAGATTCAAAGTACAATTATTTTTTTAATTTTTATTTTCTATTGAGAATAATAACCTTTAGAAAATGGTAATGACATAAAAATTTATTACCATTGGTACATAATGTTATATGGAAAAATGAAACTTGCTGTTTGCAAAAACAAAAGTGTTCTTTATTTCATAAACTGTGTAAAAAAATTACAATAGAATCTGGGAAAGTACAACTATAGGAATCCGATCTGAAGACGATCGTTTTATCCCTTGGACGATGTGAACTTTGAAGACGGTAGCCTCTGAAGAATGCAGCAGCACTTTGGCAAGAACTCCTGATCTCTGGTGATGACTTGAATGATCTCGGGCCTGATAATGAAGACTTGAAACTCTATTTATAGAGTTCTGGAAATAATTAATTTTTAGTTATTCTGAATTGCGCAGGATGGATTGCACAGACATTGGACTGCGCAAGCAGCGAACTGCGCTGGCAGTTACTCGATCGTGGACCACATGTATGTGACGCGTGGCATTGTTTGATTGAAATGCGCTTGGTCGTGTATAGATGGTTACCACATGGTAAGTAATCGATGGCATATAGGCCACGTGTAAATTGTCAGTTGTCTTGATAGAGTACGCCTCATGAACTGCGTTGGCTTCAAACTGCGCTAGATTGAATTGCGTTGTAGAGAGTCTGGCAGATTGCACTTCGATTGGGCTGGTAGCTTGCGCTGCATGTACAGCTATCCTCGAACGCTGTGCTGTACGAGAAACGAACAGTTTCCTCGTTCTTCGGGTTGTCAGCTGTCAGAAGATCTGATTTTCTGTCAGATAATGATGACGAGGCCACGTCAGCTTGCGCGCTTGGATGTATGCGCAGTTCAGCTTGCGCAGTTGAAATGTTGCATAATCTGTCTCCTGCGCAGTTCATTTGAAGAGTGCACAACTTGATTTTCTTTGCTTTTTTGGTGGGTGCAACTTGATTTTTAGGACCTACAAGTCCCCCTTCAAAGTTTTCGAAATTTAAAAATATTCAAAGTTTCGAAATACTTTAAATTTTGACTTTAAAATCAAGTTGCGCAAGTGATGCCTTGACTGCGCGTTTGGAGGAATCAGCTCCTAATTTTTTGGCGCAATCTGAGTTGACTGTTACTTTTGACAAACTATAAATAGTTCTCATTCTTCTTTCTGTCATTCTTTACTTGTTTCCATTTGTTCGAGAGAGAAAAAGCTCCTGTGCCATCTTCGACTCTTCTCCTTCTCCTCCTTCGACATCAATGGCCCCCAAACGTTCAACCGCCGAGAAGGGCAAAGCCCCCATTGAGTCTTCGACTCGGGCTGCGCCCCGAATTTCTCGGCACGAAGTCGGTCACCCTGCGCTACAAGATAGTCGATGGACTCGATCAAAAAAACCCTTTTTAGGGTTCTTTGACATTGTTGAACCTTCAAACCTTTCTCTTTTTAGAGATTCGGTTGTATTGCGCCACCCTGTTTAGGGTTTTGGTTGCACACACACAATAGTTTTCATTTTTATGACAACTATTTTCTTGCACAATCGGTGGAAAGCGCTGGCAAATGTTCAGCACAATCTACCGTTTTGCGCAAGTCTTTCCAGCAAACTGATGCTTTGCGCAAGTTGCTCAGCACAATCTGATGACTTGCACAAGTAGATGTATTGGCACAATTAGATATTTTGCGCATGTAGACTGCATTAGCACAATCTGATGCCATGCACATAGCGCAATCTAATGCTTGCACAATTTGTTAATCTTTTGAACAGAATCTTTGATTTTACATGTACTGAATTCTGTCTCTTTGTTTGATGCAGTTAATCTCAGGGAAGACCTAGAATATGAGATCTTTACAGGGACTCTAGCTGAACCGGAATTTAAGGAGGATCTGTCCCATGTGATATTTCCTCAGTATGCCCTGCCATCTTCTCGACAGGCCATCTTAACAGCTCAGGACAATAAAACATTGCTGAGCCTGATGAACGGGCAGCCTCTGCAAACCGCTGATGCCATTACTCATAAGAAGCCTCTATTTCTTTTTGGTGAGGCTCTTGATAAGAGTTCTCAACCGAGAGCTCGAGTTGAACAGAGACTCTTTCAGAGAGGCGAGAAAATGATACTGTTACCGGACATTTCCAGATGCCTCCCCCTATCTCGCTATACTCATGCGAGTTATCCCAGGAGGATGGACTGGGATATAACTCCTCTCCAGCAAGCCAGAACGGGGAACATTTGTGTGAAGAAGGGGCCAAACAACAAGGATATGTTCTATAGCTCCTCTGAGCGTCACAGCTCCTTGCTCAGAGGATTGAAGCCAGGCTGCATTCCACCGGAGAACTCCTCCCTGCTGCTGCCAGTTAGAACACCAATCTTTGTGAATGAATTTGCGAAGGTTGAGGGAAGATATCCGGATCAGGACATCCGATTGACAGGTCTGGTGAATCCAGATAACAAAAGATGGAACTGCATAGCCAATTGGATATTAGCTCAGTTTGAAGAGAAGCTCAAGGAGATTGAGCTGTACCAGGCGGTATACTTGTCACGACCCGCACCCACCGTGAGGGTACGAGTACGTAACAATGCCCAGCCTACGCCGCATTGTCGGCGGTAGAACGCTGTTCTAGGTCATGAACTATAACTAGCATAATATGAATACTCTCCATAAGGAGGCCAACACAGAGGTACAACTTAATCACAATCTAAGGTAGAATGATAAAGATAGAGAAACATGAAATTCAAAAGAGATACAGGAGATAGAAGTCTAAGTGTCTAAGATACATAATCCCAGAAATACATCTTAAAACTCAAATACAGTAATCCACAAGTAAATACAACTCCAGACAAAATGAAATAACTATCTAAACAACCTCTACTGTGTCTCCTCTAGGCTAGCAGGCAATCCTAGGCTATCTGTAAAACAGGTCCAGTCAGGACAGGAGCGAGCACATTACATCTCAACAGTTCATAGCAGGTTAGTAAATATAATCATACAGTAAAGTAAGATACAAGATCTGAAGAAATACAGTATGTAAACAGAGAGAGAACAGTAATAAAAATATCTACTATAAATAGAGAACTAATAGTGGCTAGTGATGTAAAGTACAGGATAGCACATGTGAACGGAACAGATTTGTACATGATCTACACTAAAGAGTTGTACATGATCTACACTACTAAAGAATTGTTCACATGACTACTAGCACTCCCCCGTTTTCCCCAATCAGTACACAAGGATCTAAGCAGGTTATGTTATTGTACATGATATCACATGGGGCCCTTAAAAGGGTGCACATGATAGTATACATGAAGGCTCTGTGAACATACTCTACCGTATACGGATTCCACCCCAAGCCTTATCTGTTTCTCGTATTGGCGGAGAGGTACAACTTTAGGACAGGGACTTTCATGACATCCTGTGGAGAGATTGGACTGGCTCTTCACGAGATGAAGTATATCTCGAGCTTGCCAATGGGGAAATTTCCCTATGAAGAATTTGTTCCAACAAATGATGAGTTGGACCGACTTCGTCGGGAGAATGCTGATATGGTGGCCTTTTTGAAGAACTGATGTGCCACTATAAGATCCGTTCTTTGTTTTATAAGAGTGGTTCCTCTGGCACTTGCTACTCGACAAAGTGGTTGCCCTATCTCTTCCTTAACCACATCATGGAGAAGAAGACTAAGGAGCATGATAAGTGCAACCCTAACTTCTTCAGACCACTCAGCCATAGTGAGGTGATAGGATTGATGGAGGAGAACAAGAAGATGGACATCAAGGTTGATGATGAACTTCAATATCCTCCTTTCAAGACAGGAGATGTTATTGAAAGTTTCATGAGAATGGGCTATAGGCCCATGTCAAAGGAAGCCCAGCTGGCGGGTTTCCTCACCTACTGGCTTAGACGATTTGTCATCCCTAGAGCCAGCACCGTCGATCGCTTCCATCACGACGTGCTCTTTGCTGCCGTCCGTTTAGTCTTTGGCTACCGGATGGATCTGCTATCAGCGATGACCTGCAGAGTGAATGCTGGTCTCCGCCTTTTTGTTGATTCAATACTCAAGGAGAAAGGCGAGAAAGGGAACTTCCCTCGGCTGGAGCTTCCCTACACTTATTTGTTCGGATGGTTGCTTCTGCACTATCCTTCATTGATGAACCCCGATATGGGGGCAGTCAGCGAAAGCTTCTTGCGGAGATTCTCCAAGAGTAAATGGATATACACCAGTCTAAGAGATTGCAGACGTGCTCTGAATCTCGGAAAGGGGTAGAATTTCTACTGTGTTCTCCCTCCAACTGGCTATGAACATATGTCTACAAATCTGGTTGATCTTGGGAGGCAGCCTTTGGATCGTGCAGCATTTGATTGGCTGAGGACAATTAGGCCGTCACACCTGCTTTATAGATTTGAAGATGAATGTTACTTGGAACCCTATCTTCCCAGCCGCTTTGCCCGTCAATTCGGCTACGACCAATTCCACGTGGGTAACGCTATAATGTGCCTGCAAGGAAAAGGCTATCTGATGATGGAGCCCGGGTATGGGCTTATTATAATGCTCGAGACACAAAAACAATGTTCTCGATGCCGACGAAAAGCGACCATGGCCCGCGGATGCTGTACACATATTCAATCTTCTACACATCGGCGAATACCTTTGCCGAGAACTTTAGTCTCGCCGACAGCTTCATGACAGTGGCTAAATTAAAGAAGGGAGCAACTGTTGTGTTGGCTTCTGGCAACGATGAGGAACGTGAACCAGCCGATGCACCGTTGGAAGCTTCAAGAGAAGTCAACTTCCCGGAAGAAGTCAACGAACCATTGCGTATCTCTTTGAAAGTTGTCAGATCTCCAGCCAAGGAGAGGAAGAGAAGAATAGAGGAACCTTCTTCTCCGGTTGCGAAGAAGAAGCTTATTTTGGAATCATCAGAAAGGGTCACGACCCGATCACAATCTCAGCAGCAGGCCGAATCAACTCAAAGAGAAGAGGCGGCGACCCCGACCTCTATCCAAAGACCGATAAATGTTATAGATGTAGAGAGTCCAGAGAGACCTCTACACAGAAAGAAAATAGTTTTCAGAAGAAAGAAGGTAGTCACTCCTCGACCTATGTCATCGGTCGTAGCTAGTTCTATTGCCGGAGTTACAATATCATCTCCTACACCCGCCCCTGAACCTGAAGCTTTCAGCCCCGAGAGGAAGGATGAGGCTGTAGAGACCATGGAGGAAGTCGTGGAGAAAGAAGATGAAGTGGTGCGATCTCCTACCCAGCTTTCGGCTACACCAAGAACACTTCGTGATGAAGAGGATCGATTAATGATCGATGCTCTGAACGATTGCGACTTCAGCCTGCATGATGATGTTGATCCGGCCGCTACAACTGACAGCGAAGAAGCACCAGAAGATAGTGTGAGTAATGAAGATACATCAACAGAAGCTGTTGATGATACTTTAAATCCAGAAGAGGACGCTAATGTCCATGTATCCTCGGAAGCTGTTGATGACACACTGAATCCTGAAGAGGATATTGAGGTACATGTGTCTCCAGAAAAGAATGCAGGTAAAGAAGTAGCACCTGAGGAAACTACTACTGCTGCTCCCAAAGGTATTAAATGATATTATCAACCTTCTTTTTATAGATTAAATAGCTGACATCACATTTTTATCCATGCAGAACTTGAATCTTCTCCAGTTCCTCCCACATGCACTGATATAGTGCCAATAACGATGATAGCTAGTGGTAGCCGACATTTTTTGGGCGGTTCTGAGGCAGGTAGTAGCCAGGCAGTAATATCTGAGGCTACTTCTGCTAGATTGGAACTCGTGTCAGCAGAGGACAAACTTGTCCCTGTACCTAGCAATGGTAAGATTACTCTTACTTTTGATCCTTCTTGATAGTTGCTAATGACAGCCAGCTGATGGTGTTTGTTTGATTTTTGTAGAGGAACACCTGGGAGGGGCGACTAGCTCTACCATGGCTCCATTATCTAGAGAGACCTCCACCCACATACAAGAAGCTGAACGTCCATCTGTACAGGCGCCTGCTGCTGCTTCGACGTCTATGGAAGTAGCTGCTACTCCTGGTGCTGTTGCTACTAACAGATTCATCATCGGTTCCTTTATCAATCTTTTCTTCAGTTCTCTAGGACGCTTAATAGAGAGGGTAATAGATAAAGAAGAGGTTGGTTTCATAACTGTTAGGGGTCCCACCTCCTATCTGATAGCTGCCATCCGGAATCAAGGTGATGAAGCGCAAGCTGCTTATCTTGAGCACATCCTGGATGAGCTAGAGGAATCGGTTAAGATCTATAAAGATCTGAATCGGGGGGAGATGGAGCCTTTGGTACAGGCCGAGTTTGAGAGGATGTCACAAGAGGTTGCAGTTGCGAAGGTTGATCTCCAGATTATCTTGGACACTTTCACTGCCAAATCTTCGGAATATAACTCTCAAATAGAAATCATAGCATCTGCTGCCGAGGAGAAGGAGAAGAAAGTTGCTGAACTAAAAGCGAAATATGCCCGTCTTCAAGAAGAGCTGAGACTTGTTCAGCTTGCTCTAGAGGATGAGGCCACACAACATCAAGCTACAATTCCGCAACTGGACACCCTGACCCAGGAAAGAGATGAATATGTCACAACTCATCAGGCTGAAATCTCTTGCAGACTAGTAACCATGCCGACTTTCGACGATAAGTCTAGAATGGAGGAAGCTAGGAGGCGAGTGATGGACTCTCGTGAGGAGCGACTGCAATCTTTAAAGCAGCAGATGACTAGCTTGATGACCCCGCCAGCGGAATGAGAAAGACTTTTTGTATCTTCAATTTTTGTGACATGTAATTCTGTAATGTCTCTTAATTTTGATCAATCAATAAAAAAATATTTTCTTTGTGGCTCTATTATTTATTGTATATCTTATTCAGATATAAATAATAGCGATAGAAAATATATTCAGAGGTGCAAGACATAATAAATTTCTTGATTTTTAGAAAATAATTATATTCAATTATATCTGCTAAGAGGTAATATAGACGTGGCAGAACATAATTTATTGAATCTTATTATTTCAGTAGACAACTTAATCAAGGATGACAAGTTGCTGATATGAACGAAATGGATGAATCGTCAAAATATGTGAACGAAATGAATCGTCAGGATGAACGGATGGACCGTCAAATGAATGTAATGAATGGATGAACTGTCAGATAGATGAAATGAACGGGCGAACCATCAGATGAATGTAATGAACGAGCAAACTGTCGGATGAATGTGATGAACGGGTGAACTGTCGGATGAATGTGTCACTTCATTGTCTTACGAATCTCTATATATAAATAGAACAGAAAATCAGATAGACTGATCACTTTCACTCTTCAACATAAAGATGTTGTCTGGAGATGCATCCAAGAAGGCTGAGATCGTCTCAAAGGTTGAAGCGGTTACTGAAGAACGTCCAGTCGAGCCAGCCCAGCCAAAGTAGACAGAGGCAGACGAAGGTTCATCTGTATCCAAGCCGCCAAAGGACATCTTGGACTTCCTTCTTGAACCAGGGAAGACTGAAGAAGAAGAGGCCATGAGGATAGCTGCTTGTAAGTTCCTGGTAGGTTCGAGCAAGGATGTTCTCAACTCTTTTGCCGATCAAGTTTTTGAGAAGGATGGTAGTGGTCCTCGTCCCAATTTTGAGAAGGATGATAGCGACCTTCTTTGATATTATTTACTATCATTCATGACGAAATAAAATCAAATTTTATTTATGAACTTGTCTGATGATTACAAGCAATGTCTTTTACATTTATACATAATATTTTTTGAGGAACTTGCCATTGATGGGCATCATTGCAACTCGACCATCCAGCTCTGAGAGTTGATAGGCTCCATTTGAGAAGACTTTGCTCACGATATATGGCCCTTCCCACTTCGCATCGAACTTGCCCTTGCTCATATGAGTCATAGTCATAGGACGTCTGACGGTTAGAATGAGCTCTCATTTCTGAAAGGCTTTGACCTTAACTTTGCGATTGAAAGTCTTTGAGATGCGGGCTTGGTATAACTCAATATGCTGTTGAGCCAATAGTCGTTTCTCGTCGAGTGCTTCCAATTCTTGGAGTCGAAGAAGGTCGTTGTTCTCTGTAGTGAGCTCATTGGAGATGGCAATCCTTAAGGACAGAATTTGAAGTTCCAGGGGTAGAACTGCTTCACAGCCGTACACTAAAGAGAAGGGTGTACAACCTGTAGGGTTGCAGACTGTAGTACGATAGGCCTAAAGACATTCCCTAAGCTTTTCACTACAATTTTGTTTGTTACTAGACACAAACTTTTTGAGGAGCTTGATGATAGTCTTGTTGAAAGCTTCAGCCAAACCATTAGCAGCAGGATTGTAAGCTGTCGAAGCGACATTGTCAATCCGATGATCGTCACAGAACCTTGTAAACTTTTGGCTGATGAACTGAGGTCCATTGTCAAGAATGATCCTTCGAGGTACACCAAATCTATAGATGACATGATGTTTGACGAAGTTAATGACACTGCTGGTCTTAACTTCAGCCAATGGTATAGCTTCGGCCCATTTGGAGAAGTAGTCGGTTATTGCCAGTATGAACCGATATCCTCTAGAAGAAGGAGGATTGATGGGACCTATAATGTCCATGCCCCAAGCTTCAAAAGGCCATAAAGCAGCAGTCGGATGAAGGAATTCTGATGGTTGATGAATAAAATCTGCATGGATTTGGCAAGCTCGACATTTCCTTGCATATTCGATGACATCAGATACCATAGAGGGCCAGTAGTAACCCATACGTCGAATACGATCCTGTAGCTTAGGACCGGGTTGATGTACTCAGCAGACACCGTTGTGAGCTTCATGCAATACTTGCTTCGCTTCATCACCAGCAAGACAGCGCAAGAGTAGGCCATCATAAGTCCGCCGGTAATAGTTTTGGTAGTCTGATTGTAGTAGAATCGCAGAGACCGCCAACGAATACTCGTAGCTTCCTTGGGATCTTCAGGAAGTATGTCATAAACTACGAAGTCGATGAAAGGAGCTCTCCAATCTTCACTGATAACATTGACTTCAGTAAGATTACTGAACTCAATATTACGATTGTTTTTGATGCAGAACAATTCCCGATTAGAGACAACCACCATCTGCTGTCTTTTGATAGGGATGGCTAAGACTGCTGCAAGATTGGCTAAAGCATCGACTTCAGTATTGCAAGCTCGACAGACATATTCGATGAAGAAGTCTTTGAATGATGTAGCCATGTTGATTGCCACTTCATAGTAAGGCACTAGATCTTGATGGCGAACTTCATAGGTTCCTCTAACCTGGTTAACAACCAGCTTAGAGTCACCATAAACTTCAAGATATTCAATGTCTAGTTGTTTAGATAACTGAAGACCAATAAGTAGAGCATTGTATTCTGCTACGTTGTTGGAGCAAGGTTCGTCGAAGGAATAGGTTCTTTGAATAGTTGACCCGTCTGGAGAAACAAGGACAACTCCAACTCCTGCGACAATGGCACCATTGGGTCCAATCCTGGATGCACCGTCAAAGAATAGACGCCAAGTAGGAAATTCTTCGGAGATCATATTTGATTTCAATGTCTCGTCTAGAATTTCATCATAAAGTTTGGATGTCTCTGGAACAGGATGAGCTGCTAAGAAATCCGTCAGTGCTTGACCTTTGACCGACTTTTGAGGAACATATACCATGTCATATTGGGCTAGCAGAATGGCCCATGTAGCCAACCGAGAATTGAGTGTGCTGGACTTCTTCATTAGTACCCGAAGAGGATTAACTCGGGATATGACATGAATAGTTTGGCCAATGATGTAATGCCTCGTCTTTTGAACAGCAAACATAAGAGCTAGGTATTCTTTTTCGACCGGACTATAACGGTGTTCAACACCAATCATAGTACGACTGAGATAATAGATGGCATGTTCATGGCCTTCTTTGTTCTTTTGGGCAAGTAAAGCACCCAATGAATGATCCATAGCACGGACATACATTAAGAATGGTATGCCTGAGATCGGTGGCACCAAGACTGGCGGGTTCATGAGATATCGCTTTATGTCGTCGAATGTTCGTTGATAAAAGTGTTCTTTATTCACAAACTATGTAAGAAAATTATAATAGAATTCTGGGAAAGTACAACTATAGGAATCCGATCTGAAGACGGTCGCATTATTCCTTGGACGATGTAAACTTTGAAGACGGTAGCCTCTGAAGAATGCAGCAGCACTTTGGCAAGAACTCCTGATCTCTGGTGATAACTTGAATGATCTCGGGCCTGATAATGAAAACTTGAAACTCTATTTATAGAGTTCTAGAAATAACTAATTTTTAGTTATTCTGAATTGCACAGGATGGATTGCGCAGACATTGGACTGCACAAGCAGCAAGCTGTGCTGGCAGTTACTCGATCGTGGACCACTTGTATGTGACGTGTGGTATTGTTTGATTGAAATGCGCTTGGTCGTGTACAGACGGTTGCCACATGGTGAGTAATCGATGGCATGTAGGCCACGTGTAAATTGTCAGTTGTCTTGATGGAGTGCGCCACATGAACTGCGCTGGCTTCAGACTGCGTTAGATTGAATTGTGCTGTAGAGAGTCTGGCAGATTGCGCTTCGATTGGGCTGGTAGCTTGTGCTGCATGTACAGCTGTCCTCGAGCGCTGTGCTGTACGAGAAACGAACAGTTTCTTCGTTCTTCGGGCTGTCAGCTGTCAGAAGATCTGATTTTCTGTCAGATAATGATGACGATGCCACGTCAGCTTGCGCGCTTGGATGTATGCGCAGTTGAATTGTTGCGCAATCTCTCCTGTGCAGTTCATTTGAAGAGTGCACAACTTGATTTTCTTTGCTTTTTTGATGGGTGCAACTTGATTTTTAGGACCTACACTTGCATGCAAACTTTATTCCTTTGACTCTTAAACATAAATGACATGCAAGTTGACATAATAACATCATGTTTATAAATACTCAAGGGTATTTTAGGAATTCAAAAGTTTCACCACCAAATTTTTTTATTATATAGTAGAATAGATATAAAAATGTATAATATGAATTTTATCCAATTATAGTTAAATACGCTTCTAACTCATTTGGTTAAGGTGCAAGGTGCAAGATTTTTTTTTTGAGTTCGATTCTCCATTTTGACAAAATTTTACTTTTTTCAACAATTTTTTACATGATTAATTTTTTTAATAAAATGGACTGTGATATAATGACGCCTAAGACGGCTTACTTTTGAGCCATTTTGAAACCTCATTATATAATGGAAGATATGATATCAGTATCTTAACATTAATACAACATCTCAGTGTAATCATATCCAAGAGATTTCGATATTTCCCAACACAGATTTTACTTTCTTCAAGATGAATTTTGGCGGTGCAAATTCTACTCATATTAGTGGTATCAGTGCCATTCACCATAATTAATGGTGATCGATAGACATTTATATAATAAGAGTGGCTGGGGGGAGATACGAAAACATTGGTTTCTTTTTCACAATCCTTTAAAATCTATTTATACAGCCAAACAGTCAAACTATTCATCTTCACCAGCCTTCAAAACCAATTTATATAGATTCAAAGTAAAACTAAACAGCCAAACTATTTAAAATTCACAACCCTACAGAACAGTCTTAAATGTACCATTCTCCGTCCTAAATGTACCATTCTCCGTCCTAAATATACCATTCTTCGTCCTAAATGTACCATTCTACATCATAAATGTACCATTCTCTGTGTTAGAGGAACATAGAATGGCCATTACCCATCCCAAATCATTCTATACTAAGTTAAAAGCATATAATAGCACCTAAAAAATATTAACAATAGAAAAATTCTACAGAACCCACACACCAGACTCGAACCTAGGCCTTCCATGTAAAATCCAAACAACACAACCAACTAAGCTTGGAATAAGAAGAGTCACTGGAGGTCATTGAATATCCCCAACTTCCAATAAGGAATAAAAAATTGAATATCCCCAACTTCCAATAAGGAATAAGAAGAGTCGGTTAGGAACATGTATAATATAAATAGGGGTCCCCAATCATTTGAGTAGGTAGCACATTTAACATGGCTCCAAAAAGATCATCTGGTTGGGAACCATGGCCAGAGTCTTCTTCCGGTCGTCGTCGAGCCTCTCCACATGGAGTACCCTCTGCGCCGCCTTCGACCCATGACTGGCTGGCAGAGGCTGTGGAATTTCTGACCTCCTGTGTGTTGTCACTGGAGGTCATCGCTCGACCTCTTCATCCGGCACCCAACTTTGACTGTTGCCGATCACTCCGGAGGAACGAGATTCTCTGGAGAAGAGGGAAGGGTTTCGCCGCCTGTGCCATAGGGTGGGTGTGCGCACCCTGCAGGACTTTGCGGAGATTCTTTGCGAGGCTAGTGAGGGGTAGACCTCTTATTTTTCTATTTTTTTAGTTTTTTACAGTTTTTTCCTCCTCTTGTATCCTTCGTCGAAGAATGTTTCGGCGACGAAGCTGGGATTTAATGAAATATAATATTTTGTTAACTCAATTTGGTTTCGGCTACAAGCGACTAACTATTTTATCGATTTTTTAATTAATAAATCTTGTTACGTCAAATCCATATATCAGCGACGATATCCCCATCAATGACTTGTTACATCATAGAATTGATTATGTTGCCAGCGTCAATCTTGCCATCAAATCTATCTTAAATATGATTACAAAGTAAACTAGAGGACAACTTTGAGTGCTTCAATTATACTCTTTTCAAGTACATAGTCTTGTTACCAAGTCGTCAAACGTGAAAAATTCGGGATGGCAAAAATACGAGTATAGAACGGATCAATGTAAAAAAAATACGTTCAAAAATTTAATCAAATATTCGAAAAATGGAAATATTGTGATTAGAAACTTCACATTCTTAAATAAGTTGTCAAATTTTGTTAATTAAACATGTTTCCACTACGTTTTTTGTGTCAAATTTTTCAATAATTTATACGGAACACGTGGATATATACTAGTAATAATAGTAATAAATTTAATTTTGGAAAGGAGTTTTTAAAATTAGGGTCTCAAAATTCCAAAGGTTTATGTAGTAATTTTACATGGATATATAATAGTAATAATAGTAATAAATTTAATTTTGGAAAGTAGTTTTTAAAATTTAATAGTAATAAATTTGACCGCCTTATACTAGTAATAATAGTAATAAATTTAATTTAAGACTCAAAACAATTCTAATTTTTTCCACTTCCCAAGGTCATATAAGACGGTCGAATTTTCCTTCTTCTTCTCTCAAACCCTCTTTCTTCTCCCAAACCCTCTCGCAAACCCTCTTCTTATCAAAATGTCGTCGAAGAAACAACGACCGTCTCCGAAGGAGAAGAATCCACAAAGGGATGCGATACAGGCCCGAAGGACAGAAATTGCAAGGGCGACGAAAGCTAAGATTATGGTCGCTAGGGCAGAGGCCGAAAGGGCAGAGGCGAAAGCAGCGGCAATGGCAGCGACGATGAAAGCAGAGGCGGCAGCCAAGCCACCTGCAAAAAAGGCTAAAAAACTCATTGCTCGACAAAGACCGAAAAATCTATCTTCGATACAGAGTCGTCGGAAGACTCAACTTATGAAGATCGAAGGTGTACTCAAACGAAGGCTAAGGTGGCAACGGATACAGAGTCATCAGCGTACTCTGAGGATTTTGAATTCTCATCAGAAGAGAAAATTGAAGTGGAAGAGCAATCATCAAATAAGTCCCAGGATGGAGAGGAGGTAAAAATTTTTAAAGACTCTAAATATAAGAAGATTTATAATAAATATTTTAAGAAAAAGGCTATTATGCTTGAAAGATCAATTAAGATTGATGATATCGAAGACGAAGCTTTCCTGGATATATTAAAATTCTATCAATTGGAGAAACTGTACAAATCCTATCTTAAGAAAATCTTCCAAACAATAGTAAGAGAATTTTACTCAAATCTTTCGGCTGAAATTAAAAAAAAAGAGGATCAACAACTGGTGTTTCTGAGAGGGAAACTGATTAGGGTAAATGCTGCTATCATTAACAATTTTTATGGATTTGTCACGACCCGCACCCGCTTTTCGGACGCGAGATCGTGAGCAAACTAGCTACGTATCGAACGGATTCCAGCCCGACTCGAGTACGTATAAGTTGTCCAGAGTAGGTATCATGTCTAATCTAAACTATATCTCCATCCACAGGAATCATATAAACAAGAATGAACAAGTATGGGTCACGGTCTGCAGCCCATTAGCATATTGTCCGATTAGACTCCAAGAATGATATGAATCTATAAAATAAGAAGAATATATCATGGCATGGGATATAAAGCACGAGAGGATAATAAAAAATATCATAAGCAAATACCTGTATCCCTGCAGGTGTAATCACTACCATCATGAGCCGCTAACTAACTCCATACAATCAGCTACCTGAATGGATCATCAGGTCCTTAGGGGACATAGCAAAATACATAAAAATATGCCTATCTAACAGTTTAATCATACAATAATATAAACAGGGTATAAACAGGAACTAGACATGAGACTGACATGTGACTACTGACAGGTAACTATGAACACGGATACGAAATCAACTATGCATAATGAATTGCTGGAAGAACAAGTAAACAAGAGATCAATGGAATACCAACCCTCATCCTGAATGTGGACTCGCAGGTCAGTTTCAAGACAAGTCACCCTCGCCCCGTGTGTGGACTCGCAGGTGCAAACGAACAACCCTCGCCCCGTGTGTGGACTTGCAGGTTGTGGGAACTATATAGGAATAGCAGTTCAATTACACACACTTGTGGACATGATTCAGTCAAGATACAGGTGATGATACGACACGACCCAATCACGTTACACGAAAGAACCAATCCAATATGAACTACAAGGCTAACCATGAACAAGGACTATATCTATACTGGCATACACGATATACAAATCACATGTAAATAACTAACTAGTAAAACTATATTAATAATAGAAATATGCATGTAAATAAACTGTAGAGGAAGGCAAGGTATACTTGCCTGGTTGTAGCACGAAGAGCCAACAATAAACCGTCAACCGGTAAGCCAAATAAGTCCAAATCTCACAACTATCTCCGAAAGCTAAAACAAATATTGCCAACTTTCTCAGAATAGTCAAACTAGCTAGGATTGCCTGTCCTTAAGTCCAATTCTGGACACAGGGGCAAAACGGTAATTTTAGACAAAAATGATGTTCGCTGTTGGACCCGCGTTGCACCAAAAATTGTGCCAGAGTCAACGGTCTATAAAGTCGTCAAACTATATGTCAACATGTCCAGTTTTTTGATACAAACCCAACCGTATGTCCAAAGTTGGATTTCGACGGGCCGTGCACAAAATCGTCCGTTGAATCGAACCGTAGGGCCCGCAAAACGGTGGTCCAATCAACTGTCTCAGAATTGGACCAAACTTGGCATACATGACCAAAAAAAATGATACGGTCTAGTTGGCGCAAGTTTCGTCTCGATCTGACGAGCGTGCGCAAAGTAATTAGAAAATTTGCACAGAGGCCGATACGGTGAATTTTGATGGATACGCATCAAATTCGTCGCGCACACACGACCAATTTGAATTTCGTTAAAAGCCCACACGTCCGCAATATACGTATGTGCCTTTCGATGCTTACGGTGCGCGACCACATCGCCCAGATTGACGGGACGCTCGCCGTATTCGATGAATTTTCTAGTTTTTGAAAACTGTTTTTCATGGTTTTTCTTGATTTTTGAATTTGAATAACTTTGTACATAATTGATAAATCTGGATCTACCAAATAGGTTTTAATCTTGTATATATAATCTAAAACTGTTTCTAATAGGTTTTCGAAAACTTATAATATCTGGCTCGAAAATACCCTTCTAAAACAGGGTGTCAGGCCGTTCTTAGGTTCGATTTTTGGACAGATTTGTCTCGACTTTGTGTCGAGTTCACGGGGTGATCGCGCTGTCTCATTCAATTCCCCTTGATGGAAATTCGAGAGGGTCATATAGGGTTTCTACGGGACTTAACAAAACTAAAAACGACCTAGTATCAAAGAAGAAATTGGGTTGTGAACAGGGTTACCTGGACATCTTCAAAACAGGGGACCCTGTTTACTGTTTGGCCATGGGGGCGGCGTTGGTGGCTTCCGGCGAGTCGTGGCCGGCCATTGGCCACGTGAGGTGGCGCCAGGGGGTCTCCAGGGTGGTGAGGCGTTAGGGTTAGGGAGTAGATAAAAAAAACTCCTCCCTTCTCTCGATCATATATATGTAGTTGTGCGTAAATTACCGGGGTCGGGGCTATTTTATGGGGAAAATGAGGCTCGGCCTGACTGTTTTCTTAGTGTATGTTGTGGGGCTTTTTGCAGCAGGGAATGGGCTGGGCTAGGCTGGTATGGGATTGCTGCTGCTACTCTTTCTTATTCTTCCTTTGTTTTTAATACTTGTATATATATACATATATACATATATACATATATACCTATATATATATATATAAATACATATATACCTATATACATTCATGTATGCACACAAGTTTAAATATACATATATACAATATATATATATATATATATATATATATATATATATATATATATATAATGTATATATTTACACACACACACTCACACACACATATATATATATATATATATATATATATATATATATATATATATATATATATATATATATATATATATATATATATAATATTTCCTGATGTGGGTGCGGTTATGGATTTCTGATGGGGAGCTCCATCAGCTCGAGTCCCTCCCCTTGGCCAGTGGCCGGCCGTCCCCCGGCGGCCGGGGTCTTTCTGGCCGCCCTCCTCGTAGGGAGGCCCCCCCATGTTTCGGCCGGAGCATGCTCGGCATGCGGCGGACCCCCTCCCCAAAACCGCCGCCACTCTCGGCGTCGCCGGCCCCGTCGCTCCCGGGTCAGCGCCCCCGCCCCAGGTCAGCGCCCCCGCCCCAGGTCAGCGCCCCCGCCGCAGCGAATCCTCCTCCCCCGGCCGCCCTTGGCGCCCCTCCGGCTCAGGTCCTCGCCGCCCCGGCAGGCTCCCTCCCTCTGGCAACGCATCCTCCCGAGCCCCTTCTGGCATCGGCTTCGGGCTGCCTTTCCGTGCCCCCGCTAGTGGCTCCTTCCGTCTCGTCAGCGGCCCACCCCAGTACGGCGTCGGCATGTCGCCATTTCACCTTCCCGCCGTCGCAGCCCTCGCTGACGGCCCTTTCCCCATCCCCAACGCCTTTTCCTCTCGCGGCCCTACTCTCCTGGCCAGCGCCCCCTCCATCCGCGGCGGCGCCCCCCCTCGAAGAAGGGTGCATTTTTCTCCCTCCAGTGGCCGGTCCCGTAGCTCCCGGCTCCCGGCAGCCCTGGCCTGACCGTCGCCTCCGTCCCTCCTGCCTCGACGGTGCTCTCCCAGACGGTGGAGGCCCCCCCTTCGTGGGCTTTGGTGGCGGCGTCGCGCCCCCCCGTGCTCGTCGCCCCCCTCGGCGAGCAGCGTCTCCCCGGTGTCGCTCGGCGCCTCCTCGCTGTCCGTGCCCCGTTACGAGCTTCGGTCCCACCACCGCTCGCTGACGGTCCCCCCTCTGTGCCGGTGCTGAGTCGGTGACCCCGGCGGCCAGTCCCCCTTCTCTCCCCGGCCGCCCGTTCGCCTCCTCCCTGTCTACTTCCTTCTCTTTTCCCGGACGCCGTCCCTCTCGCTCCGGCAGACGCGGCGGCCGAGTTTCCCCTCCCCTCCTATTCCCTCTAGCCTGCCCCTGGCCGGAGCATCCCCTCAGCTCCGGTTAGCGCGCCCAGGGGGGGCCGAGGCATCTCGGGCAGTGCTCTCCACCTCCGCCTCTGGCCGGAGGGCTTTCCCCCACCCTCTCCTCGTCGGTCCTCGCCGGTCCGGCAGAGCCCCGGGTCTCACGCTGGGCTCCCGCGTGGCGTGCGCCCCGCCTGGGGCCGCGCTCCCACCCTTGGGACGCGCTCCCACCTGTCCCCTTGGGCCGCACGCCCTTTCTCGGGCAGCGCGCCCGCTTGCTTTGGGCAGAAGCCCGCACCTTCCCCCCAACCGCATCGGGCGGTGTGCCCTCCCCAACCGGGGTCGAAATTTCGTATTTTCAATTTTGAAAATTTACTTTTCGTCCTGCACGTCAGGGCTACGCAACCGCTCTCCAGACTTTTTATATTTCGTAATTTATAACTTGTCTCTGTAATTTCGTAAGTTTAGTTGCCTACCTCGAATTATTGCCTACTAGTACATCAGGACACGTGTTGTGTGTTACGGTCCTGATAACTTCTTTATTGCTCTTTTCGAGCCCATCTTATTTTCAATAAATTATCTGTTGGATTATATATATATATATATATATATATATATATATATGTATATATATATATATAAATATAATATATATATATATATATATATATATATATATATATATATATATATATATATATATATATATATATATATATATATATATATACATATATATATATATATATATATATATATACATATATATATATATATATATATATATATATATATATATATATATTTTAAATATATATATATATATATATATATATATATATATATATATATATATATATATATATATATATATATATATATAAAATATATATATATATATATATATATATATATATATATATATATATATATATATATACGTAACATATTTATATGTACATATATTAATAATCATAAATATAATTACTTGCCTATATGATCAATATATATACCATGGTATTTATACATATATATATACCACAAATTTCATACAGACAATACAATATTATAAATATAATCTATATTAATAATATGTAATAGTAATAAATATATTTATTTAATTACCACAAAATAATAAAATAATAAAATGGTGGTTTGGTGAATCCATACTATTCACCTTTATTCGAGTCCAAAAAATTGTACAAATATTGTAAAATAATATTTAATAATAAAATGCCAACTTTTGTACAATTATCCAAATAATTAAAAATGTACATCAATACCCAAAATAATTTAGGAACTATTTGTACACACATAAATATGCCTACATGGTCGTCTTTGGTCTCACTACATAACTACAAAGGCTTGGATTCGGTTCGGGCCCAGTTCGGGCTAAGTTGGTACAATCGGGTCATCTAAAATTAATATATCTAATTAATAAATAAATAATTCATCGGTGGGGGTTAAGTCGTAAATTGATCTGGTTTTTCTAGTTAGGACACACTTATGGCTAGATCTTCCTTGGCATGGCTAATACACTAGTCAAGGCACGCCACTGTACTATCGTGCCATGATTCTTAGTCGTCTGGTACTTCAAAACTCAACCATAGCTAAAATTATCTACCGTAATAATTAACTAAAAATCATTTATAAAATTCTAAAATCACTATTTAAATCAAATAAATAATAAAAGATATTTTAAAAAAATTTCGGGAAGGGAAGCTACAGGATTTGATCCAGTTCCTGAGTTTGATATGAAAGATATTGATAATGTTTCCATGAGGGATGCAATTTATGAGATTACAGGTGTATCAGTGGGTGCCAAGACCCCTCAAAATGTATACAAAGATTAATTAAAAACTTTGTATAAATTGTTGCATGCCTACGTATCTCAAACACTCAACTCTACAGGAGATGAGTTTTCCATCCATCCCGAGAGAGTAAATTTTTTTTATTATATGGGGAAAAAAGGATGAATATAGGTTCCTACATGTTCAGTAGAATGATGCATCTCGTGGGAAAACCAATTGCAAGGACAGCTCTTCCTTTCGGAGAATTTGTATGCTCGATGGCTAGTAAACATTCTGTCCCAAGCTTAGTAGTGGATGTTTATATTAAAAACAAAGGCCCCATGAGAAAACTAACATTCGCTCGAATATTTGGAAAATAGGCAGCAGCTGCAAGCAAACCATCAACATCTGGAAAACCATCAACTTATGGAATCAAAAATACTAAAGACAGGGTTGATGATCTATACAATTTTGTTGCTGCAAACTTTGAAAATGTCTTCAAAGAGATGAAGACTATATCCGACAACCAGAAATTGATTCTGGATAAGATTAACCAGATAGATGTTGAATTTGCTGACCAAGAATAATATTTTTCTTCCCTCGTGAAGAAGGTAAATGGGGCTAGCCCAAACTCTTATGTAAAAATACACACTATGCACATTGACACTTTAATGCTAGCCTTCACTTTGATACTTCTATTTATGTTTCTGGATGACATTTCTACATATACAGTGAGTCCATACTGACAATAATTTTTCTTATTCCGTCCCTCAAGGTGTAGGTGAACGATATTTTGAGGAAGAAGAAGAAGAAAAAAAACAAGAAGAAGAAGAAGATGGAGATGGCTATGAAGATTCATCTTTTGAGTTTTGAAGCTTTTATTTCAATTTGGAAGTAATATTTGAATTGTAATATGGTTCTAAATATTTTTTGGTCTTGGCGGTCAAACTAAATTTTGTGTTTGAAATATTGTAAGACTAAACTTTTCGCTTGTACTAAGTGCATAGTTCGTAATTTGTTTGAAAAATGTAATATGGTCTTGAATTTAGAGTAGGTCTGATATTTATTTGGATTACTATATTGTGAATTATGCATGTTCTATTTTGAATTATGGGCAGATTACTGTAACGTGAATTATGCAGTTTATTGGACTTAGAATTAAGTATACTTAATTTGATTATAATTTTTTGGCTGAAGCGTTTATTTGATTTGCAGTTGGCCTTCACAGATGATATTGATATTTTAATGTATTCCTTTGATTTGCAGATGCCCTTCACAGATTTCATGAGTCCTGGGTACATTCCTAGGGTTTACAGATGGCCTCATTTTGGATGCATTTCTGGGATCACTAAACTTTTTTTGATTGCAATGTGTTTTGCTTTCTGTAAAAAATCATTAAAACGATGCCATCAGTATGAATTCGATGCCAGTGTAATGCATAATGTAATCCTGTCTGTTCATCACTTGTTATTGCTAAAGCAAAATTGTAATCCTGTCTGTTCATCCCTTGTTATTGCTGAAGCAAAATTGTAATCTTGTATGTTCATCCTTTGTTATTGCCATCAGTACATCGATGCCATCAGTATGAATTCGATGCCAGTGTAATGCATAATGTAATATAAGAAAAAATTTCTTGGATAGTAGGTTAATTATATTCAAACACTCGCAAGAAATTTTGTGCAGCCATACAGTGGAAGCCTGATAAAATGATATTCAGATTTTCTTGAACATGATTTAATATTAAATGAATATACTTTGGTAAATGATATTAAAAATACTGTAAATATTTGGTGAAAAAAATATGAGATACTTGAACATTTCCAGTCCTAAATGTACCATACTTTGTTAAAAGCACAGAGAGTGTCCATTCTCCGTTTTAAAAGAACGGAGAATGGCCATCCTCCATTTTAAAAGAACGGAGAATGATCATTATTCATGTTAAAGGAACGAAGAATGGCCATTCTCCTTGAGAATGGACATTCTCCGTGTTAAAAGCAAAGAGAATGGCCATTCTCCGTCCAAAAAAAAATATTCTTTTCGAAAATATTATCATTAGAAAAGTAAAAAATATTTCGTCCGATCAATACAGATTTTTTTTTAAAAAAATATGTGAGCAGATGATCCGTCCGACCTCAGAAGTAGGTTTCCTCAGTTCACCACCACCACCATCACATGTAACTTTATTAACAAAATATTAAATTGTTAGATGAAAAATAAAATTTTTGACAATGGCATGGACAGTAAAATTAGAGCACTACCAAAATACAGGCAAATAGCGACTGAAAATTAGCGACGGCGTAATCAATCGCCAATTAGTGACCGACAAGCGACTTACAGGGGATAAATTTTTTACTTAAATTTTTTATAAGTTTAGCGATGGATCAGTGACCATTTAGCGACGGAATATGTCAACCGACTAATTAGCGACAGATATATACGTCCCTAAGCTGCTGTAAAAGTCGAAACGGAAGGATTAATTTTTATTCTAAATTTTTTTCATAAAGGTAGCGACTAACGAGCGACTACTTAGTGACATTTTCAAGTAGCGACGGAAAATTTTTGTCGCAAATTTGTTGTGAAAATTCGAAAGTTACTTAAATTTCAAACATTTCCCAATCTCTCTCTCACTCTCAAAATCCTTCTCTCTCCACCCCTCTACCCCCCCCCCCCCCCGACCGGCGATCACCCCCCTCCCGACTGCAGCCCCCTCCGGCGACCCCCTCCGGCGCCCTCCCCCACTCCGGCCCCCTCCCCCTTCTCCTCCTCCGATCGAATCCCCTAACCACCCCCTCTTCTTCTCCTCCGTCGAGCCCCCACCTCCGGCGACCACCTCCCTCCGGCGTGCTCCCCCACTCCGTCCCCTCCTCTTCTCCTCCTTCGAAATCCCGTACACCCTCCATCTTCTCCTCCTCTGTCGTGCATCCCTCCGACGACCCCCACCTCCGACGACCACCCCCTCCGGCGTCCCC
This sequence comes from Iris pallida, assembly GCA_029216955.1. Taxonomy (NCBI): domain Eukaryota; kingdom Viridiplantae; phylum Streptophyta; class Magnoliopsida; order Asparagales; family Iridaceae; genus Iris; species Iris pallida. The sequence continues at coordinate 5,750,828 of JANAVB010000398.1, read as the reverse complement.
CCTCCTGCGCCCCCCCCTCCGACGTCCCCCCTCCTGCGCCCCCCTCCGACGTCCCCCCTTCTCCGAGATCCTCTCCGTGACCAATCTCTTCAAGGTCCAAAACCCTAATTTGCATTTATTTTTATTTATGCTTTGTTTGTTTTTTCTCAACATGTTCTAGGGTTTCAATTTTAATTTCATGTTTGAAATTTATCGGTATAGTAGTGGGTATAGTAGATAAATAAAAATTTATCGGTATAATAGTTTTAGAAATTTGACGGGACACGGACACAAAATAAATAGGTGTAGTAGTTTTAGATTACTAAGGTAATTGATTGATCAATGCGATATATACTTGAGTATCAATTTGATACTTGAGTATCAACGTGATACATAATTATACTAGGTTTGTTTTATGAGTGAATGTACGTGAGGGATACGTCATACCAAGTTATACTAGGTTTGTTTTATGATACCAAGTGATATATAGCATCTTAATTCTTGGTGCAGAATCATTCACGTGGATTAGAACAATGAGTTGATACTTACTTGATCGTTCGTGGATGTACAATCGGCAACATGAGAGTATGATTGGCTTGACGGACGATTTCAAGGCAGACGTCGAGCAATTTCTTATATATGCAAGTAGCCATGCCGATTTCATGGACAAAAGGCGCATAAAGTGCCATGTGTCAAATGTAAGAATATACCATTTAGAGAGGTGTCACTCGTGAGAGAGCACATTTACAAGAAGGGCTTCATGTCGAACTACAACGTGTGGATTAATCAAGGAGAATCTCCGGCTTCGCAATCTCAGTCCTTCTTCAATACCGAGGTGAGAGATTCTACTCTCGGAGCTCATTTTGAATATCAGCAACCAACAAACTTGGCACGTGAGATAGTATTAGATTTTGCTGTGGCACGTGAGGATCCGAATCCTGATGCAAAGGAGTTATATGATACGTTCAAGCATGCTGATACTCCGTTATATCCGGGTTGTGATTCTCATTCGGTATTGTTGGTGGTGATACGGCTGTTGAACCTTAAATCTGATTTTAACTTACCGCAAGAATGCTATAACTGGATAATTCAGCTTGTAAGAGAGTTATTGCCAAAAGGATCAAATTATTTGCCTGAAAGCTTCTACAAGTCGAAGATGATGATGCGAAAACTCAGATTGGGCTACCAGAAGATAGACTGTTGTTGAAATGGTTGCATGCTATACTACAAGGAGAATAGTGATAAAGACAAATGCATTTTCTATGACGAGGATCGGTACAAGCCAATCCGGGGCAAAAAAAAATCAATTGCCCGGACGCGGATGCACCCGTACAAGTACATACAGTTCTTGCCAATAACAAAGAGGCTACAGAGGATGTATATGTCTAGAAATACTGCACAACACATGACATGGCATAACAAAGAACAGAAGATGGATGAAGGAGAATTATCTCATCCTACCGATGGAGAAACATGGAAGCATTTTGATCGGTGTCATCCTGATTTTTCTGCGGAGCCTAGGAATGTTCGATTGGCTTTATGTTCTGATGGATTCACTCCATTCGGACAGTCGAGGATGTAATACTCTTGTTGGTCGGTGATTTTGACCCTGCACAATCTACCCCCGTAGATGTGCCTGAAAACTCCTTACTTGTTCCTCACACTTATCATACCTGGTCTAAGAAATCCAAAGAAGAACATCGATATCTACTTGCAGCCATTGGTGGACGAGTTGAAACAATTATGGCAGTTTGGCGTCCAGACGTTTGATATATCGATGGAGCAGAACTTTCAGATGAGGGCGATGCTTATGTGGACCATCAACGATTTTTCAGCTTACGGGATGTTATCGGGGTGGAGTACTCATGGTATTATGTCATGTCCGATATATATGGAGAAGAGTAAGGCATTTCGCCTTCAGAATAGAGGAAATGCGTGTTTTTTTTATTGCTACCGCCAGTTTCTTCCTTCGTCACATTCGTAGAAAAGGAACAGAGATGACTTCAGGGCTGGTAAATGGGAAGTATCTCTTTTCCCGTTGAGATTAACGGAAGATGTAGTTTGGGAAGAGGTTCAAGATTTACCGACTGTCATGGAAAATCCGGGATCGGGACATCACATTGGCCGGACAATCTCATAAGAAACAATCTTGATGTCATGCATATTGAAAAAAAATATTTGACAACATATTTAATACTGTGACGGATATTAAGGGAAAAACGAAAGATAATATTAAAGCAAGGAAGGACTTAGAAATTATTTGCAAGCGTCCAAAGTTGCATCTGTCACAAAGGTCCAATGGTAACTGGGTGAAGCCTCCAGCACCATTTACATTGAGTAGAGTTGATAAATTGATAATATGTAAATGGATTTCAAAGTTGAGTTTTCCTGACGGTTACGTATCAAATCTGGCGAGATATGTCGATCTCAACGAACGCAGGTTGATAGGGATGAAGAGTCATGATTGTCACGTTTTCATGGAGCGATTACTTCCTATCGCTTTTAGAGAGATGCTACCTTCTCATGTGTGGACTCCGCTGGCCGAGTTATCTATCTTCTTTAGAGATTTGTGTTCAAGTAAGTTGACGGTGCAACATATGCTAGAAGTTGAGGAGAAAGTTGTAGTGACGTTGTGCAAGTTAGAAAGGGTGTTCCCTCCCAGCTTCTTTGATAGTATGGAACATTTGTCGATTCATCTTGCATACAAAGCACGTGTCGGTGCTCCTGTCCATTATCGATGGATGTGCCCATTTGAGAGGTATAAAATAATCTTCTAATTTGTAATTTTTTTATTTAAATAATTCTAATATTTAATATATTTCTTATAGATATCTAGGTCACCTGAAGAAGAAAGTGGGCAATAAGGCTCATGTAGAAGCTTCAATATGCGAAGCGTACATCATTGAGGAGGTTTCTAACTTCTGCTAGATCTACTTCGATACTCATGTCCGAACAAATCAGAATAGAGCGTCGAGGAATGATGAAGGTGATATCAATGCACCGAACGAAGGGATCCGTACAATCTCCAATGTGGGGGGCAAGCCGACAAGTGCGACTAAATTACGGTGGTTGGATGACGATGAGTTTGAAGCCGCACATCGGTATATATGCCTCAATAGCGGTATCCAAGAGATGGAAGATATTAAAAAGTAAGCGACACCATTTAGTCATTCTAAATTCGATATTTAGAAGTGTGCTAACGTTTCCCCCTATTATTACAGTACTTTTAGAGCTGAGATTAGAATGGAAAGACCTGATATTGATGATGATGATCTTGCTAGAGAGGTCGATATGAAGTTTTCGTCGTGGTTCCGAAATTATGTAAGGATTATAATCATTAGCCATTCTAAATTCGATATATTACTACCCACACTTTGTCTAATGACTTTTCTGATACTACCCACACTAGGTCATCCGTCCTGGTACACAGTTGCAGAACAAAGGGCTAAGAGCAATTGCTATTGGACCGAGCAAGAAGGCGAAGTGTTGGAGCGGATATACAATCAATGGCTTTAACTTTAGAACTACTGATAAGCCTATCAATCATTCATTTGTCAATGAGGAGGCTAATTATGCCAAAAAATTGGGAGTTTGTGTGAGAGCCTCAGTCTACGATGCCGATCCCGAATTCGACTACTACGGTGTTCTAAGAGATGGAAGATTGACAAACAATTTGGCTTTGTTGATATAAAACATGGAAAAAGATATGGAGGTTTTGAACCATTTGTGTTGGCTAGTCAAACCGTTCAAGTGTACTATACGAGTTATCCTAGCCGACGACGCAGTACCCTGGATTGGTGGGCTGTATGCAAAACCAAAGCAAGAAATACATATAATATTGGGGATGTAGCCTACCAAGAGGAAGAGTTGGTCAAGCCTCAACCAACATATATAAGTTTGGCTGGTGTTGAGGAAGCGGATTTAGAAGATATGGAGGTTGCGGTAGATGACGTTATGGAGGTTAACGTTGATAAAGAATTGGAAGATGTTGAGAAAGAAGTATTGGAAAATGAAGATGAAGATCATAATGATAGTGAAAATGAAGAAGCAGAAGAAGACACTTCGGAATCAAGTGATGATTCAGAAGACTCCTGGGAAGATGAATCAGACTAGTACGTACATTTTAATTTAATATACGAGTTCCATTAGTATAATGACATGATAGTAGTTTTTATTTTTAACACATCATCACTTATTATTTTTTTTAGATTTTTCTACGGCACCGAGAGGTCGACGTTCACGTTTGCAGCTTGGATCTTCATTAAGTCCGCCGAGAGATCTTCATCATGCCCGCCGAGAGGTTTCCATCACGCCCGACGACCTAGAATTACTGTACCAGTACTTTCTTGTATTAAAACATTTTGGATGTGTGTATTAATATTTCTTTTATTAAAATATTATTCGTATGTGTGTATGAAGCTAATTTTGGATGTGTGTATGTGTTGTATTAAAATATTTGGGATACGTGTGCATGAAACTAAGAATTTGTAGGAAACACAAATACTGATACGTGTGCCTACTGTAAAACTATCGACAGGAATAAGGACTGCTGGAATCGCGAATACTGATATTGTATTTGGAAACTGTTTATATGACTGTATATTGCGTGTGTAACTGTCGACAGGGATGTGGAGTGTAGAAAACACAAATACTGACATGTAATATTGTATTTAGCGACGGAATGGCGATGGAACAGCGACAGAAAACATGGAACATGCAGGCTAGCGACGGAACAACGACAATTTTTTCGTCGCTACATGCCTGAAAAATTTACTTTGCAGGCTACAGACGGAATAGCGACTGTAGTTTCCGTCGCTAAGGTTCTGAAAAATAATATATTTCAGTATAGCGACTGAATAGCAACGTAAATTTTACTTACTATTTCGTCGCTATGTTCCTGTCTGACACTAAAAGCATATCGAAAACATCTTAGCGACGTAATTTACCGTCGCTACTCTCATGCTGAATTACGCTGCTGCGACGTCGGTAGTTCGTCGGTAACTATAGCGACAGAGTTTCCGTCGCTATTACGTCGCATTTTCCAAAAAATAGCATGTCGCTAAATACGTCACTAATTAGCCGCTATTTCTGACAAACTAGCGACTGATTTAAATTAGCGACACATGATGTCCCGACAAACCATTTTCGTCGCTGATAGGTCGCTATTTCACTTTAGCGACGGAAAAACGATGTTTAGGGACGGATCCCGCCGCCGCTAAAAGCCTTTTTTGTAGTGGAGCGGCGCTGATGGTACTTCTTCTTGTTCGATGAGGTCTCGACGACGTCCGACACGAACCGGACCGATTCTTCTCGGTGCAGCTGGTACTCCTCGTTGTTCTAAGAGGGCTCGACGACGTTCGACGCGATCCGGTATAACTTTCCAGTCCCAAATACTTGAGACTAGATACGTATCATGCCAGCTGTATACATACGAGTAAATATACGACTCGTATATATACATAAGCTGTAAATATAGTAATCCAAGACAACTAAATCTCATCCACAAAGGTAAATAATGATATCAAGCAACTTTGAGTTTGTCATGTACACAACAGTTGGGTGGAGACAAAGTCCACTACCAACCTAATAAAATATGGAAAAACATACAAGGAAAGAATTTAGCAAGCGAGAGCAAGCGACGAATCCAAAAGTAATCATCACGACAGAATAGAGCGCAAGTCATGGCCTTAGCTAGAGCACCTGCAAGAAGTCACGAAAACACACACCTGGGAAAAAACCAGGTCCTCAGAGGGACGTAACAAGACACATAATATCATGCCATAAACTGAATAGTAAGAGCTCAATAGAAATATACATGCGTAAAGGGTCCTAACCATTCTATGTGATATATACTTTGAGAAGACAACGTTCTACGCAGGAGCTTATAGTGTTCAGCATAGATGGAGAGAGAGTAGTAGTAGGTAGCGATCATAAGAGGCACTATCAATTATGGGCAGATAGTAGTTCTCATATGAGAACTATCGGCCCCGGGGCAGTAAGTAGCGCTCATCCGAGACACTATAGGCCCAAATCTATATGTGTACTGAACATTTAGCCCCTACGCTAATAACTGTCTTTCCCCCTTCCCATGATACTATACATATGTCGACTCCACGACATTGTTTAATCCTTAATAACTGCCAAAGTCTTCTACATAATCTATTAGCAGTTATATCTTAACGCATGCGCACGGGGAATCAGCCTACACGCAAGTGACCTCTATATGATACTCACAACTCTCACACACAACTCGTGTATAATCGTGACAAGTCAATAAGACACACTAAATTTGACGGTAGTCCCTTAACTCTAAGCCAATTGTATAAAATATAGTAATTTGCATTTACATATAATTTAAAAAGAAACAACTAAAACATGCATGATATTGAGCAGGAAATTTAAACAGTAAAGGCAAGGTGTCTTGCCTGATGAGTCGTCTGGTGTGGTGCCGAGTGCGGTGCAATAATCCGGTAAGTTCCGATTGTCCAATAGCCATGTTCGGTGTGTAATGGTTCGAGGTTGCGGAAAAATAGGAAAACATGATTTAGTCATAAGTAAGTGTGACAACTAGCGGGGATTTGAGGAGAAGGGTATTTATTTTAGAAAAATATTTATACCACTTGAAAATATCTTTTATTAACCAAAAATAATTCTTAATAGCTACTTGAAAATAATCGATATATATAGATATACCATTTTTTTGGAAACCACATTTTTATTATATATCTAGATAAATACTTGAAGAAAACAAAAATCCTTTTTAACCTAGTTCGTAAAAAAATATAAATTTTGGTAGAAAAACTACATTTTATTAGCTAGATAAGTATTTGAAAATAATACTAAAATTTATTTTATAATTTTGGAAGCGACATTTATATTTTTAGTAAAAAAAATTTGTATAAGAAATTAAATGCTAAAAATGATAAACCCTATTTTTATACATATTTGTAAATGCTTATACTTATTTATTTCTAGTTTCTTTTAATAAGAAAAAAATAATATCCTTAATAACAACAATCAATAATAATAATAATAATAATAATAACAACAAAAAAACTAATGATAGTAATAATAATAATGATAATGATAATGGTAGTACTAATAATTAATGATAATAATAACATTAATAATAATGAACATATTACTAATAATAATAATTATATTAATGAAACCACTTTTCTTATCCCCATTTCTATACTGTAGAGAGAGGGAGAGAGAAAAAGACGAGAGAAGAGAGAGGAAGGAAAAGAGGGCGCTCACCGAGGGTCGGTTGCGCGCGCTCGCGGGCGGCGCATCGGCAGAGAGGCCCTGGGAGCGGTGGATCTGTTACGGGAGGAAGGAGAGGGGTCGACGGCGCGAAGGGGGTTCTGGACGGCGGCGAGGGGATGCACGGGGAGGCGCCGGTGGTCGGATTGGAAGGGGGTCCGACAATCGGGAAATCGGAGGCGGGACGCGGCAGCTTCGGGTGAAGTGGGAAGGAGGAGCGGATGGGAGCGGCGGTCGGCGCTGGTCGACCGGCGCGGAGCCTGCCGGGATGGCCAGCGTAGCGGCGGCCGGCCGTACACACCAAGACGGCGCATCGGGGTGGCAAAGTCTGGGGGCTTCCTGGAGTTTTTTGGCGGGGTACGATGGGACGGCACACCGCGGCGTCGCTGGATCTCAGCGCGCGGAGGGGCGCGCCCGTGGTTCGGGGGCTCGGCGGCGAACCCGCGGCGGTTTGAAGCCCTCGGCGCGGTGCTCGGTCTGGCAAAGAAGACGCTGTCGTTCCGAGTCACGAGGAGGTCGATGCGAGAGGAGCTCGTCGGCGCGGGGACGGCCGTGGTCGTCTCCGGAGGAGATCGATGGCTGAGAGGTCTCGGCGACGAAAAGTCCAGGTGAGGGTTCCCAACTCTTTTTCTATTTTGGTGGCGACGGCTATGCTGGTTTTGGCAGCAGTGGAGACAGGGTGCCGAGTTAGCCGGCCAGGAGGCTGACCACGGCGATGGTGGCGAAGGTTGTTCTGGTGGCCGTCGGGATTGGGTTTGGTTGGTGACGACGTCGTGGTGGCGGTGATGGCAGCGAGGATGGTGGCGGGAGTATTGGTGGGGTTTTGTCGGAGAAGAGGTAGGGCGTGGCAGCACCCAGGTCGGGGGTCATGGTGCGGTTGTGTTGGGTGGCCGGGCTGATGGTGTCCTACGGGGATTCGACATGGGGTGGTGGAGCAGTAGGGTTAGGATTTTGTTTGGTATTGTCGGTTGGGTGGATATCGTGTCGGGTTGTGTCCGACATGACGGGAAGGATGCTCAGAATTATCGGGCAGGAGATAGGGAACGATTGTATATGTAACGGACATATATAGTGGATGGACAGGGAACACAGACACAATGCACATCTGTGAATGTTAGTATTGTGGAGGAGTACCTGCCTATTTATAGGATGTGGGAATTTCCATTTGGATATGAATTTGGATTATTTAAAACCCAAAATAGATATTTCATAATTAATTAAAAATCAATCAAATTTAAATTCAAATCAAAATCTAATTTAAATCTAATTAATTTTTAGTTCAAAACCAAATGAGATAAATCAAATTGTAATTATTTAACTATTTAAATAAATCCATAAATTTAAATCAAGATTTAAATGCCACAATAATTTCAAAATATATTTTCTAAAATACTAGTAATATTAATTTCAAAAATTACATTAAAAAGAAACTAATAAATAATTACTAATTATATATGTATGCACAAATACTGTTTTCATAATTATGCCTTTCCAGTATAAAATAAAAATATTATTTTATTAAAAATTTGCGAGAAATGAAAGGCTTTATAAATAAAATAGCAACTTGAATTTTGGAAGATGACAAAATATTCATTATATACATTATCTTGAAACTATAAAAATAAAAAAAAATAAAAGTTTAAACTAAAAATATGTACGCTCGCACATATTCGCACTCGACGAGCAAGAAAAATTAAAATTTCATGCGTGACGTATAATACGACTACGCGACGTACAATACAAAATTCTAAATTAGTACTAAATTTAATAAATAAAAAAAATAGTAAAAATTTAGGAGTTTTACATCCTACCCAACTTAAAAGAATTTCGTCCTCGAAATTAAGGATTAGTAGGGGGTGAGAGGACACAAGGGGGTATCAAGGGGGATCCAACGATGACAATGTTTTTACAAAATCATGTCGTAAGAAATCACGATCTAGATCGTAGGGAAATAATACGATATGGTCGTAATCGATAGGATGGCTAGAGGAAGTTCTAGCATAACGCTTTCGTTCTTCTAAAATAGGTGAAGGCGAAAGCAATATAGAGTTCGAAGGAGGCGTTATCGAATACGAATACGTGATTCAAAGAAGATCGAATAATTTCAAAAGGATTGTCAAGGCAGTCGTGGATGGGATTGTAAGGGCCAAGTTTAATTATGTCCCCATCCACGTAGAGTAATAGACAAAAGCGAACCAAAGTGCACTTGGTTGATCAGACCATTATGCACCGGTTCTGTTTAGACAATAGGCTAGTGAGCGCTCAATAGCATATGTCATGAACAAACTCGATAAAGAATAAGCTTGCAAAATCTAGGCTACATTAGCATCATTAGTCAAAAATGGTAAATACATAGGCACGAGAGATTAAGATTTTAAAGAAGGTAGAATGATTCTAAGTCATACAGTCGTCCTATAGTCTTCTTGTCCAAGTCCTTGGTTGGCTAGACGGGTTAGGTCCTCTAGATTCTAGGATCTAAATAAGCTTGCTAATATAGGTCACTAGGTCAAAGGGGTTGCTAGTTCATAAGGTATTCTACCCAACTTAAAAAATTAAACTAATGGTGTTTATAGGTCCAGCAATCAAGATTTAAGCATGTAAGGAATTGAGTAGAACAAAATCATATATCGGTTCGAAAGAATTGAGTCGAGGTCGCGTCTCATCTATAGTTAAAAAAAATATCTTGGTTTCACGGTAGGGATTAGAGTCCAGTCATTTTGACCCGAAAGTCGCAATATGAATTTAGAGTACAAGGAGACGTGTTTTAGTGGCACGTGATATACCTACATGAAGGTGGGCTCATGTAGGTCTTGCTTGTAAAATTTGTGGAAAGAAAAAGTCTAGTGTTGTGCTCCAAATACCCAAGTCACGGTAAAGGACACAAAAGAAATTAAAATAGAAAGTGGAAGCTCATGAGATAATAATTAACGAACCAAATAAATGACCGAGCTAAAGCATAAAATAAAGATAACTTAGATTCTAACAAATCAAGGTAAAATAAATTAGGAGTACAGATTCTAGGGATATGATAGCCACTTAGATGATGTATGATCAAGGAACAATCTAATCATTTCTCAAGTTTCAAACGATTAGATGGTCATGACAAGGGATCTAGAATTGAGGGAAGGTCGAGTAAGTCAAAAGATATGTTCATCGGTTTGGTCGATGACTAACTATACTTGTGTATATGCAATATCATAATCATAGGTGGCATGGCAATCTAATGTACAATACTTCTATCTCACTAGGGTGACATTCCTTGCTTCTTGGTCCTCCACTGATATAATCTAATCTAAATTTCAAGTTCCTCGAATTTTCTTAATAAAATTTTCAAGATACTCCGCCATAATTACCAATTATCTTAGATTGTCAAGTTTAATTTAAATCTCTAATAAATCTCGAAATAGTCCTTGTATATCGCAAAATGAACATACTTTTTACCAAAATTTAAATATCCATAAAAGGCCTTAAACTCAAAATTTAAATAACTCTATAAATCATAGATCATAGGACAAAATTTGAAATTAAATTTTCCTTCAAAGTCGATATCTTCCAAAAATTTTAAACAAAATTTTTTCCATCATCTCTTTAAAATTTAATAAACTTTAAAAATCGTACGCGCAATTTAAAACCACAAGTTCTCTCCCTTCTAAACTTTCATCTCTCTAGTTGTCTAGAAAATCATAATTTAAATTCTTAAATAATCTCGAGATAAACTCTACCATATTACAATCCAAACTTAAGTTAACCGTAAATCAAGTGTCATAACATAATAAAAAACTTAAATCGTAACTATTTCACAATTTCAAAATTCATAAAAATTTGCTTTCTCGATCTAGCTATCCTTTTGTGTATACCACCTTGTAAATTTAAAGTAAAATTTCAACTATCCTTTGATGGCGGTAATATGCTACTACCCAACTTGGAATTAACTAATCCCTATGATCATATCTCTAGGAAAAATAAATGTCTTTATACTCAAATATAATCTCAATGGATATTAATTGTCAATGCAATCTGTCTAGCCATGTGTTTAACCTATGGGCATATACTAGTGTAGTCATCTTACTAAACACGAAACTAAGAAATTTACGGTAGAAGGAGTCAAGCAAGATGCAATTTAAGGAGGTCGAGCGAGAGTTCGAAATTTGAAGTCAAAAAAGAATGTCAAGTAGGTGGATGAGATTCTAGACTCTAATCCTATACTGCAGGCTCACATCGGTACGGTAAAGTAACCGAAGTGATAAACTTGACCTGCATAGGCCACCACAAAAACATGTAACGCCCCAGTCCCAAATACTTGAGACTAGATACGTATCATGCCAGCTGTATACATACGAGTAAATATATGACTAGTATATATACATAAGCTGTAAATGTAGTAATCCAAGACAACTAAATCTCATCCACAAAGGTAAATAATGATATAAAGCAACTTTGAGTTTGTCATGTACACAACAGTTGGGTGGAGACAAAGTCCACTACCAACCAAATTAAATATAAAAAAACATACAAGGAAAGAATTTAGCAAGCGAGAGCAAGCGACGAATCCAATAGTAATCATCACGACGGAATAGAGCGCAAGTCATGGCCTTAGCTAGAGCACCTGCAAGAAGTCACGAAAATACACACCTGGAGAAAAACCAGATCCACAGAGGGACGTAACAAGACACATAATATCATGCCATAAACTGAATAGTAAGAGCTCAATAGAAATATATATGCGTAAAGGGTCCTAACCATTCAATGTGATATATACTTTGAGAAGACAACGTTCTACGCAGGAGCTTATAGTGTTTAGCATAGATGGAGAGAGAGTAGTAGTAGGTAGCGCTCATAAGAGGCACTATCAACTATGGACAGAAAGTAGTTCTCATATGAGAACTATCGGCCCCGGGGCAGTAAGTATCGCACATCCGAGACACTATCGGCCCAAATCTATATGTGTAATGAAGATTTAGCCCCTACGCTAATAACTGTCTTCCCCCTCCCCATGATACTATACATGTGTCGACTCCACGATACTGTTTAATCCTTAATAACTGCCAAAGTCTTCTACACAATCTATTAGCAGTTATATCTTAACACATGCGCACGGGAGATCAGCCTACACGCAAGTGACCTCTATATGATACTCACAACTCTCACACACAACTCGTGTATAATCGTGACAAGTCAATGAGACACACTAAATTTGACGGTAGTCCCTTAACTCTAAGCCAATTGTATAAAATATAGTAATTTGCATTTACGTATAATTTAAAAAGAAACAACTAAAACATGCATAATATTGAGCAGGAAATTTAAACAGTAAAGGCAAGGTATCTTGCCTGATGAGTCGCCTGGTGTGGTGTCGAGTGCGGTACAATAATCTGGCAAGTTCCGATTGTCCAATAGCCATGTTCGGTGTGTAATGGTTCGAGGTTGCAGAAAAATAGGAAAACATGATTTAGTCATAAGTAAGTGTGACAACTAGCGGGTGTAGAAGCATGGAATTTCACAACCAGAAAGCCCATGCGCCAGGCATTATATGCGCCAGAACTCAGACAGCTAATCAAATAAGCCATAGACATTCGAAGAAGGACTTTTTATTTATATATATAAAAGTCTATTACATGTCTAGAAAAGATTGTACAAAGAAGAATTTCTACAAAGGAAGGATCCTAGATCTACAGCCAACAGCCACCATGCGCCTTCCAGATAGGCACAACAACCACCATGCGCCTTCCGATGGGCGCAGCAGTCACCATGTGCTGTCAGCCAGTCGCAGCAGATGTCATGCGCCTCCAGCAAGACGCATCCTACCATCTCTTCAGCAGCTCAGTTATGTGCATCCAGCTCAGTTATGTGCATCCCTTCAGCAGCTCAGTTATGTACAACTCTTCCAACCAGGCTCACCTGGCCGAGCAGAGCCCAGTTATGTGCCGCTCTTCCAGCCAGGCTCACCTGATAAGTGCTTCGCCAAGCAAAGCATTTAACCCTCTGGCTGGAACCAAGGAAGAGAAGAGCACCGCAAATGCTGTGGCCAGGGGAGGCTTCGAAAGAGCCTCCAAAGACCAAGGAAGACCGTGATCGAAATCATGGCACAAGGAGCTTTCAACACAATCAAAGTGGGCGGCACCCACTTTGAAGGAAGAGAGAGCCTAGCACCACCATTCCGATCTACGGCTCTTCCGGAACAACGGAGACAAGGCCCGAACATCCCTATCTTTGGATGCAACAGGCACCTTCCGCCTGCCTCAGAAGCCCTCGACTCCGTCTTTTGGATGTAACAGTCACCTTCAAGTGCATCGAAGACAACACGACATCTCATCTTCACCCTCGGGAGCACTTCGTCAACAGAATGCACCCGCATATCCAAGTTCATGTTGGAAGTACGTGAGGGAACGAGGAGCAAACCTTCTCTCCATGCCACTATTTATAGGCCGGGCAAATCAAACCCATACGCCAAGTGGATGACTCTCCGAATTCTGTGCAATGAATTTGTATTAAATGGATGAACCAGACGCCTCGAATTCAGCCAAACGGCTATTTATAGCACTCGAGGAGCGAGACAGCTGCGTCATTAAAGGACATGTCGGATGCGCCAGCCAAACAGTGCATCACACGAACGCGCCCTCCAATATCAGACGCATCACACAGACATGCCCTACAGTACCCGGCGCATCACAGAGGATGCGCCCCCCCTCACATCTCCATGCCGAGTGGAACACCAACCAATATGCCCACTCAGCTGTCCATCGAACGTCACAAACATTAAATGCTGAACTGACACCAGAGTTGGCAGCACACTTCCCAAAGTCTGAACAGTTGACAGCTTTTTCAGAGAACGAAGCGTCGGCAACGTCAACATCATCATGACTCTATTCTGATGGCTACTGCCACGTGGCCATCCGCATGCGCCTCTACGGCCATGCGTCCAAACCAGCATACGCCTCAAAAGCCGTACGCCTCAGACCCTTCACTGATCTCTAAAGACAGAAGAAGAGCCTCCAGTTGAAGCTTTGCATGCGCCTCAAAAGCCATGCGCCCCAGACTGATCTCTGATCCCGAAAGACAGAAGGAAGGTCACCTGCATGCGCCTTAAAAGCCATGCGCCCTAAATGGTTTGTAACTCCTAAAGGTTATGAGCCGCAGCCTCCTCCTGCGCCCAGATCCAAGGCGCAGCTCACCAGATCACTACCCCCCCCCCAAATCCAAGATCTTCAAGCCATGGGTCGATGACACGTGTCCTTTGACTCAACTCGTCCAAGATTTCAGCAACAGAAAGATCTTCTCCTCTGCTACGTGCCGGCTCACAACAGCAGTATGAAGAGTTCTCCCCCTCAATCAGGGTGCATCATCTACGCGCCTCCATCAGCAACCTCCACGTGGCGTCCCCACACACCGACGTATCCTATATGCGTGCATGAGCAGCCGGCCTGCAAAACAATAAATAGAGGGATCTTCTCCTTCACACACACACACAGAGTCCACAACGAACATACAAGGAATCATCAGAGAGGCAGATACAGACACTCAACGTCTTCCTCCTCTCAGCTAGCTCCAGCACCCAGAGCAATCTACACCTTCAGAGAACCGATAATCGTCGTCAGCCGGTCAACGGAGTCAACGCATTACCACTCGCTCCATTGGCACTAAAGACCCAGCTTAAACAAAAGTGTACTCCTAGGACTACATCTAAGTCCTACATTGTAACACTGTTCTGTTTGTATTAAAGTTTTCAATCAAACAATTTTAATGGCAAACAAGCTGGCGACTCTGCTGGGGACTTCTTTCTCCTCTTCCGAAAAAGTCGTGTCACAGGCCGACGACGTGAAGGTGGGCTCCTCCCACAAGACGCTGGTCGTGCGCCTCAATCAACAGGCGTACGAGGAGTTCATTTCTGAAGGAAGTGCGAGTCCTTCGAAGCGGCTACCAAAGCCGAAGAAGATCCGCACGGCCTGGGTACGCAAGGTCGACGCCTCGGGCACCACCACTGAAGGGGATGCAGCAATCCAGCCTTCCCTTCCTGCTGATGTTCTCAGCAACCAAGGTGCGCCCGCCGATGCAGCACATCTCTTGGGGAAGCGTGCGACCGACCACGTTCTCCAGCTATCTCCCTCTCAGGCGAAGAAGATACGTCGACGGAGCAGGGGCGCAGCCAATGCCCCGCGCATCACCTCTGATGCGTCACAAGAAGCCTCTGTCTTTGACAGACTCACTCGCTGTAATGGCGAAGAGAATTTGGATGCTGAGTACTATGCGCCCCAGCGGGCTGGTACGAAGAAATCTAAGGCGGCACGGGCCATGCGCCACAAACGTGCTATGCCAATAGCCGGCCAGAGGCACGCGCTCGTCATCACGCACGCTGCCGATGGTAAGCTGTACAAGGTTGACTCAAGTGCTTCTGCACCAACAACGAGTCGATCTTCAAAGTCCTCATCTCGCTTGGGCGCATCTACTGCGTGCACAACCAGGTCGAGAGAGGCAAACTCAGTGGTCTTGAACTCCTGCGCCTCCTCTGGTTGTGCGTTTGAGGTCCGTTCAAGTCACTTCAAATGTTGTGGTTCCCCCACTACTGATCGTGATGCCTGCTTGGTATTAGATTAGGGGGCGCAGCACTCACCTGACCACCCCGGCGTTTGGCCTTGCCATACGTCTTAAGGGGGTGTGAAGGCACCACTCTCCTCCAATGACCTGCGCAACGTGATCACTCACAAGCGCCGGTCAGGAGAGTCGACCAACAAGCACGATGCGCCTCTCACGGGGCATACTTGTGCGGTGGTCACCATCAACTGCTGTTGCAAGGCGACAGCTCCACCAAGACAGTCGGTCTTCCAACGACTGCAATCATCGACACCTCTCCGACGTCGCCTTGGGACGAAGTTGTCAGCTGAAGAGGAGCCAAAGGTTGCTTCATGCAATGTGGTCTCCAACACCTCATCAATCCGGAAGACGACTGCCAATTCCTCGTCTTCATCCAAAAGCCAGCCGAGGAAAACCAAGGCAGCTGTCTCGACCTCTGGAGTGTTTGAAGGCACTCGGTCGAGGAAGAAGTCCTTGGAGGAAGCTGGGGGTAGCCAGACCCTTGTTGAGCCTCCTTCCGAAGACGAAGATGTCCAAAGCACAGCTGCGGCGGATCTTCATCATCAAGGCGAGATTACTCTCCCTGAAGTCCCTCAAAATGAGGATGTCCTCCAGGACACCGCCGGGGGTAGTTTTGGAAACGAAGAGGTCCTTCAAGACGGAGCTGAGGGCAATCAGACCCTTGCAGATGCGCCTATTGAAGATGAATTCCAGAATGTGGCTGGGGGTGGCCAAACACCAGGAGAAGTAACCCCCCCCCCCCCCCCCGCATGAGAGTGAGGCCAAAAGCGAAGCCTCAACCAATCCATCCACTCCTGGCCGTGTCAGGACAGTATACATGGCTGGGGATGATGTCGAGTCTGATGTACCGTCACAGGACATAGTCCAGTGCATAGACTCATTAGAGGGAGGTCTCAAAACCCTCTCTACCTCTATGCAAGTACTGACTCAAGCGGTGTTTGAGATACGGTCGGCCTTGATCAGGACACCTTCAACTGGTCCTGACCCAGGAGCTAATGGGGAGTCGAGTGTGCCCCTCCAACGGGCGCCCTCGGATACAGAAGCACCTCGGACCTCGGAGCCCTCGAACGCTCCAATCCAGATGGTACCTCCTTCCTCGACTCCTAGCTCTACGGAGGATGTGGTCGAAATGATCAAAGACCTGCGGGAGCGCTTCGAGTCCAAGAACAGGCAAGAGGAACGCCAGAAGATGGGTATTCCCCAGCCTTATCCCCTCGAGTGAAACAAGGTGGTTTATCCCTCAAAGTATAAACCACAAACACTCACCCCATACGACGGAAAGGACTCTCCGCGACGGTACCTGACGTACTTCCAGTCACAGACAGGGCATCTTCCGAAGGAGGACGCGCTCCTCACCAGTATCTTTGTCGGGGCCCTGAAAGGAGTGGCGTATGACTGGTACTGTAGCCTCCCCGACAATTCCATATCGTCCTTCGACGACCTGACGCGCCTCTTCCTCGACCGCTTCTACGACGGCGGAAAGGACATGACGATGGCGTCTCTCATAGAGATACGTCAGAAGGAGAAGAAAACGGTTCGGGCGTTCATCGAACGCTTCCGACAGGCTTGCTTCAGGCTACCTCCAGGCATGCCAGAACATGCGCTCCTCTCCGCTTGCAGCATGAACATGTTGCCTGCAGTAAAGCTCTGGCTCAACTCTACTCCCCCTCCTGACTGGAGCTCCCTGATCATCGAAGCTGAAGCTGCAGAAAAGAAGGCGGCCAATGCACGTCTTCTGGGTGTCAGCTTCCCCGCCTTTGACAATAAGGAGAAAAAGTCCGCAGCTAACAGCTCCGGACGAGAAGCAAAGGAGAATAATGCCTCAAAAGGTGCATCTGCGCCTACTCAGAAGCCTCCACTGGCACCGAGACCCAAGGAGGTTTATTCATTCAATGATGACGACACCCTGCAACTTTTCGAGATACTGAAGCAGGGTGACAAGATCAAGCTACCGGACCCAAAGCGGCCCGATGAAGTTGGGAAAGTGGACAACCCGAGGTACTGTCATTACCATCGGTTTGTCGGACACCCGACCAAGGACTGAGGACTGCTACGTCCTCAAGAATTACATCCAGCGCATGATCAATGCGGATGTAATCTCCGTCGACTATGAAGAGAAGACGGTGTCGGCCAATGTGGTTTCGCTTCAGTTCGGCACCTTGCCGCCAACTACCACACAAGATGGCGTCGTCCCCATCCCTAAGGCGACAATGGAGGTGGTAAACTTACCACCTACTCGTGACAATGTGAGTGGACTCACCCCGCTCACCACATCTCGAGGAGAGGTCCTCTGGGTTCACCCCGACCTCGTCTCCGAGGTGACTCAATCGGAGGTACACCCTACCTCCAAATCAAAAGGCAGGAAGATCAAGTCTTGCCGCACAGTCTCTTCTTCAACAGAAGAGGCACTTCCAGTGCAAACACGTGCACAATAGAGCTTCCAATCCGGCGAAGCCGCCGCCGAGGTGGTGTCTCCTAGCACCATCCCTGAGGAGGGTCCATCTAAGCCCTCAGCAGCCAACAAGCAGAAGCAGGTGGAGGCCCGTTTTGACAGACCTCTACGGAAGAAGAATGCTTCGGGGCTGTCCAAGCCTCACAACTTCGACATTCTGGCACAGTTAGCCAGTACACCTGCGCGCCTGTCTTTGTTCGAGCTCCTGCGTCTTTCTAAAGATTTCCGAGAAGCTCTCTGCGAAGCTCTGAAGGACGCTGAATCCTTTCTCAGTCAGGTCAAGCAGCCTGAAGACCTCCCAACTACTTGTGCGCACTGTTATTGTGCGGATGAAGTTATCCCAAACATAACTTTCATCCAACAAGACATGCTGCTCAAGCATCACCGACATAACCGATCACTGTATTATACAGGGTACATTGGCTCGGTCAAGGTGAGCCGGATTCAGATCGATCATGGGTCTTCCCTAAGCATCATTCCGAAGGCGCTGCTATCTAAGCTGGGGATCCCGATGTACCGGCTGGCGCCCTCCAATACAACCATCAGTGGCTTTAATGCTAGCAAGAGCGAGCCATTGGGCAAGATCCGACTGAAGTGTCACATTGGCAGCCTCAAAACTGAGGTGACTTGTTATGTGGTAGATGCCGAGGTCAACTACAACATCCTGCTCGGTCGACCATGGCTGCATGAGTACATGGTGGTGCCCTCCACGCTCCACCAGTACATGAAGTATGTATCCACCAATGGCGTCATCCGGATGGAGTTTGCAGACATCGATCCTTTCAAAGCGATTGAAGCCTACTTTACCGATTCCGACTTGTACAAGCCCATTGACGAGGAGGAAGCCAACGACGCTGATGATGAGGCAGAGACGGCAACAGAACCGGACATGGAGCCTGAGACGACTCCCGACGCCCCCTTGAAAATCCGACTGAAGGGGAAACCACCCCAGAAGGCGCCTCCAATGAGCATCAAGCTATCAGGGAAAGCGCCGGCTCGCGAAGCACCCCTGAAGATACGTCTCAAGGGAAAGCCACCTCAAACATCGGCTCCCCTGGTGGCAAAATTACAAGGGAAGGCACCACTCACTGGAGGCGTAGCCGAGGCGCCTCTCAAGGTGCGTCTCAAGGGCAAGCCGCCGCAATCATCCAAGGCGTCAGAGAAGGCTCATATAACCCTCTCAGACCCCAAAGCTGTGTTGGACTCTCCTAGTCTGCCCCCAGTTCTTACAGACGAGGAGCTTGGTGATTATATCTTGGCTGACGTAGAGGCACCCTCCTTTGACAATGTAATCCCACGGGATAAGATCTCGTATTTTATCAATAATAGAGTGTCTTTTAATTATTCTTGTCTTCCACACTGGAATGCCATGTATACATTAGACAACGCTCTACGGTCGTTACAAACACAAATAACGACCGTCTACCATAATCGAGTAGTCCCGTCCCAAGGAGTCTTCATAGTCCCTCCACGGAGCCGAGACCAAGGCACCATCATCTCGGGCAAAGTCGAGCGTCATCGGGACCCCCCGTCAATCGAGCCTGAACCTGATACCGGCAGAGTACAAGTCTATCGGTACACGGATGCGGCAAAGCACATCATCCAAAAGATGGGCTACGACCTGAAAAGCAACAAAGGCTTAAACTACGGCAAGGGTCGGCATCTCCCTGTCCGGCTTTCGATGCCCAATGGAAAGCCACAGGACTATTATAATCGGACTGGACGAGGGTTAGGCTATGTCACGCCACCATCAACCCCAGAGAGTTCAGATGCAGAAGACAGAACATTCCCACTCGTCCGAAGCATCGACTTGGGATTCCGATACCGGTATCGGATCAGTCTTCAGAAAAGTGCTGTCAGCTAACATGACGTCAGCTCAACCTCAAAAAGGTGAAGGCGAAGACCAAGCGCCAGAACCCTTCGAAGAAGAACCCTGGGCCCAACGCCTAGGGAAACAATGGGAATCTCGTTTTGAGCTTCGTGAACCTCCCACCGAAGACGAAGTCGAGCAGATCGACCTCGGGGAGGGGTCTTCTTCCAAACCCATCTTCATCAGTAAAAGCCTGGAAGGAGAAGATCGAGAATCTTTAATCCAACTGGCTAAAGAGTATATCGACGTGTTCGCCTGGAGCTATGAAGACATGCCAGGACTCGATCCACAGATCGCAATGCATAGGTTGAACATCTTACCTGATGCCAAATCTATCAAACAACAGCAGCGACGCTTCCGTCCGGACATCATGAATGCCATCGATCAGGAGGTAGACAAACTCTTGACCGGCGGCTTCATCCATGAGGAACAACACCCGGATTGGGTAGCCAACATCGTTCCTGTCACCAAGAAGAACGGGAAGATACGAGTCTGTATCGACTTCAGGGATCTCAACTCTGCTTGCCCGAAGGACGAATTCCTGCTTCTAATTACTGATGTGATGATCGACAACACATATGGCTTTGAGCGCATGTCCTTCATGGACGGGTATTCAGGCTACAATCAAATCAAGATGTTCCCCGATGACGTAAAACACACGTCATTCAGGACTCCAAAGGGTGTTTTCTGCTACACAGTAATGCCCTTCGGCTTGAAGAACGTCGATGCGACATACCAGCGAGCTATGAGCACTATCTTCCGTCAACATCTTCGCAAGACAGTCGAATGCTATGTTGACGACATCGCAGTCAAGAGCCGCCTCAAAAGAGATCACCTACAGGACCTGAAGACGGTCTTCGATCTCATGCGGGCACATCAACTCAAAATGAACCCCGCTAAATCCTTTCTGGGGGTTTCTAGCGGCAAATTCTTGGGCTTTGTCATCACAGCGAAAGGCATTCATGTTGATCCTGAGAAGACCAAAGCCATCCTCAACATGGACCCTCCGAAGAACCTTCGAGAACTTCGGGGCTTACAGGGACGTCTGGCATATATCCGGAGGTTCATAGCGAACCTCTCCGGTAGATGTCAACCCTTTACTCAGCTCATGAAGAAGGGAGTCTCTTACGTCTGGACCGAGGAGTGCCAAAAGGCTTTCGATGACATCAAGGCTTACCTAACAAGCCCACCAGTCCTGGTAGCGCCAGTCACCGGCAAACCATTTCTCCTCTACGTCCGTGCCATGGATCATTCTCTTGGCGCTCTGCTGGCTCAAAACAGCGATACAGGCTACGAGCAAGCAATCTACTACCTCAGTCGAACACTCATCGGGGCTGAACACCGGTACAACCCCGTCGAAAAGGAGTGCTTGGCTTTGGTGTTTGCCATCCAGAAGACTCGTCATTATGTCTCGGGTCAGACAATTCATGTCATTTCCCGAGTCAATCCGCTCAGAGTCCTCATGACGAAGCCAGGATCATTGAACTCCCGGCTGGCTACATGGGCGATCTTGCTAACACCGTACAACATGGTGTTTGTGCCGCAAAAAGCTGTTAAGGGTCAAGCTCTGGCTGACTTTTTAGCTGCACACCCCATCCCAGAATCCTCAAAACTCTATGAAGATATCCCGGATGAGGTCCAAAAATCCAACGTCACCGAAGAAAGCTCCGTTTGGCGGATGTTCTTCGACGGCGCTTCGAGAACAGGCCCCAAAGGCCAAATCATCGCAGGAGTGGGGGTAGTCTTAGTCTCTCCCGATCAGCTGGTCATCCAGCGTGTGTACTCTCTTTCGAAGCCGTGCTCCAACAACGTTGCCGAGTACAACGCACTCGTCATGGGACTCCAGCCCGCACAACAGCTGGGGGTCGACCATCTGGAAGCTTACGGCGACTCAAAACTCGTCGTAAACCAGGTTCGGGGATAATATAAAGTTCACCATGAAGATTTAATCCCTTATCATGAAGTCGCGTTGAACATCATTTCAACCTTCACCGGGTTCTTCATTGAACATGTCCTCCGTTTACAAAACTTGGAGGCCGATGCTCTGGCCGGCCTCGCAGCCTCATTAGCAGCGCCCTTTAGGACTCAATACTATATCACGGTAACAGGACGAGATCTGATTTATCCCAGAAATAACCTGTGCTTGCAAGTGGCCCACGCCATGCCGACGAACACTGGGGTTAATGTCCGGGACTGGAGGTTCCCGTTCATCGACTTCGCTGTCTACGAAATCCTTCCAGAGGACCCGAAGGAAGCCGTCTCAGTCAGGAGACGCTCTTTTCGATTCTACTACGATACAGCTACCAAAACGCTGTACCGACGCTCCTTCGATGGGCTCCTCCTTCGATGCCTGTCCAACAAAGAAGCAGCCGAAGCTCTTCAAGAAGCTCATAACGGAACTTGTGGAGCTCATCAACCCGGTCCTAAGTTGCAAGATCGACTGCGACGTATGGGCTACTACTGGCCAACCATGGCTGCCGACGCTGTCGAATATGCTAAGAAGTGCCACGCGTGCCAACTTCATGCAGACTTCATACATACACCATCGGAGCCGCTACATCCTACAGTCGCCTCCTGGCCCTTCGAAGCCTGGGGCATGGACATTGTAGGGCCAATCACCCCTCCTTCATCGAGAGGACACCGTTTCATCCTGGCCATCCCCGACTACTTCTCCAAATGGGCGGAAGCAGTTCCACTGGCAGAAGTAAAAAGCTCCAGGGTGGTCAGCTTTATCAAACACCACGTCATTTACTGTTTCGGAGTACTCCGACGGATCATCCATGACAATGGTCCTCAGTTTATCAGCCACATTTTCAGCAGGTTCTGTGACAAGAATCGCATTCAGAACGTGGCCTCAACCGCCTACAATCCGACAGCAAACGGATTGGCTGAGGCATTCAACAAAACTATCGTTAGGCTGCTCAAAAAGGTCGTGTCATCCAACAAACGCGAATGGGACGAAAAGCTTGGCGAATGCCTTTGGGCCTACCGTACAACGGTACGGACCCCAACAGGCAACACTCCATTCTCCCTGGTCTACGGGAGCGAAGCAGTACTGCCTCTTGAGATACAGATACCTTCGCTCCGCGTAGCAATCACAAACAAACTCACAGAAGAGGACAATCAACGTCGTCGTCTGCAAGAACTGGAGGCACTTGACGAAAAGTGTCTCCTAGCTCAACAACGCATCGAGCTCTACCAAGCCCGTATATCACAGGCTTTCAACAAGAAGGTCAAACAGAGGACTTTCCAAGTTGGCGACCTGGTTTTAGCAGTCAGAAGACCAATGGTGTTGACCCACAAGATACCAGGAAAGTTCGAGCCCAAGTGGGAAGGACCTTTCATTATAGAGACGGTATACTCAAACGGTGCTTACCGCCTCGCCAAACCCAATGGGGACTTGTTTATGATGCCCATCAACGGCAAGTTCCTAAAGAAGTACTATTCTTGACATCCTCCAGACATGTACTTCCCCAAACAACCTCTTTCCACAAACTCGTACGCTTCCGGAACCCAGCTGTTCCGTGGCATCCTCTAGTAGAAAGATAACCACGTCCATATTACCTCTGAGTTGTCTCTCTACACCCTACAAAGCAGAATCTTACACTTCGTAAGCATACGCTACCCTTCATGTTTACCACGTCCACATTACCTCTGAGTAAACATCTTGTACAAACAACCCCTGCGTTATTGTACATGGATCGCAGAACTTCCACGTCCATATAACCTCTGAGTTGTTCAGCGTATTCCCCAAGATCATTCCTACCACATCCATAATACCTCTGAGTAGGGAGATTCTATCATTTCGAACCCAATGATTGCCATGTCCATATTACCTCTGAGCAAACATAATGGTTCCTTCAAACTTATTATCTGTACCTGAAAACCAAGGTGCGCAAAAGATAATAGGTCCACACAAATCATCAAGTTCATGACAACAAAAGATGAACACATCACAAAAAAGGTTGTAGACTTCTTTATTCTTCTGAAAAAAGGAGTACAAGAAGCTACATCATCCCCCAGTAAGGGTTGCAAAAGAACACAAAAGAAAAAGGGAAAAAGCTATGGTCCCTGAATCTCCCCAGGATGGGCTGAGAGCTCCCTGACTCGAAGCTTTAAGTCGACTGCACGGGCCTCCACCGTCGCCAGAACTCGTCGCTCTGCTTCTTGGCGCATCAATTCAACGGCCCCAGCGGAAGTATCACTTGCATGCTTCTCATCAAGCTGTTGTCGTTGCTGCGCCAAGGCAAGAGTCCGCTGAGTAAAAGTCGCTTCATCCTTCTTAAATGCTGCATGTTCAGCCCGGACACGCTCAACCTCTCACTGGAGTCGGGCCCGTTGGTCTTCAAGGCGGCGCATCTGGGTGTCGATATTCGCGATATTAGCTTCCAATGCAGCTCGAGTTTCCACCGTCGTCTTCATGGACTGAGACAACTGCTCTACCGCAGCCTCAGTCTCAGCCACCTCGCGCTCCCAAACGCCCACGGTGGCCTGGTATGAAGATTCGATCTCGGCAATCAGCTTCCCCTTCTCCGCATCTATCAGGACAGAGAGGTCGTTTCGCTGGATGCGTTGAAGTTCCGCGAGCCGCTCATTCAGCTCAATCACCGAAGCCTCCAGAATTTTGGCCATATGGTCGTGGCCTTGGTGAATACGAATCAGCTCGATGTAGGGCATTGCCAGAGCTTTTGCCGTCGCAAAACTTCCATTGGCATCCATCACAGCAGATACACCCTTCTGCAACATTTTGTACACCCCCTCGACGAGGAATTTCACATAATCGTCTGCATCCGCCAGGACCTGCGGTGTCATGGCAGGAGTTGGAGGAGCTACTACAGTTTGCGGACCGGAAGAAGATCCGCCAACCTCAACCAGCGAGGCTTGAACCTCGGCATTAATGGGCTCTTCATCAACAGGGGCTGGACTTCTAGCCCGAGGAGTCGAAGCAACAGAAGGAGCCGGCACAGGCGTCGAGATGGTCCCCCAAGTAGAAGGAGCTACAGAGGGTTCTACACCCTTACTCTTCTCAAGCCCGGAGGAACCTCCGACGTCAACAGCCACCTCTTCTACCCCTAACGTCCTATCAACGGTTGGTACCTCCTTTGGCAGAATAGGGAGATTATCACTTGTCTCTTGACCCGTCGCAGCGATCTTGACTGACAGACGGGTCTCATCATCGAGTCCCTCAACAGGGACAGAATCTGTCGCTACCCCCTGAGTGGTAGCCACCTCAACTTCCACGGTTGAAGTCGGGGTAGGACTCGGCAATGATGCAGCCGACCTCCCCTCATCATGATAAAGAGGGGATTCAACCCTCTCCTCTGTCTCAACCATATCTGCTGTCCCCGCAGCAGATTCTTGCAAGACCAGAGGAACGTCATCGGAAGGCGACGAACTCCAGTCCACTTCATCATCAGGATGCCTCGAGTCCGCAGGTCCCTCAGCATCCAAGGCCTCCACGGCAGACGGTGCTCTCCCAGAAGTTGTTGCGACCTCGAAGTCAGGAGATATTAAAACCTCTGCAGGAACATCTTCGAGACCTTCCTCCACGGGAGACATTAGCATCGGTGGAATGCGCTCATCAGAAGAGCCTGCAACCTCCTTCGGTTTACTAGCGCCCGATTTTGAAACACGGGACTTCTTCTTCAATCCCTACAAGAAGAAGAGCATAAGTCGCCACAATGACGAAAAGAATTGGAATTATGAAATATTCCTTACCTCAGCAGGGATTGATCCTACTGGCATTATAAGTGGCACTTCCGTAACCTTCGGGGTCGGCGCCTTTCTCGACCTTTTCGGTACAGAAGAACCAGCTTCTGTGTCAGCACGCCTTTTCCCGACAGACGGGTCTCCTACTGGTACTGCAGCAGCAGCCCGATACCCCACCAACTCTGGTGGACGATATGATCGGGCTGCCATCAACATATTCGCTGTCGCCTCCAGCTGGGTTCCAATAATAAAACTAGTCTCCCTGTCATAACCAGGAGACATAGCAGTCATAGTGCAATACAGCTTGGCGGCCGGATATAGGATCGGCGGTCGAGGGTTACGAACTGGCGTGGTGAACTTAACGCTAGTGCATCCAGCGTTATAATATTGCCAGCCCCGGGCTCCATCCAGCAAACTCCCGATAAAGCCTAAACTACTACTGGGATTCCGCAACATTAACTGGGTATAGCCAAACTAATGAGCAAATCGGCTTGGCAGATAAGGCTCCAGATAACATCTATTCTGGTTGCGGTAGACCAGGTGAGAAGGCCGGATACTCTGTAACCAACGAAAACTCTATTTCGGCAGAGTGACCGCATCTTCGCCAGAGTCAACTAAATCTTGGTCGGCCTCGAAATCTTTGAAGATCGGGCCAACCTTGACAATCTCCCACCCCTGAAGGTAGGACAAGACTCTCCTACAAACGGGGACGCCAGTGTAAGACCACTTTCTCTTATAGAAGCGGCGAATGAAGGCATCTCCTTCGACATGGTCCTCCTCCGGACCGGGACTCATCACGTTCGGATGATGCAAGATCAGCCACCCCATAAGATAATGGAAAGGCAGCTCGGCCCGGGGAAAGTTATCATTATTACCTCTCTCGTGGATCACATCATCGGCAAAGGACCTCAAACCGTGCAACAGGTTGCACACCATCGCGGGGAGGAGAGCCAAAGGTCGTCCACAGGCCAACTTCACCGCAGGCAAAATGAGATTCCGATGTACCCTCTCGACGGCACCGGATCCACCTGCAAATACGCAATCCCGGAGCCATATCATCAAGTAGGACGTCAACACTACCTTGGATGACATCCGGTGCCCGCAGTGCCAGAAACAGCTGTACGTAGCCTTGCCGCCCTCATTAGAGTGTGGGGTCCTTTCGTCCAGCCGGCTTATTTCAGAACTCACTTCCGCGGGCTTCAATCCCTGCGGAGTCGCAAACCGAATCCTCGAAGGATCCGTCAAATCCTGCCTGAAGACGTAGTCCCTCCAAGCAGTCACATGAGGCTGGGTCTTGCCCTTGTCCCTCCGGTGCATCAGATAATGATGGCTTGTCACCTCTTTGAAAACAGCCATCATCTCCGGATCCTTATCCTCCAGAACTTGGATCTCTTCATTTGATGGAAAATATTCCTCGTACGGTTCCGAGCCCCAAGGAAGCTTGGACACTTCGTACATCTCATGAAGGGCCAATCCCAACTCCCCCACCGGAGTAAAGAAGCTACCAGTCTGGGCATTGAAAAGCTTCAAGAGCGCAAGGAACATAGGCTTATTGAGGTCCACGCCTGCCTGCGTGGCCCGAATGGCGGCTGTCAGCCCGATCTCTTTAAGCTCAACCTCGAACCTTGAAAGCACCCAAGTGGTCAACTCGTCCCACTTCGGGATATAGTGACACCAGCCTTCGACTCTGAAGCTACCTGTCGGATACATCACCTTTGATGTCAGCATCCGATTTGCAAAGATCGGGGCACTGAAGGGAAACGTATCGTTTGGGACCTCACTGTAGATGCTCCCAGGACGCAAGGCTCGGTAACTGAAAGAAGAACCAGCTCGTGAAGCAGTCAAAGTATCTCGCTGGTTCGAGGAGGCGTCAATTGAGAGGGTACCTCCCAAGGCCCCTCCTTGAGAGGGAGTAAGTTCCCAACCCATCCTTCTCTTCGAAGCTAGACGATAAAAAGCCGTCAGCGGGAACTAGCGGTCAACCTGCCGCATGTACAAAACCATGCCTTTGGCAGAAAAGAACCAGTCTTCTCTAATCCTCAGTATCTTCGCTTCGGAAGAGACTAGTCGGTCGCCAAACAGAAAGGCATGTTTTAAGAAAGTTACACTTTCGGATTCAGCAGACTTCAGTTTACCACTCTCCATCATACTCTGGAGGAAAAGAGGCAACTGGGTCTGGATTTGTAGCATTCTCTCACGAGGTTGGTCCTGTAAGATAGCATCCTTCGCAGGATTGATCACCGCCTCGTCAAAATCAACTCCCATCTGACAAAGAGAAGCGTCCAGAAGGACCTCATTCAACAAAGGGATCGTCATCGACACTGATACAACAAAGATGGAAGTCAGGCAAAAATGTCAAATAGCTTCGGCGCATCATCATGGCGTAAGCCCATGCGCGTCAACTTGCTTCGGCGCATCATCAGGGCGTAAGCCCATGCACGTCAGCATTGGAGCTTCGGCGCATCATCAGAGCGTGAGCTCATGCGCGTCAGCGAAGGCTTCGGCGCATCATCAGGGTACGAAACCCATGCGCGTCAGCCATTAAACCTCGATGCATGATAAAGATGTAAACCTATGCACGTCGACGGGGTAGAACCTCGGCGTATCATCAGGACAAAAGTCCATACGCGTCAGCAAATCTGAGTTAGGGCACAGTCTGGCCCAAAAGCTTATGTGAAGGAGATGAAACCCACCCGTCACCTCAGGACGAACGTCGGCCGGAGTTGCAGGGGTGATAGGTGCATCCTCATCAACGAACTCCTTTGCTTTCTCCTTCCCCTTGCCGGCACCACCGCGAGGAGTCTTGGGAGCCATTCTCTCAGAGAAGAAAAAGTTAGGGTTTTGAAGAAAAAACTCTAAAGAAAGCAAAGGCACAGAGCAGATGAACTCTCTCTCTCTCTCTCTCTCTCTCTCTCTCCAAACCCTTACCTATTTATAGGGCTTGGTCGCACGCGTGAACCGATGACGTGTAATCTCAGCCGTCGCTTCGGGTTCCGTGAGGAGATAACAACAAATACAACCAAAAGATCATCATTAATCTTTTGGGTTACCAAGGCGTCATCATCATCAACTGAAAGGAGCATGCGCCCGAACAAGCATGTGCCCAAAAATCATGCGCCCTGACCTCCATGCTTCTTATTCAAAGTATTCCAAAACTTATTCAAAAGTTTTGAAAACTTTGAAGGGGGTCTTGTAGAAGCATGGAATTTCACAACCAGAAAGCCCATGCGCCAGGCATTATATGCGCCAGAACTCAGACAGCTAATCAAATAAGCCATAGACATTCGAAGAAGGACTTTTTATTTATATATATAAAAGTCTATTACATGTCTAGAAAAGGTTGTACAAAGGAGAATTTCTACAAAGGAAGGATCCTAGATCTACAGCCAACAGCCACCATGCGCCTTCCAGATAGGCACAGCAACCACCATGCGCCTTCCGATGGGCGCAGCAGTCACCATGCGCTGTCAGCCAGTCGCAGCAGATATCATGCACCTCCAGCCAGGTGCATCCTACCATCTCTTCAGCAGCTCAGTTATGTGCATCCAGCTCAGTTATGTGCATCCCTTCAGCAGCTCAGTTATGTGCAACTCTTCCAACCAGGCTCACCTGGCCGAGCAGAGCCCAGTTATGTGCCGCTCTTCCAGCCAGGCTCACCTGATAAGTGCTTCGCCAAGCAAAGCATTTAACCCTCTGGCTGGAACCAAGAAAGAGAAGAGCACCGCAAA
Source organism: Iris pallida (assembly GCA_029216955.1). Classification (NCBI taxonomy): domain Eukaryota; kingdom Viridiplantae; phylum Streptophyta; class Magnoliopsida; order Asparagales; family Iridaceae; genus Iris; species Iris pallida. The sequence continues at coordinate 5,721,235 of JANAVB010000398.1, read as the reverse complement.
TGCTGTGGCCAGGGGAGGCTTCAAAAGAGCCTCCAAAGACCAAGGAAGACCGTGATCGAAATCATGGCACAAGGAGCTTTCAACACAATCAAAGTGGGTGGCACCCACTTTGAAGGAAGAGAGAGCCTAGCACCACCATTCCGATCTACGGCTCTTCCGGAACAACGGAGACGAGGCCCGAACATCCCTATCTTTGGATGCAACAGGCACCTTCCGCCTACCTCAGAAGCCCTCGACTCCGTCTTTTGGATGTAACAGTCACCTTCAAGTGCATCGAAGACAACACGACGTCTCATCTTCACCCTCGGGAGCACTTCGTCAACAAAATACACCCGCATATCCAAGTTCATGTTGGAAGTACATGAGGGAACGAGGAGCAAACCTTCTCTCCATGCCACTATTTATAGGCCGGGCAAATCAAACCCATACGCCAAGTGGATGACTCTCCGAATTCTGTGCAATGAATTTGCATTAAATGGATGAACCGGACGCCTCGAATTCAGCCAAACGGCTATTTATAGCACTCGAGGATCGAGACAGCCGCGTCATTAAAGGACATGTCGGATGCGCCAGCCAAACAGCGTATCACACGGACGCGCCCTCCAGCATCAGGCGCATCACACAGACGCGCCCTACAGTACCCGGCGCATCACAGAGGATGCGCCCCCCCTCACATCTCCATGCCGAGTGGAACACCAACCAATGTGCCCACTCAGCTGTCCATCGAACATCACAAACATTAAATGCTGAACTGACACCAGAGTTGGCAGCACGCTTCCCAAAGTCTGAACAGTTGACAGCTTTTTCAGAGAACGAAGCGTCGGCAACGTCAGCATCATCATGACTCTATTCCGACGGCTACTGCCACGTGGCCATCTGCATGTGCCTCTACGGCCATGCGTCCAAACCAGCATGCACCTCAAAAGCCGTGCGCCTCAGACCCTTCACTGATCCCTAAAGACAGAAGAAGAGTCTCCAGTTGAAGCTTTGCATGCTCCTCAAAAGCCATGCGCCCCAGACTGATCTCTGATCCCGAAAGACAGAAGGAAGGTCACCTGCATGCGCCTTAAAAGCCATGCGCCCTAAATGGTTTGTAACTCCTAAAGGTTATGAGCCGCAGCCTCCTCCTGCGCCCAGATCCAAGGCGCAGCTCACCAGATCACTACCCCCCCCAAATCCGAGATCTTCAAGTCATGGGTCGATGACACGTGTCCTTTGACTCAACTCGTCCAAGATTTCAGCAACAGAAAGATCTTCTCCTCTGTTACGTGCCGGCTCACAACAGCAGTATGAAGAGTTCTCTCCCTCAATCAGGGCACATCATCTACGCGCCTCCATCAGCAACCTCCACGTGGCGTCCCCACACACCGGCGCATCCTACATGCGCGCATGAGCAGCCGGCCTGCAAAACTATAAATAGAGGGATCTTCTCCTTCACACACACACACAGAGTCCACAACGAACATACAAGGAATCATCAGAGAGGCAGATACAGACACTCAACGTCTTTCTCCTCTCAGCAAGCTCCAGCACCCAGAGCAATCCACACCTTCAGAGAACTGATAACCGTCGTCAGCCGGTCAACGGAGTCAACGCATTACCACTCGCTCCATTGGCACTAAAGACCCAGCTTAAACAAAAGTGTACTCCTAGGACTACATCTAAGTCCTACATTGTAACACTGTTCTGTTTGTATTAAAGTTTTCAATCAAACAATTTTAATGGCAAACAGTGGGGATTTGAGGAGAAGGGTATTTATTTTAGAAAAATATTCATACCACTTGAAAATATCTTTTATTAACCAAAAATAATTCTTAATAGCTACTTGAAAATAATCGATATATATAGATATACCATTTTTTGGAAACCACATTTTTATTATATATCTAGATAAATACTTGAAGAAAACAAAAATCCTTTTTAACCTAGTTCGTAAAAAAATATAAATTTTGGTAGAAAAATATATTTTATTAGCTAGATAAGTATTTGAAAATAATACTAAAATTTATTTTATAATTTTGGAAGCTACATTTATATTTTTAGTAAAAAAAATTTGTATAAGAAATTAATTGCCAAAAATGATAAACCCTATTTTTATACATATTTGTAAATGCTTATACTTATTTATTTCTAGTTTCTATTAATAAGAAAAAAATAATATCCTTAATAACAACAATCAATAATAATAATAATAATAATAATAATAATAATAATAATAATAATAATAATAATGATGATGATAACAAAAAACTAATGATAATAATAATAATGATAATGATAATGGTAGTACTAATAATTAATGATAATAATAACATTAATAATAATGAACATATTACTAATAATAATTATTATATTAATGAAACCACTTTCCTTATCCCCGTTTCTATACTGTAGAGAGAGGGAGAGAGAAAAAGACGAGAGAAGAGAGAGGAAGGAAAAGAGGGCGCTCACCGAGGGTCGGTTGCGCGCGCTCGCCGTCAGCGCGTCGGCGGAGAGGCCCTGGGCGCGGCGGATCTGTTACGGAAGGAAGGAGAGGGGTCGACGGCGCGAAGGGGGTTCTGGACGGCGGCGAGGGGATGCACGGGGAGGCGCCGGTGGTCGGATTGGAAGGGGGTCCGGCGATGGGAAATCGGAGGCGGGACGCGGCAGCTTCGGGTGAAGTGGAGAGGAGGAGCGGATGGGAGCGACGGTCGGCGCTGGTCGACCGGCGCGGAGCCTGCCGGTCTAATTTATTCTGTTAGGTAACATGCTAATAATATTCATCTTCAATTCTCAAATTTGGTTGGACAGAACTAGAATTCAATGGATCAGAATTTTGTGCTTAGCTTGGCTCAAATAGATGATATGGTCACCTTTTTCTAGGAGTTGGAAGTTACCTCCCATGTTCGTATAACATCAAGACTAAATAAATTTGTTACAGACGACAGACAAAATAATTTTATTGTTATGTACGCAACCATAAACAATGTGCAAGTGCAAGCAATATAAAAAAAACTGTGGAACAACCATTCTTATATTAACAACATTTTTTTGATAGTCCTGCTTATGCCAATTGAAAGGAGAAATAAGCAGAAAGATGTATATTACAAATGGATCTCATACACATTATGGTAAGAGGATTTTGAAGACACCAAACTAGTTGCAATATGTAGTTTTGGTAGTGGAAACACGCATTACCTGAGATTTAGTAGGAGCATGATCAGTAACTTCCCTTTCCTCAGTTGAAAGCCCAAGAGTATCATGAACTGTCTGACCAGTTACACCATCTTCAATTTGCTTGCTTGAATGAATAATTTCTTCAGTCAAATGGCTTGTAGGCTCTTCTGCAAAACCTGTTCCACCATTGATGACATTCTCTTTGGATCTTGTCCCAAGTTCCACGGACTTTAAAATGTCTACTTTGGTCTCAACATCCACAGAAATTGATGGATCGGCCTGAATATTGTGCACAATTATAATCAAACAGAAATACAAAAATATGTAGGGCATTAGAAGCATATATGTATAGGCTTCTTACGTTACTAATTCAGTCTAGTGTCTCTCACACAAATGAGCCCATATATTTTTATGATGTACAACTTATTTCACCTTTTTTTCTTATCTTAATATGGAAGACTGTGTATCGAAACCTTAATAAATACTAGATAAACAAAACTATATAAATAATGACTAAATACATTAGTAATGCAATCTTACATAAATAGCTAAAACCCAAATATTCGACCCAAAACTAAAAGCAACACACAAAACGAAATCTTGCAAAAGAAGATGGGAAGCGTTGTTTCAAACCTTTGTCTCTCATATATCATCAAAGAGGAACTGTAATTAATCCAGATCGATCAAATTACGGTTTATAATTTTCCTAACTTGAAGAATTTGGAACCGTAGAGAGGGATTACTTGTGGAAGGACAAAGAAGATATGATAATGGTGATAGCACCCCAAATATAGTTTTACTAACTATTAACCAATTTGAGTTAGAGAGCAAGAAATAAAGAACTGAGAAAAAGGGCAACAAAATAAATTCTAACAGTTGACTACAAAGGAGGCTCAATTATCCCTTTTAGACTCATTGGCAACTTACAATAACTTGTTGAGCATGAGTAATATTTGGGAATTTTCCACCATTTGCGGCCCTGTACCTGTTTACCATAACAACATTAGATTCACAACAACTAGAAATAGTAAGGTTTTAACAATAATGCATTAGAGAGATGAATCTTTGCATGCACAATGACCATAGATTTAGTATTTATTATAGTTGTCAAAGGTGAAAAGCGCACCCAGGAGGCGCAAAAGCACAAAAAGGAGGCACACGCCAAAGCAGAGAAAAGCGGACATGTATTAAGAAGATAAATATAGGCCATCAACCTTCGAACATCACTGTTCTGCTTTATTCCAGGTTTCAAAATTATAGCTAGTCCGTCTCGACCAACTCGAGACCGACGCCGACGTCGACGTCCGTCTCGACCAGCTCGAGGACGAGGATCAGCTGCACCCCCCGTTCCCGCGCCTCGAAAAGCTGCTCCATGACGTGGAGGGATCCGGAGGGGTGCTCGGCTGCCCGCTGCTTCTCGTTCAGGTGACCCGGCTGAGCTGCGGCGGACTCGTCGTCGCCACCGTGAGTACGATGTCATGCCCAACACGAGGGGCACCATCGTTCCCTTGACGGCATGGTCCACCAGTCCTTCTTCTTCGGCCCCGACGAGCTCTCCGCGCTGAGAAAGCACATCCCGGTCCGCCTATCCGAAAATGAAGTCGGGGCTAGGGTTAGGGTTTATGGGAGGGGGCGTTGGGGCTAAGGTTAGGGTTTGTAGGAGGTTGAAAGAAGGAGGAGAAGGAGAAGATTAGAGTTTAGAAAAAATTTAGGGTTCAGGGAGATGGAAAAGAGCAAGAAACTGAAAGGGCTTTGAAAAATTTTAGGGTTCAGGGAGAGAAGGGAAGAGGGGGGGAGGGAAGCTCTGAAAAAGATCGGGTGTGAAGGATTTTGTTGGAAGTTTATTAATTACAAGTTTGCCACCGCTCTAAAATATTAATAACGCTTTATTTTATAAACGTTATAAAAAGACCAGAATTAGTCCAAACCGTCATAGAAAAAAGGTATTTCGAACTTTGATAACGCTTAGGTATCAGGCGTCATCAATACGTTTTATCGAGCGTAATTAATAGGCATTTTTGTTGTAGTGACATCCAATGGTCCAGATTTGGGATGTATCGATATATCCTTTTCCAGGGGATGTTTTGTAGAACGACCATATATATATATATATATATATATATATATATATATATATATATATATATATATATATATATATATGTAAACCCCGTAATTTTGGTTTATTAGAATTACTGGATTATTGGATTACTAGTTAGATTATTGGTATTATTATTATTATTATTATTATTATTATTATTATTATTATTATTATTATTATTATTATTATTATTAGTCGGTATTCGGAAAAAAAACTATTTCAAATTTATTGGTATCGGATCTTTGATTGCTGACCCGTCCCGATCCCGTGTCCGGGGTCCGACCCCGAACTCGAAACCGACTTCCGTTTCCTGAACCCAATTTCGTTTCCAGTCCCGAATCCATCCCTAAACCCTTGAATTAATTATTAGCCTTAGTTATATATATAAATTATATTTATATTTATAGTTAAAAGAAAGAAAAAAAATCCCAACCCATGACTTTTTCCCCACTCTCCCCACGTTCTCTCCCTTATTTTTCTCCTCCACACAGATCCCTCACCACTCTCTCTTCCACATAAACTCACCATCCTCTCTCTCTATCTTTCCTCTCCACACACACAGAGAACCCCATCCCCTCATTCTCCCCTCCCCACGTTCTCACACCACATCCCCAAATATCTCTCTACCACATCACCATCCTTATTAAGTGAAAGAAGAAGAAAAACACACAGCACCCCATCACCATAAAAATCCTCACTCTCCTGTCCTCTAAACCATAACACCCTCACACCCTCTCTCTCGTTTTCCCCTTCCTTAACCCACTTCCCGCAACCGCCGGAGCGCTTCCTCGCGCGACCGGCAGCCGGCGCTGCCCACGATCCCCGCGACCGCCGGACCTCCGTCTCTGCGGACCCCTCCGCCTTGGCTACGCCCACTGGCGTCCGACCCTCGGCGACCCCAGTCGCAGCCACCCTGTCCGCGGTGCCCTTCCGGCCAGCCCGTGCGGCCTCCGCAGCCACGCCGAGCCGCCGAGCTCTGTCCTGCGCCGGAGTCGACCCGCCTCCCGTGCCCTAACGGTCGATCTCCTCACCGAGCCTCCGACTGGAGCCATGTCCGAGCCGACCTCGACCGTGAGCTCCGCCCTAGCCGACCGATCTGCCGACCGGCGACCCGTACGATCGTCGCAGCGCATCCCGCCGGCCAGATCCGCCTCCGGCGACCCCTGCGTGCTGTACCGCCGGCCAGTATCTCCCCGGCGACCCCGAGTCCCCATACCGTTTCGGCCAGCGCCTTCCCGGCGTGACCCCGAGCCCTGTCGGATCCGCCCCAGCGCTGTCCCGAGCTCCGTCCGTTGTTCCCCTGCCCCGATCCGCTATCCGCAGCATCTCGTGGGTCCAGATCCGCTGTTCCCGTGGCCGATCTTTGCTGTTCGCGTATTTTGGAGTTTTCTCGTGTCCGTGGAATTTATTTTTCTTCTATTTACATCTGAGAACTCTAGCCTAGCACCCGAGATATATTTTCGTGTTCTCGTGTCCTTTTGGGTTTTCGTGTCGATGATGACGCGGTCCCGACCCCATTTCGGGGATCGAAATTTGAGTCCGTTGCGTTTAGGGGATACGCACGACGTTTTACGTCGCGGCATTGTATTTATGTGGTTCGAATTATTTACGCGGGACTCGTATGTTTTTTCGATTCGTTATTTTCGGTTTGTGGTTCGGCTTTATCTATATGTTGGCTTTTATCTATATGTGTGGGTTGTGGATTATTACTCTGGGTTGGAATATTATTGTGGATTGGATTGGTGTATTCTCTGGTTTGGGACTTTCTTTTGGTGCAGGAATTTGTATCGCCTATGTGGCTGGATTGTCCAGTTACAGAGGAGGTGCTTCCCAAATTTTCAGTAAAACCCTTTTCGAAACACTGGTATTTAAATTATTTTCATAAAACAAAATCTACTTTCGAACTCGGTCTTTGTAAAAGGATTTCCAAATTGGTTGTTGGTTGGTTTGCGGCTTTTCGAGATTTTACGTATCTCCGGTTAGGTGACGTCTGTATCGGTCGAATGAGCCTCAGCGAAATGCAAACGCTACAGGACCTTTCTGTACGTTGAGGTGTTAGCCAACAACGTGATACTTAATGACCAAGTCTGAGACTTACCTATATTTTATATTCTATAAATTTATTTAAAACTCGTTACTGGGTATTTTTTATATTTTGAGTGCAGGGCCTCGGCCTCCTGAATAGACCGCTTTCCGCCATTCAGAGCTCGCTAGCAACTTTTAATATTTAATTAATTTATTTAAATAGTTGTAAGGGCATAAGTCCAGTTTTCTATTTATTTTCTGTGACCCTATATTGTGTAGTGTAGATTTTACTTTCTTTCTGAGTTGGTATCGCGTACCTAGACGAGTAACTATAAATCAGATATTAATTTTTTTTTGTATAAAATTAATAAAGATTTCTCACACTTAATTTTAAATGAATAAAATATTGGTAAGTTAACAAGTTCATGTTTTATCACTAGAAACAATGTAGTTATATATATATACATATATATATATATATATATATATATATATATATTATAACAATACAAAGATTTGCCAATCAACCTATACATGCTATATTCTCCAATTAAATCAAGTAACCGATTTATTCAATTAAATGATAACCAGTGTAGCTTGCGACGTTAGACGAATTTTGGTAGATGAAATTAAATAAACTTAAAATCTGACTAGGGTCTGCTTCTAGAGATTGTAACTAGCACACATAGAATGGTTTTATTATGGTTCTAAGTCAAGGTTCTCAACTGTAGGATCTCGGAGACGTACTTGACTTCCTCCTCGGTACCGACATTCTTGATCCAGTCATTAAACAAAGGCAAGTTACGGTTATGCTATCTTATATTTTAATTAGTAATTGTCAAGTTGCATGTTTAAACCACATTGCTACACGGAACCCTCTCCTAGGGTTCAAATATTGATTGATATTGATTGTGGGGATATTGGGGGAATAGTGTAGCATTTATGACCAATACCCCTCATATTGTATATTGTTATTGTGCGAGCTTATCCCTCTTACACACGGGGATAAGCCGTATCGCGTCGCTAGGATGCTATTGTACAACTCAAGCCGGTCATAGACGTTACATATTCAAATCACATTGTTTCAAGTATTGAATTGTTAAATTGCTGAAAAAATATTGTTTCAACTGTTTAGCTTGCACTTTTCCATTATTATTTGAAATGTGAGGTACATATTCGTACTTGCTCCCTCCTGACTGGAGACTAACATTTTTAGGTGACATTGAGGATGCTGATAGCTACTATGACCCGGTGCTTTACCCTGCGGCGTTACCAGAGTCCCCATTGGAGGATGCAGATCTTGAGGCCGATGAGCCGACCTTTTAGCTAGTTGTTTTCCAGTTAGCTAGTTTTATTGTATTTGAGTTTGTAGATTTTGATTTCGGCATTTTATTTCAGTACTTTCAGTTTCAGTTTGTACTTTTCAACTGTTGAATAAAAAGTTTTTAAATTTTCGTATATTCGATCGAGTTGTGACAAATGTATAAATGTTGTTGTGAATACCTGCAATTAGAACAGCTTACTGCCGCCGTCTCACAACGGTACAAGCTGGACATGATCTGGTTCGACCCAATAATTTGGGATCGGATCGTGACAATATATATATATATATATATATATATATATATATATATATATATATATATATATATATATATATATATATATATATCTTCACTGGGGACAACATGCGTCTCTCTTAACCAGTGGTTTTATATATATATATATATATATATATATATATATATATATATATATATATATATATATATATATATATATATATATATATATATATATTTAGCCTAGTGGTTAAGAGAGACACATGTTGTCCCCAGTGGATCTATATATATATATATATATATATATATATATATATATATATATATATATATATACTAATATCTTTGTCAAAATTTATTTATTATTTTTTTATTCATGTAAAATATACAAACAAACAAACCACTTCTATTCAGAGATTTCATTCATATGGTAAAACAATTAAACAATACCCAAGTCTTATTAAAGCGTCAAACAATTCATTCTTTTTCTGGTAATAGGTGTGTAATCTTATTGAATTCAGAATACAGAAATTTTCGTATAACGGGATTAATTTAATAGTATTTGTAGGAGAGGGGAGAAGTTTGGCAAAATTCCAAGAAACGGGATATCGCGCCAAGTAAGGTGGCGATGGTGACAACGTGGCGCCCGAAAATGGAAGGTGGAGGGGACCGCCAAGCAGGGTGGCAGTGTGGGAGGGGGCCCGCCACCCCACTTGGCGCGGGGAGCTGACTCAGCGAGAGAGAGAAGGGAGGGCGGGAGAGAGAGAGAGGGAGCGCCAAGTAGGGTGGCGGTGGGGGGGCCCGCCACCCCACTTGGCACGGAAGGGGGGGTTTCCCGAGAAGCTAAGGGGTTGGGGGGGATTAACAGCAAGGGGGGTTTCCCGAGAGGCTAAGGGGAGTGAGAGGGATAGAGAGAGAGAGAGACTATAGAGAGGGAGAGAGAGAGAGAGAGAGAGAGAGAGGAGAGAGGCTAGAGAGAGGGAGAGAGAGGCTATAGAGAGAGGAAGACTTTGTCAAAGAGTCTGGAGAGAGGGTTCTACTTGTTGAACGATCTACTACTTCGTATGTATTGCTATCAATTCCTAATATTTCTAGATGGTTCCTTTCTCTGTTGATACGGGCCACAGTATTTAACATCTTCGGACAATAATATGTGTCTAGATTTTCAGCAATGTTCCTATTCTTGTCATGAAGTGTTATAATCTTTGCTCTGATACCATCAAGGAGTGTTGTTATTGGTTTATCTCGTAATCTCTTAATCCAGTTGTTAAAACATTCATCAAGATTAGAAGTATTAATATCTAATCTAGGGCACGAAGCATACGTTGCTATCCAATGTTCAAAACGACGATTTTCATCGTTCACACCAATAAGCCAATTGTACACCATTACATTCTCGGCTTTAATTATTTCAAACAAGATCTCAGCATCTGTTTGATTGTATGATCTAGCAAGCGAGTCTAACAAGTTTTGAAATGTTCTTTCTTTCGCAACTTGTTTCATGTTTTTTTAAAATGTTGTATGCAAAAAAAGTGAGGTGATTCTGGAAAGATGTCACGCATAGCATGTATTAAGCCCTTTTGCTTATCAGAAATAAATGAAATTCTACTCCATTCATTAAAATAACTTTCAAATGATGTTCTAAAAGAGTTTAAAAACCAAGACCAAGAATCAGTATTTTCACTTTCAGCAACAGCATAAGCAATAGGATATAACTGATAGTTAGGATCGTGAGCACAAGCAATAAATAAGATACCTTGAAATTTAGATGAAAGAAATGTAGCATCAGTACTAATAACCGGTAAACAGCCCCTTAAAAATTCGTCAATGCATGCCTTAAAATAAATAAAAATTCTTTGAAACATATTATCTTCCCGGGATTGGAGGGAGCAGTTTTCATCAGCGCTGGAGAGAAGTCGATGGTGCTGGAGTGGGAGAATTTGTTGGACTAGTGGAGAGTATGAGTGAATGAGTTGATGTTGCTGGAGTGGAAGAATTTGTTAGAGTATTGGAGAGTGAGTGAATGTGTGAATGGAGAGTGAGTGAATGAGTGACTGCAATTGTTAAGATGTATATGTTTTTATAGGGATAAAGGGATAAATGGGTAACGTAACTAATACCGCCACCCTACTTGGTGGTGAAGTTAACGTTGCGAGGACAGTTAACGTTGCTCTGACAAATCTCCCTCTCTCCCTCTCTCTAGCCTCTCCTCTCTCTCTCTCTCTCTCTCTCTCTCTCTCTATAGTCTCTCTCTCTCTCTCTATCCCTCTCACTACCCTTAGCCTCTCGGGAAACCCCCCCCCCCTTGCTGTTAATCCCCCCCCCCAACCCCTTAGCCCCCCCCTTCCGCGCCAAGTGGGGTGGCGCCCCCCCCCCCCACCGCCACCCTACTTGGCGCTCCCTCTCTCTCTCTCTCTTCTCTCTCTCCCGCCCTCCCTTCTCTCTCTTCTCTCTCGCTGAGTCAGCTCCCCGCGCCAAGTGGGGTGGCGGGCCCCCTCCCACACCGCCACCCTACTTGGCGGTCCCCCTCCACCTTCCATTTCCGGGCGCCACGTCGTCACCACCGCCACCTTACTTGGCACGATGTCCCGTTTCTTGGAATTTTGCCAAACTTCTCCCCTCTCCTACAAATACTATTAAATTAATCCCGTTGTACGAAAATTTCTGTTTAGAATATCTTCTCTTGAATGAGAAAGAACAAAAAAAAAAAAATTCTTTCCTATTTTTGTTGTTACATCTAAAATATGAAATAGAAAAAAAAAATCTACAAATATAACTACATATATACAAATTTATTAAGTTATGCTAAGATAACAACTACATATGTTGAAAATCTACTTGGATACATACCAAAAATATGTTAAGATAAACTAATATAACAAATACATTGAATATTATTTGGATAAGAATAAAACTTTTGACCAAGTTCATGTTATCATATATCTAATAAATCCCTTTTTAAATGATTCTTGTTACAGCTGCAACATCATGGAAGTTAGAGAAGATAAGAAAGAAAGAATGTGATTAGTCAACCAAGACCGCTTACACCCAACATTTGCATGGTTCGACCAATGTACTACATCTCAAGACAACCCACTAACTCCAACACTGCACAAAGTTGTCTATAGCTATGTTGTCGTGTCCCATATATTTCTTCTTATGCCAGAGGACACTAACATGACACTGATTTTTCTGGTGTATCTATGCTTCACAACTAGCACTAGCCAAAAATAAGAAGTCAAGCTCTCTTCTGTTCCAGTAGGTGGCTGGCTAATTGGCACGCCACCATGGGCCATGACAAAAACAAACATAACGGGACATCAACCTGCCACATTCAAAATTAAGCAAGAACCAACACGCGCTCCATTTCCTTCCTTTCGTACCTTCACCTACCCAAAAATAAACTCCATTAACTTTATTCATCAATGGAGTATATATAGCCCCCCTCGCCTAACAGAAAAATTAGCCAGAGATCGCTTCACCACGCCATCTCTGCGCCCGGAACACATTTTACCCTCCCTCTATAGATGGCCCTCCGCATTCCTCCACCTACTAATGCCACGGTCAGTTGCCGTGTCGGCTCTCCTGCTCTAAATTCGAGCAGGAGAGCCCCCTCCCTTCTGTCTGTTGTTGTTGCTGCTGCATCGTCTAAGCAGCAGCAACAACACAGGAAAGGAGTTCGGCAATCTCCTTTCGAGGAGATTGTCTCCCAGATCGGCCTCAAGATGGACATAGTCCATCTCGAGCACACGTTCCGGGAGATCCGTACCGGAGGTGACCCCCCTCCGGTCGACTTTCCGGAACCTCCCGGCCGCCGCCGCCCTCTACGCGTAGCGTACCAGGGCGCGCTGGGCTCCTACTGCCAGGAGGCGGCCGAGAGGGCCTTCCCCTCCCTCTCCTCCTCCGGCTCCGACTTCTTCCCCTGCGCCAACATGGAAGAAGCGTTCACCGCGCTCGAGGACCGCTCTGCGGACCGCGCCGTAATCGCGGCGGAGAACTCGATCGACGGGCCCATCGACCGCAACCTCGACCTCCTCCTGCGCCACGAAGGCGTAAAGATCGTAGGCGAGCTGGTCCTGCCCGTCGACCACTGCCTCATCTCGCTGCGCGACACCCCGATGGCGTCCGTCCGCCGGGTGGTCGGCCACCCGCAGGCCCTCAGCCACTGCCGCGGGCGGCTCGACGCGCTCGGCGTGCGCGTCCACGAGACGCGGAGCTCCGCCGACGCCGCGAGGCTCCTGTCCGGGAGCCGGGCGGCCGGCACCGCGGTGGTCGGGAGCAAAGCGGCGGCCAGGGAGTTCGGTCTGCAGGTCCTCGAGCGCAACTTCCAGGACCGGGCAGTTAATTTCAACCGCTACCTGCAGCTGGGCCTCGGGTCGGGCGCAGAGACCCGGCCCGGCGGGATCCGGAAGACTACCGTGGCTTTCTCTTTGGAGGACGGGGTAGCGGATCTTTTCCGGGCGATGTGGGCGTTCGAGACGCGCGGGGTGCGGATCCTCCGTGTCGATCACCGTCCGAACCGGTCGAACCCGATCCGTTTCGTCGGAGGGGGTGCGTATTTTGACTATGTTTTCGTTGTGGATTTGGAAGGGAGCGGGTCGGATCCGAAAGTGGAGAGGGCTCTAACGGGTTTGCAGGAGAAGGCTGGGTTCGTCCGGGTGTTGGGAAGCTACAACGTTGAGGTGTAAACAAATGAATTGTAAATAAAAGAAAAAAAAAAGGTTTAGGAATATGTTTTCCTTTTTTAATTGTAAATATTGAGGTGTCGTGGACTAAATAGTCACAATAAAATATGTTTTTTTATGTTCTATTAAATTTCATTCGAGTATTTGTTAGATTTATTTATGTTGTGTTTTCTATTTATTTATTTATTACTATATAGTTTTTCTCTTGTAAGCCTTGTTAAGAGTGAGGGATCGATCCCACCTAATATTGATCCCCAAGGGCAAGACTTGTTGAATATGTCTCACCAACGACAAAATGGGTCAATCAAGCAAATATTGCCCTTCTTTAACTCAACACTTATGTTCTTAATCTTAAATATGTTCCAAATTAAAAAATATATATGTTATCAATGTTGCCAAGCTGGCAAACCAGTCATTTTATGTCTCATGTGTTACATATAGTAATGTTAACATATAAAATATATTTTCCCAATGGTTAGGAATTGTTTAGAACATATTCAAATATATATTTTTCCCTATGGTGAATAGGTGTAACAATAATTTTTTTTTTTTTAAATCACAACTTCTTTACAATTAACATTAAAACTTAATACGATTCTAATGTAATCTTCTAATGTTATCCCCCTCTTCACCTTTTCATAAACCCTCTCTCCCTCATTCTCATCATTATCTTCGTACGATCTATAAAGCATCGTTTCGTTCGCGAAAGAAAAGGAAATAGAAAGAAAGAAAATTAATCTTTTGCTCAAGGTGTGACTTGGGTCGGGCAGCTCGTCCTCGGCTCGGGCCCGACCTGATCAAAATCGGTCTGGGCTGACCCGAGTCCGGTCAACGACTCGGACCGGTCCGGCCCTCTAACCTAGCGGATCCGGACTGGGTTCCAACTTCAGACCAGCAAGCCCGGACTGACCCGGTCCCTAGCTCGGACCCGGCCCGATCTGTTGGAGTGGGTGGGGTTCCCACCTATGTGGAGAATACCCCGGAGAGCGACGAGCGCCATCCGTGTGTCGGAGAAGCTTGGAGAGTGCATGGATTTTATTTTGGTACATATATGGTAAGAAAATATATGATTGGATTTCCATATTTACTTTGATTATATATTTATGATTGGACCCTTCATATAATAGCTTTCCATATTATTGGATTTCCAATTATGGTAAGCTAATTATAATTGGATTTCCATTAAATATATGATTGATTTATATTGGAAGTTTCCATATATATTGGCCTTCCATGTATGGGTTACCAAGGGCTAATAAAAGGGTGATGCATGCTAGTTGTAAAATCATCTCAAAACAAAGAGTGCTTTACAATCTTTGAGAGAGAGAGAGAGGATTAAGGACTATTGTGAAGGAGAGATTACTTCGAATAATTTTTCGGCATCTCTTGTTCTTCGGAGTCCGCAATCAAAAAATTTCTTCTTTCAAGTGAGTTGTGGTGATCCGTGTTGGATCGGGAGGAGCTTGTAGAGGGTGTATTCTCTTTATTCCATTAGTGGAGGTTCTTCAGGGTTGGACTCCGATCGTCCCGTGGTTTTTCCCGCAAGGGTTTTCCACGTAAAAAATCTTTGTGTCTGCGATTGTGTTTGGCGTTTTTGGTTTGTGTGCTTTTGCTCGGTTCTCTCGCAGGACTTTCTGGTTTGGGGAAACGGTTTCCGTGCTTCGTTCCCAGCAGAGTGGTATCAGAGCTTTGGGTTCAAAGAAGTGTCAGGAGTTGACAGTCAAACTAGGAAGCATAGATGGACGCGAAGCCGGTGCGCATGGTGAACCTGAACGGTACCAACTACCATTATTGGCGGAGCAAGATGAAGGATTTGCTGTTCGTCAAGAAGCTGCATCTTCCAGTATTTGCATCCGAGAAGCCCAGTGACAAATCCGATGAGGACTGGAACTTCGAGCATATACATGTGTGTGGGTACATGCGGCAATTCGTTGACGAGAACGTGTACAACCACGTTGCCAATATTGAGCATACGAAGACGTTGTGGGAGAAGCTGGAATCTTTGTACGCGAAAAAGACCGGGGTAAACAAATTGTTCCTGATCCGGACGATGATGGGTCTGCGGTACAAAGATGGTGCATCCATTACGGATCACTTGAGTGAGTTCCAGGGCGTGGTGGACCAGCTATCCTCGATGGGAGTCAAGTTCGACGACGAGGTTCAAGGACTTTGGTTGCTATGTACATTGTCAGACTCGTGGGAGACCGTACGAGTATCTATGATCGCTTCTGCTCCGGAAGGCGTGGTCAGTCTGGAGTTTGCCAAGAGCGGGGTACTGAATGAAGAGATGCGGAGACGTTCTCAGGGCACTTCATCCACATCCCATCACTCAGAGGCACTAGTTTCGGAGAGCCGTGGAAGGGGCAAAAGCAGGGGTCCAGGTGGTGGCAGAGACAAGAGCAGGGGGAAGTCTAAGAGTCGGTACGAGGACTTGGAGTGTTACCATTGTGGCAAGAAGGGCCACATCAAGCGGAACTATTTCTCTTGGAAGAGAGAGAAGAAGGACGACAAGGGGAAGCAAGATGAGAACACTACAGCGGTGGCTTCGATACATAGCGGCGATGTGATCGTCGTAGGTGATGAGGTTATCACAAACCTCGCCTGCGATGACAATTCTTGGCTAGTGGACTCAAGGGCTTCAGCACATGTATCTCACAACAGGGTACTATTTGTCACTTACACGACAGGCGACTGTGGAGTGTTGAAGATGGACAATAGAGATGTGTCAAAGGCGGTTGTCGTTGGAGATATACATTTGAGGACGAAGACGGGTGCAGTTCTTGTTCTCAAAGATGTTCGTCATGTCCCTAATATCCATTTCAACCAGGTGTCAATTGGAAGGTTGGATGATGAGGGATTCTTCAGTCTCTTCGGAAATAGTCAGTGGAAGCTTTCCAGAGGTTCGATGGTGATTGCCAGAGGAAGCAAGAAGTCCGGTCTCTACTATATGGAGGGGAGCGCACAGGGGGCACAAGAGGTGAACGCAGTCAGTGATGCGTCTACCGAGTTGTGGCACAGGCGGCTCGGTCATATCAGCGAGAAAGGAATGAGCTACTTGGTGAACAGGAAGGTGATTCCAGGGCTCAAGTCTACAAAGTTGAAGAAGTGCACGCACTGCTTAGCTGGGAAGCAAAATAGGGTGTCTTTCCAAAGTCACCCAAGTTCAAGGAAGCCGGCGTTGCTCGAGTTGATTCACTCGGATGTCTGCGGTCCTATGAAGGTAAAATCTATTGGTGGTGCTTCTTACTTTGTAACTTTTATTGATGACTGTTCCAGGAAGGTTTGGGTCTATGCCTTAAAGACCAAGGATCAGGTGATGCCTACTTTCAAAGAGTTTCAGGCCTCTGTTGAAAGAGAGACGGGCAAGAAGTTATTGTGTGTTCGGTCCGACAATGGCGGCGAATACATCGGTCCCTTTGATGCTTATTGCAGAGAGCAGGGGATACGACACCAGAAGACTCCACCAAAGATACCTCAGCTCAATGGTGTAGCGGAGCGCATGAACCGGACACTGATGGAGAGGGTACGGTGTTTGCTGTCAGAAGCAAACTTGTCGGGCAGTTATTGGGGTGAGGCTCTTCTCACAGCCGCTTATGTTATTAATTTGTCTCCTAGTGCTCCTTTGCAGGGTGATGTGCCTGACAAAGTATGGTACGGCAAAGAGCCGTCATACAATCACCTGCGAGTGTTTGGCTGTAAGGCCTTCGTGCATGTACCGAAGGACGAGAGGACCAAACTTGAGCCGAAGACAAGGCGATGCATCTTTGTCGGCTACGGTCGGGATGAGTTTGGCTATAGACTCTACGACCCGGTGGAAAGAAAGCTCTACAGAAGCAGGGACGTAATGTTCGTCGAGGATCAGACCATAACCAACACTCAGGATTCCGAGACGCCTTCTGAGGCTGAGGAATTGCCTGAGTTAGAGTCATTTCGCTTCGAGCAGTTTAAAGAGGACATCACAAAGGATCCCATTATGGGGGAGCCAGTACATGGAGTTGCTCCCAACCTTGATCATCAGCCTGCTGATGGTGGTCAGGGTGTCCCTCAGGAGGATGAGCATGCCGGGAAGGCAGTTCCTGAAGGGGAGGAGGCTGTTGGTATACAGTCAGCACTAGTGGCTCCACTGAGAAGGAGCGACAGAGATCGTCGACCATCTACGAGATACTCACCGGATGAGTATGTGCTATTGACTGACGGGAGAGAGCCCGAAAGCTTTGCAGAGGCTGTGGAAGACGAACACAGGCAGGAGTTGATGGAGGCCATGCAGGAGGAGATGAGTTCCTTGCACACTAATTCCACTTATGAGCTGGTGCGGTTGCCAAAGGGCAAGAAGGCTTTGAAGAATCGATGGGTGTTTAGAGTGAAGCAGACGAATGATGCTACTCGCCCTCGATACAAAGCGAGGCCGGTAGTCAAAGGCTACGGTCAGCAGAAAGGCGTGGATTATGATGAGATCTTTTCGCCTGTCGTCAAGCATTCGTCTATTCGGGTGGTGCTAGCATTAGCAGCCAGTCTCGACTTGGAGGTCGAGCAGATGGACGTGAAGACGGCATTCCTCCACGGTGATCTTGAGGAGGAGTTGTACATGGAGCAGCCAGAAGGATTCTGTGAGAAGGGCAAGTCATATTTGGTCTGCCGGTTGAGAAAGAGCTTGTATGGTCTGAAGCAGGCTCCGAGGCTGTGGTACAGGAAGTTTGAGTCGTTTATGGGAGAGCATGGTTATGCACGGACGACGTCGGACCATTGTGCATTTGTGAGATATTTTTTCGAGAATGATTTTATTATTTTATTGCTCTATGTGGATGATATGCTATTAGTGGGTCAGAATGCCACTAGGATAGCGGAGTTGAAGCGCCAACTGGGCGCGGCCTTCTCTATGAAGGATTTGGGCGCATCGAAGACTATTCTTGGGATGGAGATCAGCCGAGAGAGAGAGAGTCCAAGCTGCTACATTTGTCCCAGAAGAAGTACATTCACCGGGTACTTCAGCGTTTCGGTATAGACGGGTCGAAAAAAGTGAGTTGCCCTATTGCGGCTCACTTTAAGCTCAATGAGGAGCAGTGTCCATCTACCGAGGACGAAAAGGAAGATATGGAGCGAGGACGAAAAAGAAGATATGGAGCGGGTTCCATATGCCTCAGCTGTGGGAAGTCTTATGTATGCTATGGTGTGTACGAGGCCAGACATCGCTCATGCAGTTGGTATAGTTAGCAGGTACCTTTCAAATTCTGGAAGGGTACATTGGAGTGCGGTCAAGTGGATTCTACGATACCTTCAGGGCACTGCCGATTGGAGACTTTCTTTTGTGGTGACGATGTAACGCCCCAGTCCCAAAATACGTAGGACCAAGTACGTAGACATGCCAGCTGTATACATACGAAATACAAGGACCTCGTATGTATACATAAGCTGTAAATGTAGTAATCCAAGACAACTAAATCTCATCCACAAAGATAAATAATGATATAAAGCAATTTTGAGTTTGTCATGTACACAATAGTTGGGCGGAGACAAAGTCCACTACCAAACAGTTTAAATAGAGAAGAAATATACAAAGAAAATGATTGGTCGAGCGAAGCAATGACAAGTCCAAAAGCAGTCATCACGAAGGAAGGAATGGCCTTAGCTAGAGTACCTGCAAGAAATCACGAAACACACACCTGGGGAAAAACCAGGTCCTCGGAGGGACGTAACAAGACACATAATATCATGCCGATAAACTGAATAAATAAAGCTCAACAGAAAAGTATGCATGAGTAATGGTTCCTACCCATTCTAGGTGATATGCACTTTGAGGACAATATTCTACGCAGGGGCTGTAGGCTCAGCAGAATAAATAAAGAGTGGCAGTAAGTAGCGCTCATCCGAGTCACTATCGGCCTTGGACAGAAGGTAGTGCTCCGAAGAGTCACCCTCGGTCCAAAATGTGTGTAAAAATAAAATGTAGCCCCTACGCTAATAACTGTCCTCTCCCCCCCAATGATACTATACATGGGTCGTCTCCACGACACTGTTTAATCCTTAATAACCGCCAAGTCTTCTACACAATCTATTGACAGTTATATCCTAACGCACGGCCTGTACGCACCGATGTACGGTCGATACGCAAGTTCGAAGCTATATGAGACTCGCAGCTCACACACAACCCGTGGCACATCGTGACAGTTCATGAGATGCACTTAAACATACGGTGGTCCCTTAACTCTAAGTCAATTGCACAAAATATGGTAATTTGTATCTACATATAATTTAAAAGAAAATAACTTCAAAATAAACACAACATGCATGTTCTTGAGCAGAAAATTTAAACAGTAGTGGCAAGGTGTCTTGTCTGGTGGTGTTGCCTGATGTGGTGCAATGATCCAACAAGTCCTCTTTGGTCCAATAGCCGGTGTCGATGTGTAAGGGTCCAAAATTCATGAGAAGTAGGAACGCACAATCAGTTGTGATCAATGATGATAATCGAGGGGAGTTTGTGAGTTAACAAATAATTATACTACTTTTAGAAAGTGATATTTGTAATACTTTGGAACCCATATTTGCTAGTAAAAATAATTTTAGAGAAATAGTTGGAAAAATGTTTATTATATAGTAATTTGAAAATTATGCCTTACTAGTCAAAAATTTATATTTAAATAGTATAAAACTAAATTAACTGTTTTGTAAAAATAATTTAACATAATAATGATACTTGGTCACTATAATACTAATGGTAGTAAAATTTTTTATAAATATATATATATTCGTATTTCAAATTATAGTACGATTAATACTAATACTTATAAAAATTTTAATATGCAATTATAACTATAATTCAAAGTTAAGGAGGTTAATATTAATAATAATACTAATAACAATAGTAATAATAGCTAATAATACTTATAATAATATTAATAAATAATAATAATAAAAACAGTAATAATAATAATTGTAATAATAATAATAATAATAATAATAATAATAATTTAATAATAAGCTAATGATAATAATAATATTAATAATACTAATATTAATATTAATAATACTAATTATGATAATAATAAAAACCACAAAATATAAACTGCTCCTTTCCCAGGTTATTCAGTAAGAGAGAGAGTGAGAGGGTTAAGAAGGAGGGAAGAGTAAAGAGAGGGGAGAGTACGGGAGAAGAGGGTGCTCACCGAGGAAGGGGTCGGCGGTCCGTTCGTCGGCCGGCACGGTGGTCGACGCGCGGTCGGGGGACGCAGATGGGCGCCGCTCGGATGTCGGAGTGGGTCGTGTGGCGGCGGATCGCGGCTTCGGAGGAGGTCCAGTGGAGGAGAAGCTCGTCGGATCTGAGCGCTCCGGCTTGGCGCGGGCTTCGGGGTCGGCGCCGGGCGCTGATGGCGGATGGCGCACACGGCAGCAGGGGTTTTCCGGCCGGGTTCGGCGGAAGGGGCGGTTCCGTGGGCGCTGGGTCTCACGGAGCCCTGGGCGGAGGTGGTATCACCGCCGACACGAGGGAGGCGGCGGCGTCGGTCTACCGGCGCGGAGGGCCGGCTGCGCACGGCTGGAGAGACGGCGCCGGTGATGGCACGGGGATTCGGGTGGCGTCGGGTTGCAGGAGTCGTGGCATAGCAGTGGTGGACGCGGAGACTCTCCGCGGGAGGAGTGGTCGCTGGCCCCGGCGGACGGGGATTCTCGGTGAGCGGATGGCGGTCGCGCACAGGTTAGGGTTTCCTCTCCCCTTCTTTGATTTCTGGTGGTGGCAGAAAATTTGGGGTGATGGTCATGGAGACGGTAGTGGTGGTGTGTGGGGTGCCGGTGACGGTGATGTGGTTGCCGCGATCGGGAATTTAGGCGTAGGTGTTCTGATTGTTGTGGGTGCGGCGCAGGCTGGTGGCGATGGCCACAGAGATTGGCCGGGAGGAGAGGCCGGGTTGCGGGTGTCGACGGGTTTGACCGGGACTGATGAGAAGTCTCCCGTGGTAGCATGAACGTGGTGGTTTTGTGGTTGCTGGCATGGGTCGGCTGTGGCGGGGATGATGGCAGTGGTTGGCGGCAAGACGGAGACATGGTGGTTGGGTTGCTGAAGACGACAGGGAGGAATATGAGATCGGTTGTATTGTCGGGTGTGTCCGACACGGTGGAGGTGGTGTATTTTGTAATAACTGGAATAAGATTGACACCGACACGGTGCACACTGGCTTGGGTTGGCACAGACACGATGCACAAATTTTGTGGAAAATTTGGTTGTGGAGAGAATTATGGAGGAATACCTGCCTATATATAGGATGTGGGAATTCCCATTAGGATAAAGATTGGGATTGTTTAAATCCCCATTAGATAATTAGCTACAAATAAATTAAATCCAAATCCAATCTAATCCAAATTCAATTTAAATCCAATTAGAAAATTTAAATTAAATCAATTATCAATCCAAATTCAAATGCAAATCAAATCTAATTAAATTTTAGTTTAAAAAATCACATGGGATAAATCAAATTGCTAATATTTAACTATTTAAATAAATCCATAAATTTAAATCAAGATTTAAATGCCACAATAATTTTAAAATATTTTTCTAAAATACCAATAATATTAATTTCAAAAATAATAAATATTTTTAAATATCTTTTCGAATAATAAAATATTTATATATAATAATTTCGAAAATAAAAATATATAAATTTAATTTAATGTACCTCATATACAAGGAATATAAAATAGTTTTTAAAATTACCACAAAATAATAAATAAATAAAGTAATAAGATCTTGGTCATCTCAATAGACAACTTTAAGCAAAATACAAATACAATAATTATTATATATATTATTTGAACTATAAAATAAAAAAAATGTTTTTCAAAAAAATATGTACGCTCGCACATATTCGCACTCGACGAACAAGAAAATAAATTTCGTACGCGACGTACAATACGACTACGCGGCGTACAATACCAAATTTTTAAATCAGTACCAAAAATAAAAAAAATCAGTAGAAATTTAGGGGTTTTACAGACGAGCCGAAGCTGGTTGGGTATACTGACGCTGATATGGCTGGAGATGTAGACACGAGGCGATCGACTTCGGGCTATGTGATGATGTTTGCTGGAGGAACGGTATCGTGGCAGTCGCGGTTGCAGAAGTGTGTTGCCTTGTCGACGACAGAGGCAGAGTACATTGCGACGACGGAGGCTTGCAAGGAGTTACTGTGGATGAAGAAGCTGCTGCAGGAAATAGGACTGAAGCAAGAGCAGTATACTTTGCTTTGCGACAGTCAAAGTGCTATTCACCTTGTGAAGAACCAGACATTTCATAGTCGGTCCAAGCACATCGAGACTCGGTATCATTGGATACGGGATGTGGTTGAGAAGAACGACGCTTGAGAATGTTCATACTGATGACAATGGAGCGGACATGCTCACGAAGGTTCTTCCGAGGGAAAAGTTTGAGTACTGCAGACAGATCGTCGGGATGACGACCTCCTCCACATAGTTGTGAAGGGGGAGATTTGTTGGAGTGGGTGGGGTTCCCACCTATGTGGAGAATACCCCGGAGAGCGACGAGCGCCATCCGTGTGTCGGAGAAGCTTGGGGAGTGCATGGATTTTATTTTGGTACATATATGGTAAGGAAATATATGATTGGATTTTCATATTTACTTTGATTATATATTTATGATTGGACCCTTCATATAATAGCTTTCCATATTATTGGGTTTCCAATTATGGTAAGCTAATTATAATTAGATTTCCATTAAATATATGATTGATTTATATTGGAAGTTTCCATATATATTGGCCTTCCATGTATGGGTTACCAAGGGCTTATTAAAGGGTGATGCATGCTAGTTGTAAAATCATCTCAAAATAAAGAGTGCTTTACAATCTTTGAGAGAGAGAGGATTAAGGACTATTGTAAAGGAGAGATTGCTTCGAATAATTTTTCGGCATCTCTTGTTCTTCGGAGTCCGCAATCAAAAATTTTCTTCTTTTAAGTGAGTTGTGGTGATCCGTGTCGGATCGGGAGGAGCTTGTAGAGGGTGTATTCTCTTTATTCCATTAGTGGAGGTTCTTCAGGGTTGGACTCCGATCGTCCCGTGGTTTTTTCCGCAATGATTTTTCACGTCAAAAATCTTTGTGTCTGCGATTGTGTTTGGTGTTTTTGGTTTGTGTGCTTTTGCTCGGTTCTCTCGCAGGACTTTCTGGTTTGGGGGAACGGTTTCCGCGCTTCGTTCCCAGCACGATCAACAACCCGAACCTGTCCGTCCCCCTAACCCAGCAGGTTCGGACTAGGTTCCAGCTTCGAACCCGCAAGTCCGGACCGGCCCTATCCAGTTTGACCGCTGGTCTGGGCCGGTCAAATCCGCCGAATCCAACCGGGACGGTCCGAACCGGCCCGGTCCAATAAGTTATTTTGATTTTTTTTTTTTGACTGTTGGGAGGGCCAAAAGACCCTTTTTACCCTTATTTCTATGGCTATTTTTTTGACCATTTTAGTTCATGTATTTTTATTAACATTATTTTAAGTTTTTTGAGTTTTTAAAGTTCTTTTAAGTTTTTTTTTCATCTTTTTAACTTTTCTTTTCTTTTATGTTTTTTAAGTTTTATTCTTTTTATAAACTTTTTTCATTTCCTTTCAGTTTTTTAAGTTCTTTAAAAATCTTCTTCTTTTTTTCATGTTTTTTTTTCATTTTTAAAGTTTAAGTTTTTTTAAACGTAAAAAAAATTGGTTTTCTTAAATCAAACCTGTAGTGCCCCGTCCGGCAAAGTCAATCGGAGGAATCGAAACGCCGACGGCGTTCGGACTTGGCCTTACAACGGCGACTCGAAGACATCGCTCAGGTGGGGGAGTTTCGGTGAACTTTTCTCATCTCTGCCTTCACTTAATAATTCGTGTGGTTTCAACTTGCACAAGTAGGCTAATATAAAAGCTACGAACGCACATAGCTAAGGGAGTAATCCCGACCCGTCGGAATGTTTTAGAACATGGAAAATGGTCCCACGGTCTCAATAGAAGTCGGCTCAGCGTGCTTTAAAATGACACTCGGTCCTTCGTCCCGTGGCTTGGGAGAAGGAAAGTTGGTATTCGACACAAACGATGAGTTAGCCTAAGTCATAGGCGTCGCCCGTATAAATGCTCGATAAAGCATGCACGTTTTCACTGCGCAAGGCTTGGCATAGCCTTGGCTCGTCCCTCGGGTTAAGTTGTAGGCTTGAGTAAGTTAGGCAAAGTTAGGCCGATCGACCTAAGTCATTCTAAGTACCGTCCCGCTCGTTCTGCGGTTGTCAAGTCAAATAGTCCCACGATCTCAAGGGCCGTCATATAACGTATGACTTGGATGATAACGTCGCATAAGACGGAAGTCAGTTACGGGCACGAGCTACGGTTGGTACGAAGTTAAGTTAGCCACGATCCATGGCACTTAAGGAACACGTTTTGTTCAAGTTAAGTTGGAAGGCTACGTAGTAGTCGTTCCCTCGAGTTCGAAGAAGTTCGAGGCGGTCCCTCGGTTGGGAGTCTCGCGTTCCTATCCACGTTAAGGTGTTTCGAGGCGGTCCCTCGGTTGGGAGTCTCGTGTTCCTATCCAGGTTAAGTATTCGAGGCGATCCCTCGGTTGGGAGTCTCGCGTTCCTATCCACGTTGAGTTTCGAGGCGGTCCCTCGGTTGGGAGTCTCGCGTTCCTATCCACGTTGAGTTTCGAGGCGGTCCCTCGGTTGGGAGTCTCGCGTTTCTATCCACGTTAAGTATTCGAGGCGGTCCCTCGGTTGGGAGTCTCGCGTTCCTATCCACGTTAAGAAGTTCGAGGCGATCCCTCGGTTGGGAGTCTCGCGGTCCCGAGGCACGTTATGCCAAGTGTGATTCAGAGCACGAGTTGCTAAGTATAGTTCCGATCGTACCAACAAGTAGGCCATGCATTTACGTGAGTTTAGATGTCTCGTAGGTGCGTGGTCATTGGACACCTTGTCGACAAGGATTTCTGCCTAGACTGGTTATACGCCGGGGCACCGGGCCCAGTCATCCTAGGAGGTAGACGTTATAGCAGCGCATGTTTTTATTGCGTAGGTAGTCGGGGGCTTTCCATGGGGATAGCTACCTTGCATCGAAGGACCCGCCGCCTACCCGAGCTATGTCCGCGATGGCTTGTCATGCCAGTGGCCTTTCATATAGATAATTGGCGTGCTAAGCGGCGAATCCGCATGCACGGTGTCGGTCGTAACAAAGGAAATGTAAGCACGGTATGCGTTGAATGGTGAAATATGTGCTCGGTTGCACTCGAAGTATTATAAAGCGTACGATTCGGCTATACGTAAAGACATGTGTTTCGCCACGAGATAGGCGTCGTACTTGATTTCTTAACAACGGTTCCACAAGTTGGGTTATACGTAATCGAGTTAAGTCTGGAAGGGCCGTAAGGCGAGTTTGGATAGTCAGGTTACGCTGCGAGGCACGACCTCGATGTTTGAGGCTCGGGCAAGTATTTGACACGACCTAGTCGTTACGTCCAAGAGTATGGTACGAAAGACGAGTATGAGTCGGTACGTTGACAATACAAGCACGAGAAAGGTCTAGAGGCAAAGTATGGGTACGTTATTAGTGCAAGGCACGGAGATGGTCTAAAGACACTGAATAGGCCGAGCGTCGGTCCTAAAATCGATCCTAAGGCAAGACTAGAAAGACAATCGTAAAGGGGGCTTGTATTGCACAAAGTATAATAAACGTGTCGGTTTTGTATGGGTGGACGAGGAGCTCACTCCACCAGTACAGTGGTACTGACACCCACACAGTGTTTCATGTGCAGGCACAGGTAGAAGCTCGTGGCGCGGAGCTCGCTTGGATGCGTCGAGGCACGGAGTTCCTTGGCGATTCGAAGCGTGCAGCCGCATGGATCGAAGACTTATACGGGACATAATGTGTGGACATCGCCTTCCGAAGCTTCCGCTGGATTCAAGTATTGTATCGAGAGATGAGAGAGAGCAGAGTGATTTGTAATGTGAGGCGAGTGTATTGAGTGATTGTAATCTCGGCCATGCGTCCCCTATGTAACCGTTGTTTCGATATCAATAAAAGAGCTGCTTTTGAATGAAGTGTGTTTTGTTCTAAATTTCCGCTGCGTGTTCATTGTCTCTACTTGGGACTTCTGTGCGACGACCCCGTCGCAGCCGCTGTAATCGGCCGTTATTGAACCCGCCTTGCACGAGCGCAATCTAGGCTCGTGCGGCATCACGTCTTAGCGAGGACGATCGCTCCTACGGGAGCGAGGCGTGACAAAACCGGACTGGCCTGTCCAATCCTGAACAGGCCCAGCCCATGTCCGGTTCAGCCCGGTCCGATAAAAATCGGACTGTAGGTCCGGAATGGGTTCGAGGTTGATCGAACCGGGCCGGCCCAGATCGGCCCGCCCCCCAATCTGGGCTAAGCCCGACCCTACCCAGGACCGGTCAAAATCGGGTCCGGGTCAGCCCAGCCCGGCCCAAGTCACACCTTGATCCTTTGCTATTTTTATAGACATAAATTTTTTAATTTTCATTAAAAAAATCGGCATTATGAAATTCTAGGAACATATTCAGAATACAAACAGAAAATTGAAAAAATAAAATAAAAAAAAATCTCGAGGTGGGTGGGGAGAATCATTTTCCCCTATTTTACTTTTGTTTGAAAATTTTTAATTCTCTACACATTTACTTTGGCATCTAAAAAAAAAAAAAATCTTTTCCAAGAACCTTATTCTGCGAACCAAACATGATACAAGTTGTTTTTCCCTTCACCGAAAAAGACCCAAACAATATAGTATTATGGTTTTATGATATACGGATAAGAAGGTTTGTAACTATATGAATAACGGAACTCGTATTGTGGCCATTCTCAGAGGATATATTTCACACTGGGACCATTTATGAGATCTAGAACAAAATCTAAAATTTGGACCTTTTTTATCACATAAATAAAAAAAAAATTTAGCATTTTTTACAAGCAAACTTATCAATTAAGCTATCAAAGTCATCAATCAAGCTATCATTTTTTTTTTCCATATCAAATGCTGTCATTTTTGTTCTTTCCAGATTGGGTCTTTGTTTTAATTTTATTTTAAAAAATATATACCTAGTCTATTTTAAAATTATTGGGCCTTCCAAAATTGGGGGCCCAGGACGGTCGTCCATCTCGTCCGTGCCCTGGGCCGGCCCTGCGGGTAGCCCTGGTTAGAGATACAAATGGAGTCGAGTATAGCGAAGCTATGACTCAACAAACCCATATTAGGTTAGATTTTGAGGAAGCTTAAGTGGTGTAGGCGGACACGGACGTACTCGTACTCGTACTCGACACTCCGCATGTGTATTTTGCCAGGACACAACTTGTAGAGATGTGTTACATACATGAATCATATGCATGTAACCAAAAAAGAGAGGAAATGGTCAAAGTGCATATTGATAGATAGATTTGCTCTGCCAGCCCAACAACCCCCATAGAATAGACAAAACTAACTTCTGCAAACTTTCTTAGTATATGACTTCGTCTAGAAGAGGTCAATAGTTCAGGTTGGTTGGTGCAACAATAATTAGATATCCAGATTAAGCCAGTCTCCTGTTCTCTTGTGTTGGAAACTCCAATCCAAAACATAATTGATCCATGAGACATAATCTTTCTATTTCCCATAAGCAAAAATATCTCTCAGGCTATGTTTGATAGGAAGGATAAAAAAGTGGAGGAAAGAAAAAAGATAAGAATATATTTTTCTTCCATATGGAAAGGAAAGATCATTTCTCTCTTATCCTTTGTTTGGTATGGAAAAAAAATGGAAGGAAAGAAAGTAAAAAAATATAGGGTTTACCAATTCTACCCTCAACTAAAAACACTTATTTACCATTTGACTTCATAAATAATTTTTAAACAATACATTCATATGGGGGTATACTTGTTAATTAATACAAGCCTCCACTTTTTCTTCCACTTTTCCTCCCACTTTTGAGGGAATTGGATTACTTAGGTTATGAGGGAAAAATAATCCCTCCACTTTTCCTTCATTCATATTTTTCTTCCATACCAAAAAAAAAAAAAATGAATCTTTTCCTTCACTTTTCCCTCCTCTATTTTCTTTCCTCCCACTTTTTTCTCCTACCAAACACACCCTTATGGACAAGCGTGAACTCGCGTTCAATCTGGTGTGAGATACAAACCTAACTTCTTGTGAGTTAGATGAGCTAAATAGGTATGCATCACTGAAATAAGTAACAAAACTGCACATCGACTCAAAAAAACCACATTCCCCTATTTTCATGAAGTATGAATGCATTCAACCACCAACATGATATTGGTCTAGATATTGCAACACCAGAAACCAAGTCCTGGTGGCTTAACACCTTCATCCTCTACTGATCAGGGGCGGATGCAAGTATGAGATGGGGTGGGCTGGAGCCCACCCCAAAAAAAAAAAAAATTACATGTTTTTTCCATATAAAATTTTTTTTTTTGAATTTTTTTATATGGATCAGCCTACTTCTAGCCCACCCAAATATATGGTAGCCCACCCTAGTTATAGTTTCTGGATCCGCCCCTGCTACTGATGTCTGTATGTCACAAGCTCAGGTTTTTTTTTTTTTTCTTTCTTCCCAATCTTTTGCTACCAGAGATTATGGTGGGGTTCTGTAGGTGTAACCAGTGGCTGCAGAAGTATATCAATCATGAACAGTTATTTGCATAACTAAACAATGCAGCAGCTATTTCCTTGTCAAACATCACAAAAATATATATATATTACCAGATAGTGCAACGCTTATGTTGGGTTTCATTTGTATTTGTATTTAGTCATTATTGACTATGTTGAGACAAATTCCAAAGTGTGTATTTTTTAATATTTGAGATATCATTTATTATCTTGTACACATAAGGTATTTTAACCCAAGTGGTTAGTATGGTAAAAAAAAATAGTGGACAAGGTTCAAATCCTACAATAAATATTTGTTTGGTAACATAGTTCATAAAAAAAATTCTTTGGAGCTAGCTCCCAGACTCATACTTGAACTCGAACAAAGGACACAAATTGGTGGTTCATTGAGCTAGGCCTCGGACTAGCACTCTGTGCTCTAGTGAGAAACAACATAATTCCAAGGGAGTTAGAAAAGCGAGAAAAAAAAAAAGTTGAAACTTTTTGCATCAACACCAAGTGCCAGTCCAAGAGTCCAGTAGTCTAGTCATCAAAGGGAGGTGACAAAGTACGTTCTAGAAGCTCTTCCAAACTTGCTTAGTTCCTAAGAGCGAATCCACTAAGAAGGTCAATTCTCACATTGAGCCTCAGTGGTTCTAACCATCCCAACATGTTGTTCCATCTTTCTAGAGTTCTGCTCTTTATTCAACAACTTTGTTGCTTTCAAGCAGTCGAAACTGCTAGCTTTGTAAGCGAATTTTTTGCTAGCAGCCCTGCTACACGCTAATAGCAATTTTAATCAATTTTTATTTCTCCTAGTGATGTTGACTTGCATTCAGGAGTTTTAGTCTTCATTGACTTGTATGATTTCTTTTGTTTTTTTGAAACTCAAAACGTGATTCCTACAACTTTAGAAAATACAATAATCTCATCAAGATCCCAGATGGACACCAGTACAAGTTTTATGGATAATAGCTTTTACAAGCTTGAAAAGTTTGATGGAGACAAGTACTACAATAACTTCAAGAGAAATATTAGCCTGAATTTTCAACTCGTCAACATGGAAAATATTATGTTCCTGGGAAGGACAACGTGCAAGCTATTTCTAATATGACAACTACTATACAATGTAAGAAGGATAACAATTTTTGCAAGTTGTTAATACTTAATTCTTTGGAGGATTCCTTGACCGAATCCTACAACAAGAAAAAAAATGCTAGAGACATCCAAAGTCACTTAAAAAGAAGTACAAGAACGATGAAAATATAATCCAATGTGTATCTCGTCAACAAATTTATCACTACAAATTTGAAGAAGAAAATACAATGTTGTCCTAGGTGAAGGAACTTATGAAGCTTTAACCGAAGCTTAAGGAAGAGGCTATGCCTCTAGTTGTAAACTTTATGGTGGGAGTTATTCTTTCTAAACTCCCTACCAGCTGGGATCTGTTCTCTACCGATATGTACCGCAAGAAAGAAAAATGAAGTTTTAAGATCTTATGTTCTTCATTCACATTGAGGACGAAGCCATGAACAAGATCACGGTATGTCACGTCCCAGAACCAAAATATTGGACAATGGTGGCGATACTAGGCCAACTATGTATTTCAGAATACGATGGCACCCCAATGCACGATCACGATTATATAAAGACATGGGATTTACTCTATTATCCATCGGTCAGTACTAGGTCGAACAATCATAAGTGTCTCAATAATTGGAAACAAGTGAACTATAAAATGTATGATCATCAAACATATAATAGAAAAGTGTCACATAGTAATATATATATATATATATATATATATATATATATATATATATATATATATATATATTACTATAAAATAGAATACTAGTAGAACTATACAATCATACATGATCATGTCTAGCTACAAATATATACAATCATGTTGCGCATAGGTCACTACCAAAATAAGTCGTTTTAGCGACGCCCAAAGACGTCGCTAAAACGACAAATTACGTCGCTAACAATATTTACCGACGCAATTACCGACGTTTTGGACTTGTCGCGAAAACGTAAGTCCCTGATCTTTAAAACGTCGCCGAACGTCGCAAATACCGACGTTCACCGACGTATTATTACGTCGGTATATCCTGGGATATTACCGACGTCTACTGTCGTTTCGTCGGTGGATTAGCGACGTGTTGAAAGTCGCTACACGTCGGTAAAATCCTGGGATTATTACCGACGTCTACCGTCGTTTCGTCGGTGGATTAACGACGTGTTGAAAGTCGCTATACGTCGGTAAAATCCTGGGATTATTTTACCGACGGTCTCCGACGTATAAGGACGTCGATAAACGTCGGTACCCTGGAAAATTTTGCAGATTTACCGACGTTTACCGACGTACGTTTGCATCGGTAAACGTCGGTAAACGTCGGTAAATCTACAAAAAAAATAAAAAAATAAAATACAGAATGTCATTTTCTTCCTGCAGTTTAAAAAGATAACCATAAAGTATAACAGATATCCAAGTCACAATAAATAACAAAGTCTACACACAACCATGTCCAAATAACCAAGTCTACACACAACCATGTCCAAATAACCAAAGTCTACACACAACCTTTTCTCCCTACAGAATGTCCTTTTCTCCCCGATGCTGCAGTTTAAAAATAAAATACAGAATGTCCAAATAACCAAGTCTACACCAAATAATAAACTCTACAACCAAATAACCAAAGTCTACACACAACCAACAAATAGAACAGGATCCAAACATCCAAGTCTACACAACCAACAAATATCCAAGTCACAACAAAGGATAAAACAAACACAAACAAACAGTCCTAACTAGGACTACTAGGGATCTGGTGCAGGAGGGGCACCGCCGCGACGAAGGGATAAGAACAACTCATACTCCTCAAGTGAAATCGATACCGATGGAGCATGCAGTGACGTCGGTGGAGTCGGTGTCGATGAAGAAGGCGGTGGAGGCGACGAAGTCGACGACGATAAAGGCGCACCCGGAGGACCAGCACGCTCCAACGCTGTAAGTCGCTGGTTGTACGAATCCATGGTAGATAACAGTTTATCACTGCTCTGGACCATCGAATCCGTCACCAATCTCAGCCTATCGGTCATGGTCACCTGTGCTGTCTGCAGCTCCGTCACCGTACGCTCTAACCCTCCAACGCTGCGCTCTGTCCTCTTAGTCGTCTCCATGAGCTCCATAATGCCGCGGTTGAGCGCATCCAATCGTGCTAGCAGCGCAGGATCGTCCATAGGGTGCTGAGACTGCTCATCGATCCGTCGTAGCAGGTCGTCACGGAGAGACTCTATCATCTGGTGGACTCGGGCAGACTCCTGGGACGGCTGTGGACCATGCACACTAGCAGGAGATGCCCTAAAGGACTGGATCGCAACTAGGGCGCCATAGGATCACGTACCGTAGTATGTACCCCTACGGAGTCCACCAGCGGCGGTCATCCACAGCTCGTCCGCCGACGGAGCTTGAGTGGGCTGCGAGGAAGTACCGGCCTCTCCTGCATTAGGTGCACTAGTAGCCGCCCGTTCCCGCAGCCTCTGATACTCGGCCTAGAAAGTATGGATAGTACTCTATAATTTCTAATTTCTAATTAATGTACTTATTATTACTAACTACATGAATATTTATTTGTATCATATTTACTAAGTTATATTAAAATTGACACGAAGTATTAAATTAAGATAACGTATTGTAATTCTTACATAGGTCTGCTCGGCCCTCTCGTCAATAAGGTCTTCGCCCTTCCGATGGGTGGCCAGGAAGACGGTCACCATGTCGGCGTTATCGACCTTCCTTACCTGTAATTAAATATATTATCTTATTAATAATTTATCGAATTTGCATTAAAATAATATTTCTAAAAGAGAAAGACATACCAGACGACGGAAATGTTCCGTCATCGGAATCGACCTACCGCACCACTTCGAGGCATGTTGCCTAGCGGCCTTGGCCTTCTCCGACTTCTCCTTGTACCTTGGCTCGTCGAATCGAGCCTTCATCGCATTCCACTGATCAGGGGTGATCCAACCTTGGATCGGCTTTCCGGCACGATCACGATCCTTCTGATCATTAATAGCGTCGCGGATCAGCTTGGCAGTGACGGCAGAAAATATCCCTTCGATAAGCTCGGCCCGGTGCGGTGGATAGAAAAACATATCCTAGAAGAGCGCAAACCAAATATTTATCAGTTGTATATAATATGAATTAATTATATGATTCATATTAAAAGCAAATCTATTTTAACCTTGAAGCGCGTAAACCAGTAGTTCTTCCTTTCGTCTGGAGCATCAGAGTAGTTAATCCAGGGACCACCATAATTATGCCTCAGCATGTGGCCTAGGCGTCTTTGTACCTTTGGGGGACGATATCTATACAGACATATTATATTCATGAAAAAGTTAATTTATGATAAAAACAGAAAAAAAAATTATAAACCAAAATACCTACTTTGTACCGTCGGCCCAGATCTCCGTCTTTCTCTCCTCCGGAGGTACGCATGCATCATCTGCATGATGCTGGTCGGCCGTCGGTGCAGCCGCCTCGGCCGTCGGCGCAGCCTCCGCCATCTGCTCATCCGTCTCCATCGTCGTATCAGCAGCATGAATGCTAGACGGGCGAGCACTCTCAACAGGCCTGGAACTACTCGTCCCAGGAGATATGCCACGTGACGTCGTCCCAGCAGGCCCAGCTACTGTCCGATATGGAGGAGTAATCGGCGATGAGGATCCATATCCGGTACCAGTAGGAGGTACCGAAGGAAAACCCCGTCCTCTAGCAGTACCTGGGAAGTATCGGAGGATCATGACCTCGTCGTCCCCCTTTTCGGAACGATCCGCGATGACCTGCCATACCTGATAACAGCATATGATAATACAACAAATAATAGAGACTAGAAATATGAAAGTACAACAAATAATAGAGACTAGAAATATGAAAGTACAATAAAGACAAGATGATAACCAAGACAACATATGATGATACATTCTACAATAAACATCTAAGTCCAGATAATATATTCTAGAAGAAACATCTAAGTTCAGATAAGTATATCTCTCTCAATCATCTTCAGAATAATCATCTTGTTCGTCTTCCTCGACCTCAACTTCCTCTTCCTCCTCATCTTCACTTTCATCTTCGCCTTCGTCGGCTTCGTCTTCATCTTCGGATAATTCTACATCTTCTACATTATGTGTCGTGTAATGCGTAACTTCCGTGGAGTCCACATCGACAATATTGGTTACAAGAGGTAGCTCGTCCTCCTGGTAAGCTTTTTCGTCAACATCAAAAGTATCTCTAGCTTTAGTCTTACATACTGTCCACCAGTCAGACTTCGTTGCTCCCCGTCTCGGATAAGCTGTGAAGTACACGAGCTGAGCCTGAGTTGCTAGGACAAACGGTTCGTAGCCTTGATATCTACGCTTGTAGTTTATATCCACAAGACCATGCTTGTCAATTTTCCAACCTTGATTTTCAATCGGATCGAACCATTCACACTTGAACAACACGATCTTTGCAGGTTCTCTGCCATTATTATATGACAACTCCACAATCTCTCGCAAGATGCCAAAGAAATTATTTCCTGGAGCGACGTCTTTGTAGTTCGAAGACTTGATACACAAACAACTATTTTTCGTGGAATCAAGATCCAGGAAGCTGTCTCTGATCGGAGCATTTGTCGACTTGAACCGAAAGCCATTGATACAATAACTTGGCCATATTTTAACAAAAGTAATTAGTCCCTTGGCAAGAGTTCTAATTAATTCAATCTCGGGTGAAATTAGACGATCGACCTGAATATCAAAAAAGAGATAATAAGTTATTTATTGCGCAGTTGCATTAGAAGAGGCCAGTAATTACCGAACTACTTACATATTCGCTCAACCAAGAAGGAAAATGACGTCTCATTTCTTGTTCTAATACTTCGTCTGTTAGGTAGGGTCTAACCAGCCTCAACTCATCATTATATGTGCTGGAAAACAACGAAGCAACCGCCGATTAGTACAATAATATTAGCTTATACTATTACATTGAGATGACGTAAACTCATCCTCTGAGTTACTTACCCCTCTAGCTTCTCCACTTCATCCTCGTCGCAATTGAGTAATACATACAACTGAGTAGTCCTTAGCTCTTCGTCATTCAAGTATCTCTTCTTCATTTTCTCCGAAGGCTTTCCGGACGCATTGAATACTTTCAGTATTCCATCATTAAATTCTTGATATCCGTCGTCGTTTCTCGGAGCCCTCGTTCTATTCGTAGCAACATGAGGTTTGAAATAGGAGGAGCAGAAATTTGTAATCTCCTCGAGAATATAGGCTTCACAAATAGAACCCTCGACCCGAGCCTTATTTTTTACCTTTCTTTTTAGGTAATTCAAATGTCGCTCGAACGGGTACATCCATCGATATTCGACGGGTCCACCAACACGTACCTCGTAGGAAAGATGAATCGACAAATGCTTCATAGAGTCAAAGAATCCAGGAGGGAACACCCTCTCTAGCTTGTACAGTGTTACCGTAATGTCCTTCTCTTGCTTTTCTAGACGATCAACGAACAATTTCTTAGAACAAAGGTCCCTGAAGAATATGCTAAGCTCCGTCAATGGATCCCAAACTGCCTGCGGTAAGAATTCCTGAAATGTAATCAAAATTAATCGCTCCATGAATACGTGACAATCATGGCTCTTCATACCTGTCAGTTTGTTCTCCTTGAGGTCGACGCATCTTCTCAAGTTCGAAACATACCCATCTGAAAATTTCAGACCTTGAATCCACCTACAAAGCCTCACTTTATCCTCCTTCTCCAGTGAGAAAATTACCTTAGGCTGCTTCAACTTCCCATTCCTGTCCTCTATCAAATGCAATGCAGGACGTCTACATATTTCTTCCAAGTCCAATCTAGCCTTTGGATTATCTTTCGTCTTCCCCTTTACGTCCATTACAGTATTAATTATGTTGTCAAACACATTCTTCTCGATATGCATGACATCAAGGTTATGTCTAATCAGATTGGTGCTCCAATATGGAAGATCCCAGAATATACTCCTCTTCGTCCAGTTATGAGTGCGACCAAATTCGTCACACTTGTAGCCCGTAGCAGGCTGCTCAATAGCTCTTGGTAAATCTTTTACCTCTTTCCATATCGTGTATCCGGGCCACCTTGGCCGAGGATTAGCCTTCTCCACAACGCCAGCACGAAAAGTATTCCTGTTCCTCCGGTACGGATGATCCTTCGGCAGGAATTGTCGATGACAATCGAAAAAGCACGGTTTGCCTCCGTGTTTCAAACAAAAAGCTTTAGTGATGTCCATGCAATACGGACATGAAAGACGACCATGCGTGCTCCATCCAGATAACATTCTATAGGCCAAAAAGTCGTTGATGGTCCACATAAGTGCTGCCCGTATCTGAAAATTTTGTTTTCTAGATACATCGTACGTGTTGGAACCTACTTCCCACAGATGATTCAACTCATCAATCAATGGCTATAAATATACATCGATGTTCCTTTTCGGATTGTTCGGACCTGGGATAATAACAGTGAGGAACATATACGGAGTCTTCATGCACATCCAAGGCGGTAGATTATACGGGGTGACGATCACAGGCCAACACAAATACAGGAATCCCGAAAGTCCGAATGGGGTAAAACCGTCGGAACAGAGACCCAATCTGACATTACGCAGATCAGAAGCAAAATCTGGATACTCTCGATCAAAGTGCTTACATGCTTCTCCATCAGATGGGTGATCCAACACTCCTTCGGTATGTTCCCGCTTATGCCAACTCATGTTTTCTGTAGTTTCCTTCACCATAAACAACCGCTGCAACCGCGGCGTCAACGGCAAATAGTGCATCGAAGAGGTAGGCTTCCTGGCACCGACAGACTTTTCTCTACCACATGCCTTGTAGCGATCGACACCACAAAATCTGCAGGCGTCTTCATCCTTGTCGTCTTTGTAGTACAACATGCACCCGTTGTGACAGGCATCAATTTTTTCGTATCCCATCTAGAGCGATCTAACCATCCTCTTAGACCGGTAGAAGTCTTTAGGCAACTTCGTACCCTCGGACAATATTTCTATAAGCAACTCCATAAGACGGTTGTAGCAATCTTGCGACATGTTAAAATCGGACTTGATGCTCAACAATCTTGTAACCACCTCCAACGGTGAATGATCCTCACAACCAGGATATAATGGAGTCCTTGTATTCTCTAGCAACTCCATGAACTGTGCAGCATCGGGGTTCGGTGCCTCCTCAGGTGCATCATGATCATCCGGATCGAAACTAGGCCCGACCGCATCAAAAACCATGTTCACCAACCCATCGTCGTAAGGAGCGTTGTTGTGGACATCCACATAAAGCTCGTACTCCGATGCTAAAGACACAAGTTCTTCGTGCTCGCTCCACTGATAGTAATTCGGCGTAAAACCCTTCGAGTATAAATGATACGTGACATCCACTTCTGGATGATATTTCAAATTGCGACATCTCACACACGGACACTTAATTTTGGTACCGTCCATGTACTGAGGAAACGCCTTGGCAAACTGCAGGAACTGGTGTACACCCTCTATGAATTCATCCTGCACACCGCACATGTCATCGGGATGACGGTTGTACATCCACGAACGATTTCGCAGATAGTAATTCAGCTCCATAATTCTGTAAGATAGATACATCAAGGTAGTGAATGATATGCAAGTGTCAAAGCTTTGAAATAGTAGCTCAACCGAGGGATAGAGTTAATTGGAGGAAGTTAGTGGAGAAAGTGAAGACCGACATGAACTGATGACGCACGAAAATTAGGGTCTCAAAGCTGGAACAAGTCAAGTTATGCTTTGGAAAAAGAACTCTTGTATGCTCTTTGTTCACAAAGCAAGCTATAAATAGAGAATACAGAACAAATATCGAGTTCATAACTCAAGTATAGAGCATACAAGAGTCGTAAACTCGAGAGATGTTCTGCATTCGTTATATCTTGCTTTGTGCACAAAGAGCTTAAGAAGAATAGAACATATCCAAAACACAACTTTACTTGTTACAACTTTGATCCCCAAATTTTTGTTTGTCAGTTCATGCGGTCTACACTTACCGCAGTATATGTACACATGACATTTTACGTTAAATGGTCAGAGATTATCGGTCATCTTCTTTTCGCATTGCTAACTTTTGTTTCACGTGTTTATACGTGCGGTGGTCAGAGATTATCGCGGCGGCATATCACCCGTGTCTACATAAGGACGTCGCTACAATATTTCATATAGGGTTGGCTGCTCGATCGATTTTATTTTTTCACCCAAAATTTTCGTTCTTCCGTCTCCTTCCCCCTCGACGAGCTCCTTCCCCTCGGCGACCCCCTCCCCCTCAGTGACCCCCTCCTTCATCGGTGCAGCGATCGCGACGGCATATCACTCAAAGGCTGAGTTGTATAAGTCAAGTTTTAGGATATTAGTCTATATATTATGTATAGTCCAACCAAGTCAACTCTAAGCTAAACTAGTCCAACTTGGTCAAACTAGCCATTTCTATGTTGTATAAGTCAAGTTTTAGAATATTAGTCTATATATTATGTATCTAGCTATATTGTATCTAAGCTAAACTGAGTCAACTTTATACTAACATAACTTTATAAGTCAATTATAGAGTATTACTAAAAGAACTTTTGGACTTATAGTCCTAGGCATATTGAATCAAATGTTGGCAAATCAGTTGGTTTAGAATGTTAGGTTGCAGATATTGAAGTGGATAGAGGTAGGTTCGAGCAAGTGATCCTTTACAATTAAGACTCTGACACTATGGTCAAGTATCATAACTGAATCCTTCTCCATGTCAAATTAATGATGTTAACCTTAGCTGAGAGTAAGCATTTAATGTTTTCAATTGAGTACTCACCTAGACAGGTTGCACTAATGTTAACAGTAGGAATGATGTTTGGAATGGTTTATGAAGTAGTGAATCAACATTAGGTAGTTGGATTTATTTCAGACAACCATATTAGTATGTGGAGGGCCAAACAGTTGGTGTTAGATGTAGACTAACTAAACTGTGAAAGAAGATGGATATTTGTATGAGTTAGCTTCAGTAGAAAGACTGTGACTCTGCATGAGTCATATTAGAGGAGTTACTCTGCATAATCATGTACTAAGTATAAGATATGGGTTAGGGCTTAATGGGCTAAGCTAAGCTAGGAGTCCAATAACACCAATAGTAATGTCTGTAACTAGGGTATTTGTGAATATTATATATCAATATGAGAATAAAGTTTGGGTAGTAATTTAGCATATTATTTATCTTATATCTAGAATACCCTAATTTAGCCAAAATTTGAGCACATAGGTGTCATAGTGTGTGCGCGTCAGTGTTGTGTCATGTGTCAAAGTGTGTGTGTGTGTCAAAGTGTTGTGTCAAGTGTCAAAGTGTCGTTCAGGATTCGGGATCTCCTAATTATAAATCACAATAGTTTACTGACTGGCCACCATTTGGTTGTAAATTGTAAAGTAAATAAGGTAAATAATAGGACAAACTCAGGAGCAGGCCACACCCTGGACCTATGTTGAGCCTGCCCTTGCTTGGTCAGGGATACCCTTCTAAGACGTTAACTAACCTCTTCTGTATCCCTAAATCTCTCTTTCTTCATGTCCTGAACTTTTCTTCCCAATTCTTGATAGGAAGGAGAGGAGAAGATGACGTGATGACATAAGAGGGGGGGTAATGCTCACAGATTTGAGGCTCGACGATGTTTGTCGCAATCGATGGAGGTGAAATGACGACGTAATGTGGTGTCATGCAGTCGAGGCATGCAAGCGATGACGATGACGAATTCATTGGCCAACTGCCTTAAGCCTATTGATGACGACCGCCTCTAGTCTGCCGACGGTGGAAAGTGCTTCATGGTCGTCATCTCTTCAACTTATCATCTCTACAGTTGTTGTCCGCTTCGAGCCTCCTAACAATTGTTGTCCTTGAACAAGAATACTAGAGAGCTGGGTATGATACGACTAGCTACGCACTTTGGACTGCATCACCATCTCGCAATACGTTCATGCTATAAAGACAATGGGGTAACTCTATAATCCGATATTCTTGTCCTAGAGCATGCTATATCTCAATCCAAACAAGTAACAAAGATATGACAAATATGAGCAATAATAAGGTGTCCTAAAATACAATCTCATAACTAGCCAAGTCACTCTGCTTGGTGACTGGGCAAAATGTTGTCTGAACGACATGTCGTTGGCATGTTGTTGCCACAAGAAATTGTAGGAATGGGACTTTTGGTTTGTCCAGTCTATTCTACGGGTGCTAGTTTGGGTCCTTGGCATTGCCAATGGCTAGAGGGTCTAGAGCGGTCTGAACATGACTTGATTATTAATTAAAATATTAAAAACACGGTTAGGTTTAGGGTTTACCTGATCAACCGTGGCAGGAGGGGAGCGACGACGGCGAGGGGGAGCGGCGACGGCGAGGGGGAGCGGCGGTGGAGGTGGCTGGAAATGGCTCTGGCGAACGGGAGGCACGCTCGAACGAAGGATCGGGCACGGCGATGGCGAGGGGGAGGAGGGGGTCGACGGTCTCCAGAGGAGGGGGTCGGGGAGCGGCGGTCACCGAAGGAGGGGGTCGGGGAGCTGATGGGGGGGAGGGGGAGGGTTGGAGAGAGGAGAGGGAATGGTTTGGGTTGGGGAGAGGAGAGGGGTCGCCAAGGGGGGTGGGGGTCGCCGAGGTCGGTGGGGGTCGCCGAGGGCGGTCGGTCGGGGGCCGAGGGGGGTGCGGTCGTCGGATCGGGGTTGGGGGGGAAGGATGAAAGAAATTTGGGGGCAAAAATAATGGGGGGAATGAAAACTCGAACCTGACCTATATTTTCAATTTAGCGACGTCATATTAGAACGTCGGTAAACGTCGCTAATATCAGTGATATTAGCGATGAAGTAATAAATACGTCGGTAAACGTCGCTAATATCACTAATATTAGCGACGTTTACCGACTTATATGCGACGTGAGCTCTTTAAAACGCAAACGTAGTTTAAATACGTCGCAGAACGTCGCTGTCAGTCGCTAATAATGACGTCTTGCGACGTTATAAAAAAACGTCGCTAAATTGTTTTTTTTCCTGCGACATTTTCTTAAAACGTCGCTAATTACGTCGGTAATATGACTTATTTTGGTAGTGGGTGGGGACATGATATCAAAATACGAGCTAACACATGTTTGTTGGCTAAATGTCTTAACAAAATATACCAAATGTAATTAAAGTGGGAGATAAAATAGAAATCCACTCACATGCTCGGGTGGTGGTCTTCCAGGTGCTGACCATCGAGTGAAAGTTAGGGTAGATCCTTAGACTCCTCTACGAGATTTGGTCATACAAAATCAGTAGGGTGATATCAACCCTATATAACAAGTACCACAAGAAAAGCTCTATAGTATAATAAAATCAGAATACAGTCATATGATGGAAAGCACTAAAGAAATAACAATAAAGAAGTAAACTGAATAAATAATAGTAATCTAGAACTAGAAATAGAAAAAATTAATCAACCTCGACCAATCATGAACTACGGCTTGGTAACATTAACTAACTAGGGTTTTCACATTCCTGATTACTATCATATGCATTTGAGGTTCCAAAGAAAACATACACTACATTCTATCCAGGTGAAACGATAGTCAATAATAGATGCATCACTCGACGACGAGCTAATAATAATCAGTACAATATTGTATCATTCAACGGTGAGCTGGAAGTGTGTCCGTCACGACGGAGAGTTCCAAATCCATAAGTGGTCGGCATAACGGGACTACATGCAACTAGAAAACCTCTCACTCCAATGCATTTAGGTGATCATTCTATTTATTAATTCCTGAACATTTTTACTTGAATTCACGGTCGTGGGCATCCGCATAATCCATCCTACATGTGGTTCCCCTTGGAGAATGCAGTACTCAATATTATTTTAACATTCATAATCAATAGCATGATACATGCTAGCAACCCACATAGTTATAATCACTATATATTGGAGTGTGATGCGACGAGCCATTGAGAATCAATAGGGTATCAATACAGTACAATACAATACAAGATGGTATGATACGATATACAATATGGTACATATTGGACATCGCCAGACATGATATCGATGTCCTTCCATAAACGACCAATAATAACACTATGTTGTCATAATAATGCTAACTTCATACAATATAGACATAGCACAGAGGATACCTACGTATCCAGACAATTCGTGAAATACGAGAAATACTATTGTGCTCCATCATGTGAGAGATAAACAATAGTGTAATAAGGATACCCTCGTGCAAGGGACAAGGGTACCGTCGTGGACAATCCAATTGAAAAGAAACCATACTTAAACAATAAGTATATTAGAAATCCAAGAAAAATCAATAACAAATTCGTATCGAAATTTTTTCCATATTTCCTACGAAAGCAAAATTAATCCGATATGAAATATCCGCCTGTTCAATTCCCTTGAATATGCACCCACACCCTCTCATATATGTTAGAATATTGTGTGTCAATTTTCAGGGCCATTATCTATCAGATTGGCATGCAAAATGAAACGACAAAAATCAGAAAAAAAATAATATAGATAACACAGCCTTACTGCATTAGCAATATACTGGACAAAAATCATGTCAGCACATGATCCTTTCTATATCTATCAACACGTGGCCATTAACATGTGACCAGATGCATAATTGATGTAATTATGTGGGTGGAAAGAATTTTATCTATAGTACTAAATTCAAGACTCGGTCCATTCTACATCATAGTATAGTTTGTCAGCCCCAGTTTTTCAAAATTTTTGTTAATCAGTATTAAATTGGCCATTAATGATTATTTTAGTATTAAAATATTTTATAATAATTATTAGGAATTTTTCCTGTATTTTTAAATGATTTTAAATGGGTTTTAAATACCAAAATATCATTTTGCAATTATTTAAAGTTGTTTTAAATAGGTTTGCAATTATTCAGATTGTTTTAAATACTGTTTGTAATTTTCTAATTGTCCTTTGCAAATTTATTTTTTGCAAACTGAACCGCGGGGGTCAGTTTGCAAATTATTAATTGCATTTGACCATGGGAAGGACCTATAGGAGAATTCCTAAGTTCTAGGGACCTAAACCTAAAAACCCCTCATCTCCCCCACCGCCTTCCCGTAACCCTAACCCTAACCCTAACCCTAACCCTAATCCGGCCGTAATCCGCCGCCCACCGCCTCAACTCCCCTATAAAATGACCCCCTCGTCTCCCTCTCCACAACCACCACCATCCCAGCCCCCCACGACCACAACTCCGCCTCCTATTTTCCCACTCCCAAACCGCAGCCACCTAACTCCGGCGACCCTTCGTCCAGCCTCCACAGTCGCTGCCGTCGTCATCCACCACCACCATCACCTTCGTCTCGACGAGGCGAACTCAGCGCCACCGCTCCGCTACGACGCCGACGCCTCCCCCGCCTGATCGCCCTCTCGACAGCAAGTCGAGCTTGGACACGTACGTGTCTCTTTGACTCCTGTGTCCTACTGTGTCTCGATTTCACGTATATGACACGCCAGCACCCGAAGACTCTATTGGTGAGTGTGGACACGGCAAATACGTGTCGTGCGTGTCGTTAATCAACCCGACACATGGACTCCTGTGTCCCTAACTGTCAGGACACAGGATTATTATTATTTTTTTTTATATATATAAACCATTCTAAACTAAATAAATTAAACCCA
Source organism: Iris pallida (assembly GCA_029216955.1). NCBI lineage: Eukaryota > Viridiplantae > Streptophyta > Magnoliopsida > Asparagales > Iridaceae > Iris > Iris pallida. The sequence goes on along the minus strand of JANAVB010000398.1, from coordinate 5,677,339 downwards.
AGCCCTATCCTAACAATCGGGCCGGACTGGCCTACTGGCCAGCCCGCACAGTTTAGAAATTCCCCCCCCTCTGGCTGGCCGAGTTCGAGCCTTGCGCTCGTTTGCTGTGTTTCTTTTCTTTTCTTTTCCTTTTCTTTTTTTTTTCTTTTCCTTTTTGTTTTTATATATAATTATATATATATATGTATACATATATTTGTATATATGTGTATATGTATTATTATACATACTATATTTAGGTATATATATTTGTTGTTTTTTATATATATATATATATATGTATACTTCATTATTTTATGTATATATATATATATATGTATTATGTATACATATATATTTATGTATATATATTTCCTTATGTAGATATATATTATTATATACATACTATTATATGTATATGTATACATTAATTTTGTATATATATATATATATATATATATATTATATAGTTAAGTATTTTCTTATATGTATGTATGTATACATATATTTGTATATATATATATAATATTATAGTTAAGCATTTTCCTATATATATATAAATATCCCTATATTTATATATATATATATTATTTCCTATGTGTATTTTACTTAGCTTAGTGTAAATTATTCATATAAAATAATGTTCATACTTTTATAGCTACTATGTAAAATTTTGCCTTATTAAAATAATAATAATTACTTTGCACTTTTATCAATTTGTATTTTTGTGTATTTAAAATACTGCAACCATTTGATGTCCAAGCCTAGCATGGGTATTTGGGCTCAAATGTGTTTTCACACATTCAAGACCTGTTCAAGTCATATTGGACTTGATTCATGGCCTTGGGTCCTGTATTTGAACTTTGGTTCAAATTATGTACATGGACAAAATACGCAGATAATTAATTATTGTGTGCCTTGCTGTTTTTGTTTTTTCTAAAAATACTTAAAGTATTGCTAAAATTATGGAAAAATAGTTTTTAGATACTTTGTTAAGTTGGCTAATTTAGTATAATTTTTGTAGTAATTAATTTACTGTTTTGCCACTAGTTTGGCATATGAAACCAAAACTCACTTTCTGTATACTTAGGAAAACTGATTTTTATAAAATATTTGTACTGGTTAATAAATCCCAGAAAAATTATAATAAATTTCTATAATTAACAAGGTTTCTGTCAGTATATTATTCTGCATTTATTGGAGATTTCTAGTATTTTCTAAAATTGTTAGAACACAGTGCACAGAATGTTTATTTTACCAATAATTATGACTAAGTCATGACTTGTGATTTTTTTTGTATTTCTAGTATTTGGATTGCTAACCAGCCTTAATATGGGAGATCCATGTGTTAGTTTAGATGCCAAATCACTTCACTTTGAACCCCTAGGCTAAGTTCACCTAGCCAATGTCCAATTTGGCCTTCTCACATCACTAGTGTATTTATATTGTCTTGTAACTTAGAGTCTGAGTATATATATGTTTTCAGTGCCAGGACACTCTACATCTTAGCTTTATTGTCATTGCATTGCTTTGCTCCAGGCAAGTACATCTACAAACTTATTTACTGTCTTTTAATGTTAAGTACATGTGACAACCTTGTAAATTATCATTAATCCAGTTGCAAGTCTTTTGTTAAATGTTAAAACACTGTTATGTGATAAAAGAATGTTAATCAACCCATGTGAATGCTGATCCTTGGAGTAGCAAGTCAGATCATAACATGTTTCATACTATTGCCAGTTCCCACCATGCTTTACACTATTTCCCGTATCTTTTACATGATGATTACTGGGTTATGAGAGAGTTGATAGTATAGTTACTGGACTCGTGGAATGTACTCACTTACATTACAGTATACTAATCGTGTAGTTTCTGGACTTGTGGAATGTACATACGTACATTGCAGTAAACTAGCAGTGCGGTTTCTGGACTTGTGGAATGTACATACGTACATTGCAGTAAACTGAGAATATAGTTTCTGGACTTGTGGAATGTACTTACGTACATTGCAGTAAACTAACAATGTAGTTTCTGGACTTGTGGAATGTACATACGTACATTGCAGTAAACTAGCATAGCACTTATTGACCGATCTCATACATGCCCCAGTTTTAATACATAATGTACACATGCCACAATTGACAAGAGTGTCTTAAAATGATAATCAAGATATACCATGATTTTCCGCTTTATATGATTTACCCTGATTCCAGTATGTCTATTTTTCAGTCTTATCATACCATGTTCCTGTTGTACATCTCTTGCATTATACATTCAGTACTTTAGTAGTAGAGGTTGTACTTGCTCCCGTCCTGGCAGGATAACGTTGTAGGTATTTTGACCGAGGAAGAAATGCTTTGTGACCCGTACTATGGAGCTCCAGTTGAGGATATTCCAGCAGGGAATCCTGCTTAGCTGCTTAGTTTGACTTAGTGTTGGGTTATTATCACAGACGCTGTTTTGTACCTTTAAACTGGACCTTGTCTCCAGTCTTACATTTTGGTTTGTATTATTATCAAACTTAGTGGTTTTTCATCTATATAGAAGCTGTGTTGTGATCATTCTTAAACTATCTTAATTATTAGCACATTTATCATTATTACCTGACTGTCTAGAACAGCTTACTGCGCTTTATCTTAAGCGTAGGCTGGACATGGCTCGGCCCGGCCCAACAATTTGGGTAACGGGTCGTGACATGTTTTTTTGGCGGCCCATGCAAGGTCCTGACTAAAGTTGTTTGGTTACGTTACTGTACCAAGCACGCCTGCAGAAATTAAGGATAACTAGATAACACTAGGAACAACATCTAGAACACCTAGAGGATTTTAGGATTGCAACATAGGAAAACTCATCACAGCATAGGACCGGTAGTGTAACTAAATTGTTTGTTTATGATTGCTTGCTTTAATTCTTATAAAATTCCTTTGTCTTTTATAAATAGATGGACCCTACACACTCTCCCGATTCCGCCACCTCAGGTGACGGTATACCACCCCCACCTCCTATCATACCTCCCCAGACTGTTGTTTCCCTCGACGGAACCCAATTACTGGCTTTGATCCAGGGGCTCCTGAATACTCAGCATACCCCCGTCTCGCAACCTATAGAACATCAATTGAGGCTAGGTAGTATCAAAAGTTTTATGAACCTAAAACCGAAGGAGTTTCTTGGGACGGAAGGCATAGTTGTAGCTGATGACTGGTTAGATTCCGTAGAGAGGAAGCTCATAGGGGCTAGATTACCTGACGATCTTTGGGTCGAGGCAGCAGGATTTTTGTTAGCAGACCTGGCAGGGGTCTGGTTCAGAAATGAGACGATGTTCATTGGCGGCAGAGGAAACTGGGAGCAATTCAAGATCCAGTTCAAGAGGAAGTTCTTCTCCACCACCGCTAGAGTTGCCATGGGATTGCAATTCCAGAACCTGCAACAGGGGAGCCGTACAGTCGATGAGTACGCAGGTGAGTTTAGCAGACTCAGTCGTTTTGCCCCGAGCTTAGTAGCCGACCCGGAGGAGATGGCTCGCAGATTCTGCCATGGTCTTGTCCCGGACATTAGCATCTTACTAGTGGCCAACGGGATCACAGACTACTACCAGCTACTGGAGAGAGCCCGAGGTATCGAGGAGCGTCTTTTGTCTTGCAAGAGGCCAGCTACCACACATCATGACGGGCCGTCCAAGCGCCAGACTTTCCAGCAGAGGACGACTACCCAGCACCAGCAGGCCTATTCTCCACCAGCTCATCCTCAGCATCAGTTATCATTTGCCCGAGATCCGGGGCAACAGCAGTAGAAGTGGGTCTCTTGTGCCTTCTGCAAAAAGCCAGGGCACGATGTCTCCATCTGTAGGAAGAAATTGAGCCAGTGTCTTGCTTGCGGGTCTTCCACCCATATGATTCGGGAGTGCCCGAAGGCGAAGCCATTTACCAGAGGACCTTCAGGGAGAGCATACCCTTTAGCCATCCAGGCAGCAGTACCAGTGCAGGGCCCAGAGCCAGAATACTTGACAGACGGTGCCACAGGTTGGATTTATTTACATATGACTGTTTGATTCTAGTGCCTTATTAAGTTACCTATCACTAGACTCATGCCAAACCATCATTTAGTAACTGCACCCATGAGACCAAACCATTGACCAGTAGACCTGTTTCATAGACGTTCCATCATTAGGAGATAGCCTTAGTCATCGCTGTAATTATTTTTAAAACGTTAGATACCTTGCGTGTCTTCAGTTCTTGTAAATTTCGAGGACGAAATTTTTCAAGGAGGGAAGATTTGTCAGCCCCAGTTTTTTAAAATTTTTGTTAATCAGTATTAAATTGGCCATTAATGATTATTTTAGTATTAAAATATTTTATAATAATTATTAGGAATTTTTCCTGTATTTTTAAATGATTTTAAATGGGTTTTAAATACCAAAATATCATTTTGCAATTATTTAAAGTTGTTTTAAATAGGTTTGCAATTATTCAGATTGTTTTAAATACTGTTTGTAATTTTTCAATTGTCCTTTGCAAATTTATTTTTTGCAAACTGAACCGCGGGGGTTAGTTTGCAAATTATTAATTGCATTTGACCATGGGAAGGACCTATAGGAGAATTCCTAAGTTCTAGGGACCTAAACCTAAAAACCCCTCATCTCCCCCACCGCCTTCCCGTAACCCTAACCCTAACCCTAACCCTAACCCTAATCCGGCCGTAATCCGCCGCCCACCGCCTCAACTCCCCTATAAAATGACCCCCTCGTCTCCCTCTCCACAACCACCACCATCCCAGCCCCCCACGACCACAACTCCGCCTCCTATTTTCCCACTCCCAAACCGCAGCCACCTAACTCCGGCGACCGTTCGTCCAGCCTCCACAGTCGCTGCCGTCGTCATCCACCACCACCATCACCTTCGTCTCGACGAGGCGAACTCAGCGCCACCGCTCCGCCACGACGCCGACGCCTCCCCCGCCTGATCGCCCTCTCGACAGCAAGTCGAGCTTGGACACGTACGTGTTTCTTTGACTCCTGTGTCCTACTGTGTCTCGATTTCACGTATATGACACGCCAGCACCCGAAGACTCTATTGGTGAGTGTGGACACGACAAATACGTGTCGTGCGTGTCGTTAATCAACCCGACACATGGACTCCTGTGTCCCTAACTGTCAGGACACAGGATTATTATTATTTTTTTTATATATATAAACCATTCTAAACTAAATAAATTAAACCCAAGCCCTATCCTAACAATCGGGCCGGACTGGCCTACTGGCCAGCCCGCACAGTTTAGAAATTCCCCCCCCTCTGGCTGGCCGAGTTCGAGCCTTGCGCTCGTTTGCTGTGTTTCTTTTCTTTTCTTTTCCTTTTCTTTTTTTTTTCTTTTCCTTTTTGTTTTTATATATAATTATATATATATATGTATACATATATTTGTATATATGTGTATATGTATTATTATACATACTATATTTAGGTATATATATTTGCTGTTTTTTATATATATATATATATGTATACTTCATTATTTTATGTATATATATATATATATATGTATTATGTATACATATATATTTATGTATATATATTTCCTTATGTAGATATATATTATTATATACATACTATTATATGTATATGTATACATTAATTTTGTATATATATATATATATATTATATAGTTAAGTATTTTCTTATATGTATGTATGTATACATATATTTGTATATATATATAATATTATAGTTAAGCATTTTCCTATATATATATAAATATCCCTATATTTATATATATATATATATTATTTCCTATGTGTATTTTACTTAGCTTAGTGTAAATTATTCATATAAAATAATGTTCATACTTTTATAGCTACTATGTAAAATTTTGCCTTATTAAAATAATAATAATTACTTTGCACTTTTATCAATTTGTATTTTTGTGTATTTAAAATACTGCAACCATTTGATGTCCAAGCCTAGCATGGGTATTTGGGCTCAAATGTGTTTTCACACATTCAAGACCTGTTCAAGTCATATTGGACTTGATTCATGGCCTTGGGTCCTGTATTTGAACTTTGGTTCAAATTATGTACATGGACAAAATACACAGATAATTAATTATTGTGTGCCTTGCTGTTTTTATTTTTTCTAAAAATACTTAAAGTATTGCTAAAATTATGGAAAAATAGTTTTTAGATACTTTGTTAAGTTGGCTAATTTAGTATAATTTTTGTAGTAATTAATTTACTGTTTTGCCACTAGTTTGGCATATGAAACCAAAACTCACTTTCTGTATACTTAGGAAAACTGATTTTTATAAAATATTTGTACTGGTTAATAAATCCCAGAAAAATTATAATAAATTTCTATAATTAACAAGGTTTCTGTCAGTATATTATTCTGCATTTATTGGAGATTTCTAGTATTTTCTAAAATTGTTAGAACACAGTGCACAGAATGTTTATTTTACCAATAATTATGACTAAGTCATGACTTGTGATTATTTTTGTATTTCTAGTATTTGGATTGCTAACCAGCCTTAATATGGGAGACCCATGTGTTAGTTTAGATGCCAAATCACTTCACTTTGAACCCCTAGGCTAAGTTCACCTAGCCAATGTCCAATTTGGCCTTCTCACATCACTAGTGTATTTATATTGTCTTGTAACTTAGAGTCTGAGTATATATATGTTTTCAGTGCTAGGACACTCTACATCTTAGCTTTATTGTCATTGCATTGCTTTGCTCCAGGCAAGTACATCTACAAACTCATTTACTGTCTTTTAATGTTAAGTACATGTGACAACCTTGTAAATTATCATTAATCCAGTTGCAAGTCTTTTGTTAAATGTTAAAACACTGTTATGTGATAAAAGAATGTTAATCAACCCATGTGAATGCTGATCCTTGGAGTAGCAAGTCAGATCATAACATGTTTCATACTATTGCCAGTTCCCACCATGCTTTACACTATTTCCCGTATCTTTTACATGATGATTACTGGGTTATGAGAGAGTTGATAGTATAGTTACTGGACTCATGGAATGTACTCACTTACATTGCAGTATACTAATCGTGTAGTTTCTGGACTTGTGGAATGTACATACGTACATTGCAGTAAACTAGCAGTGCGGTTTCTGGACTTGTGGAATGTACATACGTACATTGCAGTAAACTGAGAATGTAGTTTCTGGACTTGTGGAATGTACTTACGTACATTGCAGTAAACTAACAATGTAGTTTCTGGACTTGTGGAATGTACATACGTACATTGCAGTAAACTAGCATAGCACTTATTGACCGATCTCATACATGCCCCAGTTTTAATACATAATGTACACATGCCACAATTGACAAGAGTGTCTTAAAATGATAATCAAGATATACCATGATTTTCCGCTTTATATGATTTACTCTGATTCCAGTATGTCTATTTTTCAGTCTTATCATACCATGTTCCTGTTGTACATCTCTTGCATTATACATTCAGTACTTTAGTAGTAGAGGTTGTACTTGCTCCCGTCCTGACAAGATAACGTTGTAGGTATTTTAACCGAGGAAGAAATGCTTTGTGACCCGTACTATGGAGCTCCAGTTGAGGATATTCCAGCAGGGAATCCTGCTTAGCTGCTTAGTTTGACTTAGTGTTGGGTTATTATCACAGACGCTGTTTTGTACCTTTAAACTGGACCTTGTCTCCAGTCTTACATTTTGGTTTGTATTATTATCAAACTTAGTGGTTTTTCATCTATATAGAAGATGTGTTGTGATCATTCTTAAACTATCTTAATTATTAGCACATTTATCATTATTACCTGACTGTCTAGAACAGCTTACTGCGCTTTATCTTAAGCGTAGGCTGGACATGGCTCGGCCCGGCCCAACAATTTGGGTAACGGATCGTGACATAGTTCGACCCCATACGAAAAGGTTCAAAGTCGTTAGCGACATCTATTTTAGTGCACGATGTACAGTCACTATAGGGAACGTTCATTCACATAATAAAATATATAAATGATTGTTGAAATTTATTTGTGTTTCTTCATTGGTGATCTGATCCCACAATTCCATATTGAGGCAAACGTTATGTGTATGTATTTCAAACTATGATTTATTATCTTGTACGCATAAGGTGTACTAATTCAGGTGGTTAGTATGGTGGATAATTTTTCTTGTGGACACGGCTTAAATCCTATAAGAATCATTTATTTTGACACCTATTTCATTGAGAAATACCTTTGAAGCTAGGTCCCTCAGACTCCAACTCGGACGCGGACGCAAGTGGCGCTTTGATGGTGTACTTTGGACTCGGACTAGCACTATGTGTACTAGTATGGGAGAACATAATTCCAAGAGTATGCAGAAGAGAGAAAATGGTTTCATCTCTAGAAATCGAAGCTTTTGCATCAACGCTAAACACTAGTCAAAAGTTCAGTAACACTTCCTTGCTAGTAGTCGAAGGAATGTGATAAAGAACGTTCAAAAAGTTATTCCGAAATTGTTGATTCCTGAAAATTGATCAACAAAGAAGGTCGGATTTTGCTTGAGCAATGGTGGTTCTGACCACACCAAAAGTTGTATTGCCCCACTCCGTGCGAGACATTTGGTTGATTTATTGGATGCGATCAGAAGATTGGACCGTAACTTGTGTTGAAAATCAAGAGATTTGGTTGGCTTATTGATGCAGTCTCTCTAAGTTGGCCGGATGGGATGAGTTATGGAACATGACTCGATGGTATGGCTATGTCAAGTGGAGAATATCGTGCTTTATCTCTGGAGGACCCGTTGAGCATATATGTCATCGAAACATGAAGACCCTTTTGTGCAAGTGAGTGAAACTGTTCCTTCTCCTCTACTCCTTTGTTCTTAATAAAAAGATTATGTTGCTATATTCTGTCCCTTAAACTGTTGATGCTTCATTGCTGCAAGATAGTTCTACTTGAAATATTGCTAGAAGTCATGATACTCATATTGAATACTGTTGAATGATAAATACATGAACATTAAACTGTCACTGTGAATCATACACTAGAAATAAATTGATAATGTTGCTCATGTTAATGCTGCTAAAAGGAATGAGACACTTGAATCATGAACACTCTATGTAACTGTTGCAAAGATGTGAAATGTTATATGGCCCTATGAGAATTGAATAATATGATAAATGTTACAACGTGATGAGTTGATGCAATGTAAAATGATTAGGCTTCGATGAGATCACCAAGTATGGAAATGTTAAAAAATGGTAAGTCGTTGAACATGACTTGAATTTGATGAGATGATAAACTGTTGCCTTTACTTACTTCTAATATTTTACCATACGATTATGTTAACGATCGAGTCGGACACGCATTCACATGGTCATGGACAACTTGTGCACAATGTGAGATTTGTTTTCTCGGACGATATGCCTGGAGAACTGGGCTCATCCGACCTAGAGGAAAACGTAAGCGTGCTTTGGTGGTACGCTGTATCGAAACATTCATTGAGAAGCTACCTACTCTGAATGGCACATCACATGTCCTCGAAGTCCTATATGGCAAAGTCCTAAATGGTGGAATAATACCAGTATTCATGTTGTAAAGATGCATGCTAACGAATGTCTTGTGCAAGCAGATTAAGTAAATCACATATCCTATATTTTATGCAGGTATGAGTGTTTGCCATTAAAATCTTTGATTTAGAATTTCAATTACAAACAGAACAGTGTTACAACGTAGGACTTAGATGTAGTCCTATGAGTACACTTTTGTTTTTATCTGGGTCCTGTGTCGGTAGAGCGAGTGGTAATGCGTTGACTCCGTTGACGATCTGACGACAGTTTTAGGTTCTTTGAAGATCTGGGTTGCTCTGGATGCCAAAGCTTGCGGAGGGAAAGAAGACGTTGAGTGTCTCTTCCGATCTCTACGAGTAGACGTACGTCTCTGTAACTCTGATGATCTGGTTACCTCTGTATTTGACGGTGTATGTCTGTTTATGTCTCTGTGTGTGTGTCTGGAAGAAGGAAATGATCCCTCTATTTATAGCTTGTAGGCTGGCTGCTCATGCGCGCATATGTCGGATGCGCCTGGTCGTGGGAACACCACGTGGCTGATGCTGGCAGGGGTGCATGGTTGATGCGCCCTGATTCGGAGATTTAATCCTTCCTGTTGCGCCTGTGGTGCTGCGGAAGAGCTGACACGTGGCGACTAAGAGGATTCTTCGGTTGCTGAGATCTTGAGTGGTTAGCACCCCTTCGTGGACTGAACTGAGTCAAAGGACACGTGGCACATGTCCGTAGCTCAAAGATCTCAGATTTGGTGGAGAGTGATCTGGCAGGATGCGCCTGGGATTGGGCGCATGAAAAGACTTTGGCTCGTAACCTTCAGGAGTCACGAACTAGTCTGGACGCATGGCTTTTGAGGCGCATGCAAGTGGTTGATCGGCCACGTGGCTTGTAACCGTCAGTGGAAAGTAATGATGACGCTGACGTCAGCGACGTTTTATTTTCTGTAAAAGCTGTTGCTGCTCTGTCATCGAGGCATGGCTGCTGTCGTATCAGTCTTCAGCAATTAATGTTCTTGACGGATGATGGGCTTTTGAGTGGGCGCATTGATCTGCGTTCTACTAGGCGCATGGGGACTCGTGGGGCGCATCTTTATGAGGCGCTTGGTACTGATGGGCGCGTCTGTATAATATGCGTTATCTGACCGGCGCATCTGTTGCATGACGCATCTTTCATTGGTCCGACTGTTGAGTTCTTCGAATGCTTTAAATAGCCGTTTTGACTTGGCTGAATTCGAGGGGACAGGTTCATCACCATAAATGCAAATTTATTGCACGGGATTCGGAGAGCCCGCCACTTGGCGCATGGATTTGATTTGCCCGGCCTATAAATAGCAGCAGGGAGAGAGTTTGTTTCTCGTTTTCTCCCGTCTTTCCGAATGAAGATGAATTTCTTTGCTCGAGTACATTCTGTTGACAAAACACTCCCGAGGGTGAAGATGCGACGAGTTGTCTTCGTACACACACTTGTGAAGGTGACTGTTATATCCAAAAATTGGGATCGCGGGCTCCCGACGCAGGCCGAAGGTGCCTGTTGCATCCAAAGATCGGGATGCTCGAGTCCCGTCTCCGTCATGCTGGAAGAGCCGCAGATCGGAATTGCGGTGCTCTCCTCTTCCTTGGACTTTGGAGAGCTCTTCCTCCAGCTAGAGTGGGGTTGATCGTCCACCCTTGTTCTGCTCAATAAATGCTACATTAGCCGAAGCACTTGATCGGGTCGAAGTAGAGCGCATATGCTGAGACTTCGTGATGCGCCTAACTGAGACGCTGAAGAGATGCGCTTGACTGAGACGCTGAAGAGACGCGCCTGACTGAGACGCTGAAGAGATGCGCCTAACTGAGACGCTGAAGAGATGTGCCTGGCAGTTTGCTGCGCATGGCTGTAGTCTTAGGATCTTTCTTTTTGTAGAAGTTCTCCTTTGTAAAGCCTTTCTTTTGACATGTAATAGACTTTTATATGAAATAAAAATCTTCTTTTGATGTCTATACTTTTGCTGCCCTTTGCTGTGCCAAGTACTTCGTTTGAGCTCCCTGGCGCATGTTTGAGTAGTGTTAAACGCATAGGAATTCTGGCCTATAGATGTGCCTGAAATTCCATGCTTCTACAATGAGAAAGTCGCCGATTGTAAGAAATCACACAAAAAGTGATGCATTTTTATACATGTTAATTCAACTTAACTGCTTAACATGTTAATCTCAATAGATGCTATAATGTTATCTTTTCATGATTACTGCCATAACATCTTTACATGCTTCACTATGATGCTGTACATGAACTGTAAACTGATGCTAGGTCCAAATAGAAAGATCATATTAATAAATATTTGCTCACATGAATACTTAGTGTTGGTTTAGGCGAGTGGGCTGGTTCTTTTCGCTAGTACGCGGCAATGTACTGACCCACGTTGGGGCACTCTTTTCAGGTGCTCGTGCTTGAAAAGTTCAGTACACAAAGATTGGCATTGATCAGTCCCGAGGCATCGAAGATTTGTTGGGCATGCAGAGCTCTTCTTACAAAAGATGATGTCTTCTGTTTATGAAGGACAAAATGTATAGAACATTGTATATCTGTTGTACCAGTAAGTTGTAAGCCAAGTCGGCATATCTAGTTCTAAGTCAATGTGTCAAGTATCAAATGTAAGCCTAGATGGCATGTGTTTCAAAATTGGCTATCAACAGAAATATGAGTTGTGTTGTAAATTTTGTATTCCCGTGCAAGCCTTGTACTTCATCAAGCCTTGTACTTCATCTCATTATCAATAAAGATAACATATTTCTACATGTCTTATTGTGGCTTCAAGTTATCTGATTTTGGTCGCTGCTATAAAATAATAAGGTGTTCTTTTCAATAAAAGAGATGTGTTCTTATTATCTTCAATTTGTCTGTTTGTGCCGCTGTAATATGCTTCTAATTTGAAGATTACCAAATATGTATCGTCTTTGTCTTGTACCAGAAATAAAAACGAGTAGGAATGACTATGTAAAAATCGGGGCATGACATAAGTTAGCTCTTTGTTCAACAACTTTATTGTTTTCAAACAGTTTTGAGTGCTAGCTTTTTAAACAAATTTGTCCTCTTAGCAGCTCTTTTGCAGTTTACTGGTGGTGATGTTAATTGGTTTCTATTTCTTCTAACAAGTTTGACTTGCATTCAAAAGTTTAGTCTTGTCGACTTTTATGGATTTTTCCGTAAATATATGTCAATTTATTTATCGAAAGTCTAACATCAGGATACATGTGACACCTTTGCACGTATGCTACTACTTTGAGAACTTTTTTTCCTCAGCCCACCAACCAACTGATTTGTCGGCTTACCAGTTCCTGTCAGCTAATTTGGATGAAGCTGAAGAAATTTTAGCTCTGAAACAAATTTCTTGAATAATTATATAGCTTCTAACATTCTCTCATCTATACAGTTCAAAGCTACTACCCAAAAATAAGACTCAAAATCTTTTGCCAAGTCTCATAGCATCTATGGTTATGGCATACACAGTAGCAGAGATATCAAGTGCTACATTTTAACTTTAGTTAAATTTTGTAGTATCTAAAGACTGCAGTGAATACTTGTCCATATTTGAAAATTATTAGAAAGCTAAGAGATACTTCAGATTTGGAGCGTGTTCTAGTTCCGCTATATTAATTTTTAGGACCACCAAATTATCCGTTCTTACCAAACAATAAAGAAAAATAAAGAGAAAAAAGAGAAATTTTGAGTTGCACCCCACAATATTTAACCATATTCAAGGTGCACCGCACTGTTTTATCATAATGTACAATACCTCCCACTTCCGTCAAAAACTAACGGTCAACTCCGTTGACCGTTAATTTTTGACCGAAATACCCCTTCCATTTTTCCAAGCTGACGAGGGAGAACTGGTAATAATGGTGATTTGCTAGGGGTATTTCGGTCAAAAATTAATGGTCAACAGAGTTGACCGTTAGTTTTTGACGAAAGTGGAGAATATTGTACATTATGATAAAACAGTGGGGTGCACCTTGAATATGGTTAAATATTGTGGGATGCAACTCAAAATTTTTCAAAAAAAAATCTTACCAAATATGGAAGGAAAAAAAAAAAGAATGTTAATTTGAAATATTTGTTTGGAGTGAACCATTGTGTATAAATATCAAGAAGACTCTAAAAGTAATAATTTATATAAATTTTAATAATTTAGCGTATGTGTTTGTAGTGTATCTACCGTGAATGGCTCTTACACATGGGATAAATTCGGGAGTGTCCACACAGATCTCAGAACCTTTGTAAACATTCATTTGATCCCTCATAAGTGAAGAGAACCGAGAAAAAAAATTTAAAAAATAGAATTGCCAATAGGAAGGAATAATATTATTCGTACCTTTCAAAATATCCCTCCAAATTATTTCTTATTATGTGGCAGGTGACGAGAAGATTAATGTGACACATAACACGACAAATTTTAAAATTAAAATTAACATTGACATTAATATTAACATTGACATTAATATTAACATTAACTTTTTTGGAATAAAATTTGTTATATCAATTGTCATATCAGATGTCATATAATATTATTTAATATGTCACATCAACTATTAAGGAATATTTTGGAGGTACGAATACTCAATAATAGAAGAGCATAAGGAATCTGTCCTCATTTAATTTAACACACACTAGGACCACAGAAGTAAATGACAGAAGTACAAAAATAAAAATAAAAGAGCCGAATTATCTAACAACTGAGGCAGTTGATTACAAGTAGTCTGCATAATATGATTAGGGCTATACATGCATATATCTCAAATATTATAATATAATATGACACAAAAACAATTTAAAAATAAGTCGTCTAAGTCGTATGTATATCATCCATTAATTAATATAAAAAATTATACTAATATAAAGTGACTTGAAAACGGCTAGCCGTCTAACAAATCCTAAAATATATTCTATATTCGAATTCTATTTAAACTAAGTACAAGTACATGATATTTTTAACTAACATATATCCAAAATTTTAAAAACATATCTATAAAAAAAGTCTAATTTGTTAGTCTATTTGCAAACAATCGATGGAAAAACTCAGTTGCAATCCCTAAGAAGAGATGCAAAGAATGCAGTTGCAATCCCTAAAAAAGAGATGCAAATAATGCAGTTGCAATCCCTAAAAAAGAGATGCAAATAATGCTGATTGCGTAGCCTAAACGATTAAAAAATCGAATCGCGTTTGCAATAGCGGTTTCTCGAAGGCAACAAGAGATGATCAACAACAGTTGAGTCTCAGATTCTCGAAGGCAACAGAAAGAAGAAGGAAGAAGAAGAGCGGATCTCGCTGGGGTGTTGAACACCGGCGCTCAAAGCTATACCCGCAGTACGGATAAGCTCCCAGGAACCAGCAAGTTCAGGAGAACTTCTGGAACGCTCGTAAGTCAATATTTGAGACTTGAACGGGCTTCCTGGACTTAACAGACTCCCTCAACTCTCTTTTTGGTGCATCTTTCAAAGGAGGCCAAGGGGCTCTATTTATAGAGTGGAGTTGAGACTTCACCTCTTCTCCTATCCGATGTGGGACTAAAATACCAATACTCAAAAATAGAGTTTGATATTTTAGATCATCCCACAATCAGCATAGAAGTGTGCCAGTCCACGCCTACCCCCCGAACCCTCCCGTGCATGCACGAGACATCTTTGAGTCCGCGTCCGAGTCCGAGTCCGCACAACAAAAATTAACTTGCATCCTTGTTGGATTTAATCCTTTTTCCTTCTAGGAAAATACTTCCACATGGCACAAACTTGTGCCCCACTACACCTCATGTGCACACCTCAACACAAGCAATGCATTATATTGAGATACTCACCATTTGGTGTAGCCGATGTGGGACTATCTTTTCTAGTCCAAAGGCAAAAACACCAACAATCCCCCACATATCTCAATATATGGGTTGAGCGTTCCCCACAGTGATTGTCCATCATGCATTAGGAGAGATGTCGCTACGACTTGAATCTTTCCGCATAGGTTAAATAACAGCATGATACAAGAATGGACTAAGCCTTGAATTCTGCACCATAACTGCAATTCTTCCTACTCACATAGTGACATCAACTGTGCTTCTGGCTGCACATTGAAGGCCTTGTGCCAGCCTGGTTTCAGTGTATAATTTTTGGGCGTCTACAAGTTTACCCTCAAGAGACGGCCTGATATCTCTGTCCATACACTATAGGTGAGTTCTATATAAAGAGTCATTGGCATGAAGCATTGCGCTTCTTTGCGGTGCTACGCCGCTATGACATGGCTGACAAAGCCAAGGCATTACCCCTACCTGGGAACCTCATCGTAGTGTCATACTACTGTAGCATGAGGTCTCAAGCCTCTTTGTAGTGCCAAACTACCCAGCATGAAGCCTTGCGCTCCCTTGTGGTGTTACGCCACTATGACATGGCTTGCAAAGCCGAGGCTTTACCCCTACCTGGGTACCTCATCGTGGTGTCATGCCACTGTAACATGAGGACACCGGCCTCTTTGTAGTGCTGCCTACATCTCTTTATTACGATTATGCAACATTAGGCTACCTGCCTATATGCGGTGCTACGCCGCCTGTAACTTGGCTAACAAAGCCGAGGCATTACCCCTACCTGGGAACCTCATGGTGGAGTCACCCCACTATAGCATGGAGTTGTAACACTCCTTTGTGGTTGTTGCGCCACCATGCTTCCTGTAAAGCATAACAGACCTTCACTCAGTCTGAGAACTCATTAAGGCATTATGCCATCCTTCTCACAGGATCAATTTTCCGTAGAAAATTCATAGTAGACAACAGTGGTTCTGGGTCCGAAACCCTTACATGTTCCGCAGAACAAGTGCCCACTGTTAACTAATATTTTTCCAGTCAATAGTCCTCCCTTGAATCAAAAAATTAGATATCTGGTAGATTTCTCTTTGAACCAATAACATAAAATTTATTGATAGGATTATAATGACACAATATTAGAATGCCTTCAAGCCCATCTTCCTTGCTGTGTCCTCGACCAGCTGACGCTTGAGACCCTTCGTGAACGGATCCGCCAGGTTTTCCTGACTCCGAACATCGATCACTGCAATAACGCCCCTTTTTATGAGATCGTTCACTGCTCTGTGCTTCAACCGCACAGTCCTCTTCTTCCCGTTGAAGAGTTCATTTGATGCCACTGCTGCTGCCGCCTGGTTGTCACAGTATATCGGAATCGCCGGTATCTGAGCCCCAACCATTGGAAGGTCATACATGAGCTCCCGAAGCCACTCTGCTTCATCTGCTGCAGCGTCCAATGCAAAGAATTCAGATTCCATGGAGGAGCGAGATAACATAGTCTGCTTCTTCGACTTCCACGATATAGCAGCTCCACCCATGGCGAACACATATCCACCTATGGAATATTCGCTCTCCACCTCTGAACACCAGCTAGCATCACTGAAGCCTTCCACTACTGACGGATCTCCGCTGTAGTATAGTGCATATGTCTGAGTCTTCTTGAGATATCTCATAACACGCTTCACAGCTTTCCAATGCTTTACGCCTGGATTGCTCGTAAATCGACTCAACATTCCCACTGCAAAGGCTATGTCAGGCCTTGTGGCAGTAGTAGCGTACATCAAACTTCCGATGACGCTAGCGTACTCCAACTGCCTGACGCTCTCCTTCGAATTTGGCTCCAGTTTCAGATCACTCCTGTACGGTGTATCAATAATAGGAAGATCTTGATACCCGTAGCGAGAGAGCATCTTCTCAATGTAATGAGACTGTGACAGCGCTATTCCAGTGCCTGTCCGGATGATCTTGAGCCCCAAGATTACGTCGGCATCCCCCAAGTCCTTCATACTGAACTTGGTCGAGAGAAATTTCTTTGTCTCTGTGACGCAGCTTAAATCCGTACCTAGGATTAGCATGTCGTCCACGTATAGACAAACGATTACTCCTCTTCCGTCAGCAAACTTCGTATAGACACACTTGTCTGTTTTACTGACCCTGTAGCCATTTGACCTTATCACCTTGTCAAACTTCTCATGCCACATTTTGGGAGCTTGCTTCAAACCATACAGAGACTTCATCAACTTGCAGACTTTGTCTTCCAGACCTCTGACGACAAAACCTTCTGGTTGTTGCATGTAGATCTCTTCGGTCAGCTCGCCATTAAGGAATGTCGTTTTCACATCCATCTGATGTATCACCAGCTTGTGTATTGCTGCTAAAGCAATTAACAATCTGATAGTTGTCATCCGAGCTACTGGAGCATAAGTGTCAAAGTAGTCGATCCCCTGCTTCTGAGCAAACCCCTTGGCCACTAGCCTGGCCTTGAACTTGTCAATGGTTCCATCTGCTTTCATCTTCTTCTTGAAGATCCATTTGCATCCGATGGGTCTTGCTCCTTCTGGTAGGTCGACCAATACCCATGTGTTATTGGAGGTGATTGAGTCAATCTCGTTGTCAATCGCCTCCTTCCAGAATATAGCATCTCTGGTCTTCATCGCCTCATCATAGGTAAGCGGATCTGCTTCCACATGATAGGTGACGAAGTCATCTCCGAAGTCTTTCGGCCTCCTCGCTCGCTTAGTTGACGGCTCAGCGAGTTCTGGTTCAGCTGGTGTCTCCTCGACAACAACTCCATCTTGGACTACTGGTTCGATAAAGATCTCTGTCTGCTCCGCACCCTCATTATTCTCTGGAATGTCCGCGAGAACAATGTTCTTGTGCCTTGCAAACTTTTCTTCAAAATATTCAGCATCGCGAGATTCGATGATATGATTTGACTCGATATCAAGGAATCTCCGAGCATCACTCTTCTCGGCATACCCCAGGAAGATCGCCTTAGTAGTCCTTGTCCCCAGCTTCTGAATCTTTAGATCCGGGAGCTTCACATAAGCCAGGCACCCCCACACTCGAATGACATTCAGGTTGGGTCTGACTTTGAACCAGAGTTCATGAGGAGTTATGTCGGAAGTTGCATACGGCACTCTGTTCAGAATGAAAGTGGCCGTTAATGCAGCTTCTCCCCAATAGCACTTTGGGAGACCCGCAGTCAACAGCATAGAATTCATCATCTCTGTCAACGTTCTGTTCTTCCTTTCTGCTACTCCGTTGGATTGTGGAGAATACGGAGCCGTCGTCTCGTTGATGATTCCATGTTCTTTGCAGAATGATGAGAATTCATGAGACCTATATTCCCCACCTCGATCACTCCTCAACCTCTTGAGTTGTTGTCCAGTTTGCCGTTCAGCCTCGGCCCTGAACTCCTTGAACTTCTCGAATGCTTCGTCTTTAGATTTGAGTAAATAGACGAAGGCATACTTGGAGAAGTCATCGATGAAAGTAATGAAATACTTCATCCCGGCCTTTGTAGAGAATTGTTTGAAGTCACAGATATCTGAGTGAACCAACTCCAGAAGATCTGTGCTTCGATGGACCCTGTGGAAGGGTTTTCTAGTGATCTTCGTCTGAGCACATATCTCACATTTCTCTACCTTACCCCCACACTTGGAGATAAGTCCTAGACTAGACATTTTGTTTATTCGCTTACAATGAACATGTCCTAGTCTATTATGCCACAACTCAAGAGAGTAATTCAAACTAGTGATAGCATTGACATTATTATGCTGGGTTACAACAAGCTGAATTTTGTACATTCCTTCAGTCTGAAAAGCTTTCCCGAAGAAAGTACCCTTCTTGGACATCACCATTTGGCCAGCATTGATGTCCATCCTCAAGCCTGCGTTGCAGAGCAGGCTCCCAGAGATCAGGTTCTTTGCGATTGCAGGAACATGCTTCACACCTTGAAGCGTCAGAATATTCCCCGATGTAAGCTTCAGCTCCACCGTCCCGATCCCCAGTACTTCAGCTTGTGCCTGGTTCGCCATCATGACTTTCTCGGAAGTAGGCTCATAGGAGACGAACCAGTCCTTGTCTGAACAGACATGACATGTCGCGCCAGTGTCTATCCACCAGTCCAAGTCTGCCCCCACAGTTGCAACCTGTGCTATCATGGCAACCTGATTAGTAACCAAAGAAACCTTGTTAGGCTCACCTTGCTCTTTGGGCTTGGACTTGCATTCACTTTTATAGTGACCCTTCTTGCCACAGTTGAAGCAAGTCATATGGGACTTGGACTTCTGTTGCTTGAATCCTGGACCCTTCACTTTCAGATTCGAGAAGTCCTTCTTCTTGTGGTGAGAAGCCGCCTGCTTCCCTTTGTTCTCTCTGGTGGCTTGAACCAGATTCGCCGTTGCTAGTTGCTTGGACAGGGTGTCCAACTTCTGTTGAGAGCGCATCTCGTCCTCAACATGAATCTCGCTGAGGAGATTATCCAGGCTAATCTCCATCTTCTTCCTATGCATCCTTGCATAGATGTTGCTCCATCCTGGAGGAAGTTTTGCCACGATCCCTCCAACGACGAACTTGTCGACGAGGGACATGCTATCGTCCTCCAGTTTCTGGCGCAGCTTCAGGAACTCTTTCACTTGGGGCAGCATGGTCTTCTCGTCTTCAAAGACCCATTTGTGGTATTTTTCAACCATGAACATCTTCGACCGGGCCTCGTCGTCGTCATACAGCTTCCCCACGGACTCCCAGATCTCTTTGGCAGAAGTCCTCTTTGTGTAGGACTCGGCCAGAGAGTCTTCCATGGAATTCAGGATCAGCAGCCTGCATATGCTGTTATCCTTTTTCCACTTCGTCTGCTTGCTCGTAGCAGCGGCCAGAACAGCAGCAGATCCTGTTGCTGGAACGATTGGTTCTTCCTCATCCAACACGTGATCAACATCCACGAGTTGAAGGTTCAGAGTCACCTTTCGCTTCCAGATCTAGAAGTGTTCGCCGTCGAATTTCTCCAACTTGTTAAAGCCGGTATCGACAAGCGAAGCACGAGTGTTTTCCATCGAATCGTATAGCTTTGAGATTGTTAGTCTATTTGCAAACAATCGATGGAAAAACTCAGTTGCAATCCCTAAGAAGAGATGCAAAGAATGCAGTTGCAATCCCTAAAAAAGAGATGCAAATAATGCAGTTGCAATCCCTAAAAAAGAGATGCAAATAATGCTGATTGCGTAGCCTAAACGATTAAAAAATCGAATCGCGTTTGCAATAGCGGTTTCTCGAAGGCAACAAGAGATGATCAACAACAGTTGAGTCTCAGATTCTCGAAGGCAACAGAAAGAAGAAGGAAGAAGAGCGGATCTCGCTGGGGTGTTGAACACCGGCGCTCAAAGCTATACCCGCAGTACGGATAAGCTCCCAGGAACCAGCAAGTTCAGGAGAACTTCTGGAACGCTCGTAAGTCAATATTTGAGACTTGAACGGGCTTCCTGGACTTAACAGACTCCCTCAACTCTCTTTTTGGTGCATCTTTCAAAGGAGGCCAAGGGGCTCTATTTATAGAGTGGAGTTGAGACTTCACCTCTTCTCCTATCCGATGTGGGACTAAAATACCAATACTCAAAAATAGAGTTTGATATTTTAGATCATCCCACAATCAGCATAGAAGTGTGCCAGTCCACGCCTACCCCCCGAACCCTCCCGTGCATGCACGAGACATCTTGGAGTCCGCGTCCGAGTCCGAGTCCGCACAACAAAAATTAACTTGCATCCTTGTTGGATTTAATCCTTTTTCCTTCTAGGAAAATACTTCCACATGGCACAAACTTGTGCCCCACTACACCTCATGTGCACACATCAACACAAGCAATGCATTATATTGAGATACTCACCATTTGGTGTAGCCGATGTGGGACTATCTTTTCTAGTCCAAAGGCAAAAACACCAACATAATTAAAATATATTCAAATCATATTTAAATATTTTAATGTAATTTAATTTTTCAACAATGTTATATTAGAACATATATTATTTAATTTCAATCGATACAAAAACCAGATTTTCCAACAAAATTTACATCGTCATCTATCATGTATTCCATTAACAAGGGTCATTCAAAACAGCAAACAAAAACTATCAATCAATACTAGCATTTTGGTACAATTTTCTAACCTTTTATTCGTTAATTTCATAGGCAAAACTATATACCAAGATTCAGGAAAGATCATGAAACATTCAAGAAACAAGTCCAGAACTGACACGAAGCAATATTTTTCTTATGTAATATATAACTTATTCTTTAAATATCATTTTTGACAATTCATTAACATTTATGCTAACGTTTATGTTGTATTTATAACTTTTTCTTCATTAACATTGTACGCTAAGTTTATTCTATTGCTTTTATAGATTTTTGACAATTAAAGCCTAAATATATTTTTATTCCAAGCGATACCAAAACAATATTTAGTATTTCCAACAAGTATAACTATTTGAATTTTAATTTTTGTACTTTAAACCAACTCTCTTTTATTCCAATCAATAACCAAAATTTCAGATTTTATGGAATTTTTTTACATATGTTCATCTGTCATGTATTCTGTTAACAAGATCATTCATAACAGCCCCAAAAAAAAAGCTATTTAGCATGTTGGTACAATTTTCTTTTTTTTTTCTTCATTGATTTCCTAGGCCATGCTGTTAAGATTAAAGAATTATCCTGAAACGGTCAAGAAACAAATCCAGTACTGGCACAAAGTAAGTAATATGCAACTTATTCTTGAAATTTCTCAATTATTAACATTTTACGCCAATTTTTTTTTTTTTTTTTTTGAGATGCTAGGTGATACGTTGTGTACGCTGTATTACATGTATTTTGGGTCCATTGTATCTAACTTTCACCATTATTAAAAATAAAAATAATACGTCCCCGTGGTTCGATTTATTGATCTTCCGTCACACAGTCAGGACCTTATACATTTTTTCGGTAACCACAAGAGCCACTGATCTATTTTACGCTAATACTTATGTTGAAAAATTGAGTTGAGATCAATGGTCTTCGGATTTAGCGAAAGTTAAGTGAACGTTGACTTGGTTGATCTCTCCAAATAGTAACGTCTTAATGGTTGACTTGATCACGTTTTCGCAATGCACATGGAACTGCTAATAGCATCCGATTTTTCTCTTGATTATAATCCTATATGCTAATAGTGACGACAATTCCATGAGTTTCTATTTACATTATTAATAATAGTAAAATAAAATAAAGGGTACTATCATCCTTTTCTAAGTGTGGGTGCTTTTCTTTTGTTTGGCTACCGAAAGTAAATAAAAACTAGTAAAAAAATACTAATAGTTTTGACGGACTTATTGTTTGGAGGTTGAAAACTAAGTTTTCAAAGTTCCTGTTACATAAAAAAAATGAAAATTCAAGCCTAATCGACTTTTCATCTAAATTTATGGCAACTTTTGAAACCAGTGGAACACAAACTTTTACTATTGTCTTTCACTTAGAAAAATAGCCCACATTAGTTAACATTTTTTTTCCTTCATATTTATACTATTTAATAGTTTCCCTACCAGCTTGGTGTGAGATCCTGAGATCCAGTGATTAGGGTTATTGGAAAGATCATAAGTCGGAGTTCAAGCCTTGTCAAAAAAGTAAAATAATAATATATTATTTTTATATGTGTTTTAGTTCATCAATCTAGTTTCTATCAAACAAATAACAAATTTTGGTTTGGAAACCTACTATCTTTAGTTTCTAGAAACAAATGAAACTTAAATTCTCAACTTTCAAATAGTTCTTCATATGCCACCGGGCAAAAAAAAAAAAAAAAAACTTCATTGCCTGTTACTAATTAGCGTTACTAAAACAAATGTTGTTCTACTGCTCTGCTGAAAAGAGTAACAAGTATGAAGAGTTGCAATACCTCCCTCAAATATTAGAGCCAGCTGACATTCGTTACACCAACCTTATCATTCTCTTCTCGTACCATGTCCCAACAAAAAAAAAAAAAAAAAAAAAAAAACCTCTCTGTAACAACAAAAGTTGGAACTGGACAACTTTAATTGTTCGATTCCAAACAATGTATTTGTAAATCCCACACCATCATGTAAAGGCAACCAAGCACATATTTGCAACAACAAATCTTATATTTAGAGCAAAGTTGCATGGTATTTTCATTTGAAGACAACCAAACAGCCTGTAAACGCAATAAATTGAAGAAATTAATAAGATCAGCCCATAGTAAATTTAGCAGTGCAGAACAAAAACTATTATAAGCAAATAAAATTGATATTATGACCATTTCAAAGTAAAATTTCCATAAAGAAGCCTTCATATCCAACCCCTCAACATCTGAAGCTACACAACAGATTCTGCAGACTGTCGAACATGGTAAAGTCCACCTGATGAAGAAATGAATACAAATATGTATGGAACCCCGCCGTTCCAGCTAGTAGATTTTTCTTTATTTTTCAGTTTCAAACAGCAGCAACAACTAAATATGTATTGGACCCCGCCAATATTCTCCACAATATGCTACATCTCTTTCAAGAAAACGTTCTACACAGTCCTCAAATTCTTCAGTAAATTTAGGAAGAACAAAAAAAGGTAAATAAAGAGGTCATGAGATCCGAGTAGACAGCAGAGACTACATGTACAGATGGGCCATTCATTTATGCGATTAGGTCGACCTCAAATGATCCAAATCTTCCATCACATTTGGAGGATGGATTCTTGCGGTGATTTATATACCTTTAGTATTCAGAAAATTTTTTGGGCTAGGTAAAAAAAAATTGTAAACCTTGTTACTATCGGTTCTTATGTTCTTTATCTACAATGCTTTACAATGGAAATTCCTGAGTATACTCTCTCTCTAATTTGTTTTGCTAACTACCACTCCTTGAGTATGTTACAGAATCCACATCAGTAACGAACTTATCCAATAGACAGCAGGAATTTACTTATCCAATCTGAGGTTATCACAAAGGTGGCCAAGCTCAGGCCTGGCTTCCATCCATGCTGCAAATCCTAATTCGCTTGAAGAAGAGTAGAGGTAGGACCGAAAGGTAATCAGAAAGAAGTAGCGCCTGCAAAAGTGAAGCAGAGAATACGGTCAGAATCCCTGCTGAAAAACAAGATAAATGTACTGATCCGGTGCACATGTTGTCATCATATTCATCTTAAATGGACAGGTTCACGAGGATAAGGTGAAACAAAACCAAATACTCTCCCTGTTTGACCAAATGCAAGATATACATGTTTTGAGTTCAGGTAAAACATTGGTCACCACAGGCATGTACTAATGGTTTGAGTAAGACAAGGCATGAAGCTGAAGATAATATTTACAGAATTACAAGTACAAAAGACATTGCTGGCGGATAGTGAACAGTATTCTTGGCAAGTCTTAACTACTTACTCAGTGAGACGGGCTAGACAAGAGGAATTCCGAATTGTCCATGGAGATATATCACCCCTTTTATTGTTTATTCTTTTGGAGTTTGTAATCTTGGACCACCTAAGTTCTTAACTACTTACTCAGTGAGACGGGCTAGACAAGAGGAATTCCAGTTGTCTAAAACTGTGACATTTCTCTATGTAATTGTGTATATGTTACAGACATGTAGAACTAAGGGTCCATGCAATTACACATTCGCCTAACAAGGAACTTTACACATGGCATTCCCTCCTTGGCCTCCTATTATATGTATGTGTTACCATACACAGAGAACCAAACCCTCAGTCTTCTTCTATTTAACAACCTCCTTACCCCTTCCTTCCCTCCCTCCTCAGCTCTCCCTAGCTCACTAGCATGAATACAAACAAAGTTTCCTTCTCCTTCACACCTTCCTCCTTAGCACCTTTCATGTGGGACTTAGCCAAGGCGATGATGCACCAGTGGCACTCTTTGATGCACCAAATGGGCACACCATGATCAAATGAAGAAACTTTTATTAAACTAATTGAGCAATCAATTATTTGGAACCACAAATTTCACTCCAATAACAGGGAATTAATAAAGGAAAATCAAGGCACCACCTGTTTTAAAATGAAAGGTATACTCTGAAGTATGCTTTGAACCCATCTCTAACTGAAATCTAGAAGATGGCCCAAGTTATTTTCTATTCACAAAGGTGAAACATAACACCAGATCTTACCTGGCAAGCATTTTCATCTAAAATAGAGTACTGTACAGATTACATTTAAAGATTAATTACACATGTAAGAATACTCACATCTTTTATATATGGTAACAAATTAAGGTGAACTATTAGTCATGAAAATTCTAAACATTTCAAAAAAGCATAGAACCCAGTGATGCAATATCAAGATGAATAAAGGCTGACCTTAGAGCTTTAATTCCCATATCCATGATATTTGAACGGGCTTCATCATCACCATTAGGATACTTCTCCACTTCCTTCCTATAGTGTAAGATATCATCTCGCAAATGACCCGCACCTGCACATCTTTTTAGATATTGGAGAGAAACTATGGTTAGAAATAATGGAAGCAATATGCAGGTAGGTAATGGTGGCAATAAGATGTATATTTTTATACAGAACACAAGACCACATAGAAAGACATAGATATGTTATGGAAGCAGTACTAGACTATATAGTAGAATCTGACAAATCGAGTAAAGTATTGAGTTCAACTTGAGTTCACTTTTCCTTGTTTTCCACTATAATGAACTGACACGGATGTGGAAACTGATATGGACACTATAGTAGGTTTCTAATCCATCTCTTAATATATTATCAATCCATTATATATATATATATATATATATATATATATATATCCTGATTGGAATAATAACTTTTAAACATGTCTGGCGACTCGGGAGCGGAAGCGACTCCTAGGGTTTCGGCCGTGCAGGCGTTCCCTCCCCCCCTCCCCCCCGATCCGCTTGCGGGGAGGGGGCCTCGCCGGCAGGGAGGGGCGGGAGGGGGCGGTAGAGCCCTGGGCGGCCCAGGCGGCTGCAATAGCGGGACCCCCCCACGCGGAGGGGGGTCGGGAGGCGGCGGCGGCGGGACACCCCCCCCCCCCAGGCGGGGGGGGGGGGGGGGGGGGTCGGGTGGCAGCGGGGGGAGCGACCCCCGGCCAGTGGGCAGCGACGGGACCCCCCCAGGCGGGGGGGAGGGGGGGTCGGGTGGCAGCGGGGGCAGCGGCCCTCGGCCGGGCGGCGGCGGCGGGATCCCCCCACGCGGGGGGGGGGGGGGGGGGGGGGGGGGGACGGGTGGCAGTGGTGGTTCTACAGGCGGCGGCGGCACATCCGGAGGAGAGGCTCCAGTTTTCGAGTTCGGCTCCGGAGGGGACAACACCGAGGATACCGGCTGGCAGACCGTGACGAGACGACGGACTGGAGGTCGGAGAGGGGCACATCCCCAAGGTTCGGGAAGGGCGGGGCCAGAAAATCTTGGAAATCGACCCTCGATCGATTCCCGGCGCCGAGGGGGAGGCATGGTGCGATCTGTTTCGGGTTGGAGGCCAAAGACGACGGCGGCCGAGAAGGCTAAAGGTATTGCGACTGATACCGGCAGGACAGGCCAGAGTCCTGTGAATCCTCCGACCAGGACGCACGTTGAGGAGCAGAGGCCTCGGTCATGGAAAGAGGTTTGCACGTCGGTGGTGGCGAAAAGCCCGATGTCGATGGAGTTTGTTCCACCGATGTCAGTTGGAGGAGGGCTCCGGGCGTACTTTCCCGCTGAAGAAATAGCGGTGGTATCCGAATTCTGGAAGAACACTCTGGTGCTCTATGTGTTAGGTAACAAGCCGTTCTATGGCCAAATTCGGGGTTATGTGGAGCGGGTTTGGAGACCCAAAGGTAGCATGGAATTCTTCTCTCGGAAGAACGGGTTCTATTATGTCAAATTTGGGTTAGCGGAGGATGTGTCCAGGATCTTACAGGGAGGACCTTGGTCATTTGATGGGCGGCTAATCATCCTGAAGGAGTGGACGCCGGAGCTACGGTGTGAGAAGGAGGTGCTGAACGCCATTCCCATCTGGGTCAGATTCCCTGAGTTCCCTGTTCAGTATTGGAGTATCCCGCTGCTCATGAGACTTGCCAGTCTTGTGGGAAAGCCGATCAAAGCAGACGAGGCCACCACTTTTCGCACCAGACTGATGTATGCTAGGGTCTTCGTGGAGATCAAGGCGGACTCGGAGCTGCCGAGTATGCTTGAGTATCAGGTACCGTCAGGAGAGGTGCTGACACAGGCGGTGGAGTATGATTGGGTTCCCCCCATGTGTTCTTGTTGTGAGTGCTTTGGGCACACTACCAGTGTGTACAAATACAAAGGGAAGGAGACTGCCAGGCCACAGGTGGCTCGGACGGAAGCACCTGGGACGGCGTCGGCACCCAGTCACTTGCCTGGGGAGACGGAGCCAGTCAGACATATGGAGGAGGACACAGGGATGGAGGTTGATAGGAGGCTGGAGTCAGGATCACCGATGAGACAGGAGAGCATGCAGGGGGCGTTGGTCCCGTTCAGGCCACAAAGGACCATCGTGACTAGGGGTATGAGCGCGGCTGGTAGCAGTCAGAGGGTGACGGAGACATCCCAGGCGATCCAGGTTTACAGCAGCAGGAAAAGACACGCCTCGGCTACACGGGAGGATATCCCTCAGGCGAGGGATATGGACGACCAGTCTGAAGACAATCCTGACTGGACTCTTACTCTTAGCAGGATCCAGACACATCTGGCCCCTTCCTCCATGGTAGATGCAGTCATTGATAAGGCGGATGAGACACTTCCCTCGAGTGTCGATCCAGACGAGTTCCAGAGGGACCCCTCCTCTATTAATTAGATGTCGGTCCTAGCATGGAACATTAGGGGGAGTGTTCCATTGGACGATGGAGGGAGATTGTAGGGGTTCTGAGAAGAGAGTCGTGTGACATTGCTATCCTGCTGGAGACGAAGATTAGAGGGGCCGCTATGCTCTCGCGTAGGACTCCGGCAGACTGGGATCATATTCATAACTTAGATCTTTGTGATATGGCAAGGATCTGGGTTAGGTGGAACAAAGGTAGCTGGGAGGGGGTGCAGATCCACAAATCAGAACAACTCATCGGCATCACCTTCGAGAACAAAGGGGGGTTTCGTTTCATCCTGGGTGTTGTGTATGGGCACAATGATCGGAGACTCCGGAAGGCTTTATGGGAGGATATAGTGCATCTGGGGCTTCTGACGGACAACATGCATCTTCCCCTGCTCATCATAGGGGACTTCAACGCTATGCTGCTCCGTCATGAGAAGGTGGGTGGTCGACCTGTTCCGGATCCGATCCTATATGACTTCCAGAGGTGTCTGCTTAGGTCAGGGTTGCGAGGGCTGGAGCGAGCTGGACATATATGGACCTGACACAACAAGGCTACTCATAACCGGATTGCTTGTCAGCTGGATCGGACCTTGGGCAATAGTGAGTGGTTCAGGTGCTTTCCGAACTCGGCGGCAGAAGGCCTTGCGGCGGGTACTAGCGATCATTCTCCTATCCGGGTTGGCCTCTGTGAGAGACCCATTCAGAGGGCGAGGCCATTTCGGTATAACAACAGCTGGTACTTGTCGGCGGGATATGAGGAGGTGGTTATGGGAGAGGTGCATCACTTCCCGGAAGGCACGGCTCAGTTCCGCATGGTACACAAACTTAAGCAGCTCAAGCGGGCCCTCAGGGGATGGGTGAAGACGAGACCGCGGACCTCTCTGGCGGATAAGGAAGCCGAGCTTCGGGACATCCAGGTGGCACTCCAAGCTGACATTATGAACGGGGAGCTGGCGGCTAAGGAGAAGACCTTGATCGAGGAGGTCAGCACCATGAGACTACAGGAGGAGATTAGTGCAGCTCAGAGGGCCAAATGTACCTGGCTCAAAGATGGAGACCGCTGCACCAAATTCTTCTACGATGTGATCCGCACCCGACAGCACCGGAACAGTATCTCCAGACTTCTGAATGCTGAGGGTCGCCTTGTTGGGGATCCGGTGGAGATTCAGGAGGAGGCCGTCAGATTCTACACTGAATTATATCAGCAGACGGACTATACTAGCACGTTCCCAGCCCTTGTCACGAAGAGACTGGTGACCCGTCATGGGAATAGTCTGCTCTTGGCGCCTGTGAGGATGGAGGAGGTGGAAGACATTGTGATGAAGGCTAATCCCAATAAAGCCCCCGGGCCTGATGGCTTCTCTTCCGGGTTCTTTAAGAGACACTGGGGGTGCTTAAGGCCCCGGTTCTGGCGACGGTTCATGAGTTCTTTTTGACGGACAAGCTCCTGAAGGAGATGAACCACACATTCTTGACGATGGTTCCTAAGAAGGAGGGAGCGACCTCACTTGCCGATTTTCGACCCATTGCTTGCTGTAATTTTCTTTACAAGATTATCACTCACCTTATGTGCAGACGTATGGAGGTGATTATGCAGGGATTGGTGTCCCGGAATCAAGCAGCATTCATCAAGGGTCGGTCGATAGCGGAGCACAGCCTTCTAGCTCATTAGATGGTGAGAGAGTTCAGCAAACCTGGGGGGATGAAGGCTTGTGTGAAACTCGACCTTCGGAAAGCCTATGATACCGTCAACCGGGACTTCCTGTGTCACTTGATGCTTGCTATGGGGTTCGACGGGAGGTGGGTTGAGAGGGTGAGGGAGTGTATCTGCTCCCCTACATTCTCAGTCCTTATCCAGGGCACGCCGCATGGCTACTTCAGGAGCAACAGGGGGTTGAGGCAGGGTGACCCACTCTCCCCGTACCTTTTTACCCTGTTGATGGAGTACTTTACATGTTTGATGGATATGGCAGTGCATAGCAAGAGGATCGTCCCCCTTTTCCGCTTGGTGAGTCCGGTTGTATCCCACCTGATCTATGCTGACGACTTATTGGTACTTCTCCAGCCTACCATGCGGGAAATGAGAGCGCTCTCTGACATCATGGAGGAGTTCGGACGGTTATCTGGGCTCCAGTTGAACAGGGAGAAAAGCAGAGTCTATTTCAGCTCCCGGTGTACACAGCAGGAGGAGAGGGCCTTCGCCTTGGGAGTGGACAGAGGCGAGCTCCCAGTGAATTATCTGGGGGTCCCGCTGACGGTCAACTATGCCAGAGAGCAGGATTGCCACAGCTTGGTGGAGTTTGCTCAGAGGAGAGTGGAAGGCTGGCAAGCTGCGGGTCTATCGTTTGGCGGTCGGATTGAGTTGGTGTGGTCAGTTATTGCGGGTATCACGATGTTCTGGTTCCAGTCTATCCAGATCCCTACGGCTACTATTCGGAAAGTGAAGGCCATTTGTGCTGACTTCATCTGGAGAGGAGGGATGCATGCGATCTCCTGGGACCAGTTATGCCGCCCTCGGGA
The DNA here is from genome assembly GCA_029216955.1 of Iris pallida. Taxonomy (NCBI): domain Eukaryota; kingdom Viridiplantae; phylum Streptophyta; class Magnoliopsida; order Asparagales; family Iridaceae; genus Iris; species Iris pallida. The sequence continues at coordinate 5,646,673 of JANAVB010000398.1, read as the reverse complement.
GGAAGGTGGAGTGGGGTTGAGGACTCTTCATGCGGTCAGGAAGGCAGCCTGCGTGAAGATGGCCTGGAGATTCATCAAGGGAGGGTCACTCTGGACGGAATGGATGACGAATAGATACCTTAGAAGGAATAACTTCTGGGCCTGCAGGGTAAATAATAATTTCTCGGTCACATTTAAGGCCATTCTGAGATGTCGACTGGTGCTTCAGACGGCTATCTGCAGGAACATGAAGGATGGGACGACGACTGACCTATGGTTCGATCCTTGGGTGGGCTCCAGATCATTACTTGAGATATTGGGAGGTCAGCTAGACAGAGAAGCGGGCAGGAGACTCACTTGCAGCCGGATCATCAGAGATGGAGTTTGGAGGCCAGAAGCATACCCTTATACTACTCAGCTTGCCGAGGAGATCCGACTAGTTACTATTGACGAGAGCCAGCAGGCGGATTCTTGGAGCTGGGCCGGCCCGGGTACGGGAGGTGGATCAGGCCTATTCTGCTTCCGTAGCTGCTACGACCTGGTTCGGTCCCACCATGACCGGGCTAAAGAGGTAGACTTCATTTGGGGCAAGGGAGTTGCACGAAAAATGCAATTATGTGCTTACCGACTCCTTCGTGGTAGACTGATGACGAGAGACAGACTCCTCAGGTTTGGGATGCAGATTCCGGACGCCAAATGTGTGCTATGTAATGAGGAGGATGAATCTATGGGGCATATCTTCTTTATATGCCCGATGTCCTGGCACATTTGGACCGAGCAGTGTTCGCAGCTGAGAGGAGTTGGGACGGATAGAGACATCCGGAGCATCCTCAGCTGGATCCGAGACTACAGCGGCAGGGATCCGGGGTGGGCTAGAAGAGCCAGAGTTCGTCTCGCCGCGTCTGTTTGGCACATCTGGAAGGAGCGGAACAGACGTATTTTCGAGGGCTTGACTACCCCCCTATTGGAATTCTACATAGCATAGAATTCGATGTATCAGTAATGGCCCCCTAATACTATAGTTTGGGGGTTCGGGAAGTTGTGAGATTATGTATTGTAATACCTTTTCCGCTATATGCGAGGAATAAATTCACCCTTATTCCAAAATATATATATATATATATATATATATATATATATATATATATATATATATATATATCCTTCTGTATTTCTATTCTATGTATCAAATTATCAACCAATCTATTGCTACTAGTATTGACTAGGAAGCATGAGCACTTCAAAGTCGGTAACGTGTCTGTTTCGTGTTTGTGTTGGACATATGTCGGTTAGTCACGACTATAATGTCCTACTCCGCACGGTGGCATTGTGCTAGCTTGTTGGATTGGATAGTCGAGTTGGACTTGGATTCATACGGAGGAATCATTCAGAAGTCTATATGACGGGGACGGAAAGACAATTTGTCAAATGTAAGTGGTTTTGATATTGCTTTCCTTTATTTTCACTCTTTTAAAAAAACCCTTCGTAGTCTTTGTTGCTATATTCCTATAAGATTGATGATGCTAAAATAAAAGAACTAAGATAAAAGAGTTCATATGTATGCTTATGTCCATGTCGATTTATCACTAAGCAACAATGAATAAATGAACTCATTGTTAAACAAGGGAATTAATATAATAGAGATTGAACTAGTTGTTCTGTGAAAATGGACTGTTCTGGGACCCTTGGGTCGCCAGCAATAATTTGGGACCGTTGAGTCGGCAGTTGAAGAAATCCCTGGATTGAAAAGTATGGAATTATGAGCGATGCCTCAAGGAATATGGAAAAACAAATGAGAATGTGTTGTATAATTATTTCAAGTTTATGTTATCATGCATGTTATATTTTATAGCTAAGTTGTATATACATGCATGGTCATTGACAACTTGTGCACAAAGTTTTAGTTCCTCGAACAGTATTCGCGGCCACAAAAATGATTCAGCCTAGGAGGAACATGGATAACTGGTGCTGACGTACAATCACAAAGAATTAAGGGACCTTCAATAGGGCTCGCTACCTGCACTGGAAGGATCGTCATAATTTCTAATGAATAGTCCAAATGATGAGTCGCCACTGACCGACATGCAGTTAGGCTAATGGCAACTATTTTGTAGGCCTAATAATAATTGCGGGGACGAACTCTTATATATATATATATATATATATATATATATATATATATATATTGTGAACGATAATCCTTGTTAATACAAGGAAGGATGGTGGTCTTGGGTAATATTCACTGTGTCGGTTAACAAGTAAAATATAAATGTGATCTTTATATTTTCTCTAGGGTCGGTAAACAATTTCATATATATATATATATATATATATATATATGAAATTGTTTACCGACCCTAGAGAAAATATAAAGATCACATAATAATTTTCCATGTTTTTACATGATTAATATGTTGGTTTATGTGAGTCGGGTTAAGATCGTTCACAAATGCATTCCCTAATGTGCATACCTCCTCCTCCACTGGTGCGGAGAGCCACTTGGATATTTTGAGGCATTTCAAAGCTCATTCGACAACTTGAAGCATTTTCCTCGAAGATGTTTTCTCTTTGTAATAAAGGACATAATGTATGGAACATTGTTTATTGTATTAGTTTCATAATTGTAAGCCAAGTGGACATAATTTAGTTGGCCATGGAGCGTCTTTGTATTCCGCTGCAAGTTATCAATAAAGAGAATCATTTTCATCTATCTATTGTCTATCATTTTTTTTGTTTATTTCCGCTACAACGACTTTGATTCTGAGATGTTTTATCAACCATGTATGTTCATGTCTTGTACAAGTGCAATTTAGACTTGTACAACATCACGTCCAGTGGTGACTTTTAATTCTGGAAAACCAGAACGTGGCAACATCAAGGTATTTCCATAATACATTAGGAAATTCTAGAATTTGTTTGGTGTCGTGTTACGTTGTCCATATTGTGATGTGTCATATTTGTGCCCATGAAACATAAATTATTAATTCATTAACTAATTATCAACAATAATACTATTAATATACACTGTCTTCTCTATTGTGAATAATGACCAAATTGACAAGAGAGCCCGAGGTAGCAAATTCCTGAAATTCAATAAAACCCGATATCTATGTTTATCTATCATCTATTGTCCAGTCCTTCCTTTATATATCTCCTATTTCTTAGATATTTGTAATGGTACCTTGCCCCTGTTAAGCCATATGCATGTCCGTGGTCAATGTCAATGCCACTAACAACACCAAAAACTTTATCATAAACTTTTTGGGTCGGCAATGTCAATGTTACCTATAGGTCTGAATTCATTTCACATGCACCCAAAGCAACAAGTTTGAGCCTCTCACTGAAACAGGGTTTTCTAATGCTGGACAACATTTACTGATTTCTAATAGGGAAAAAGAAACTCTCATAAAGCAATGTGGAGTAAGATTGTGATATTTCTCTCATTGTCAGCAAATAGTTCCTAAATTATTGGTCAGGAAAGAGTTGTCAACTTAGAGACAATAGGGCAAGTTCAATGTTTCCAATGAAATATCAAGTTATCAATATTGATGACATCACCATACCAGCTAAATACTGGAAGCTTGTATGAAAGATGAAGGCTAGTATTGAAGAATTATCTGAATCTACACATCTGAATAGGCCTTTATCAGAATATGGACACATCCACATGACAGGTTCTTTTATGGTCCCTGTAATGGACACTTGGACACTCTACTTGATATGTCCATCTCCTAATATATTGCAAGGGTTTTACTTTTCTTGTGTACCATTTAACATGTTGATAGTCTCAATTGTGAAATCACCTTATCTCCTCAATCAGCTTGCAACATGGGAAATATGAGCTTTGGCTATGTTGCTGATCAATTCCATGATAAGTACTATTTTACCCATGCCAGCTCCCCAAATAGTCCGATTTTTCCTACATGGCCTCTTTCCTTAAAGTGATGCCTTTGGTTCTCGCCTTTTCCATGTTGATAGTCTCAATTGTGAAATCACGTTATCTCCTCAATCAGCTTGCAACATGGGAAATATGAGCTTTGGTTATGTTGTTGATCAATTCCATGATAAGTACTATTTTACCCACGTCAGCTCCCCGAATAGTCCAATTTTTCCTCCATGGCCTCTTTCCTTAAAGCGATGTCTTTGGTTCTCGCCTTTTCGTGATGAATCAAATGGACCTATGCCCAATGAGTGAATCCTATCAACAAAACGAGGTCTTCCTACGCTCCATGGCTCCCTCCGCAATAATACCCATGGTTTCTCCCATTCGACCAGGTCACCACGAGTGGGATTTAGGCCATAATATAATTAACAAATCCAAGATGTATTCCTGCAAGTAAAGGGGGTTCAAATATATATATATATATATATATATATATATATATATATATATATATATATTGGAATAAGAGTAAATTTTATTCCACGCAAATCACAGTAAAGGTATTACAATACACTATTCTCACATCTCTCCTCCCAGTTAAGGGACCATTACAGATACATCGAATTCTATATTATGTAGAATTCCTACTGGCGGAGTAGCCAGTCCCTAGATATGCCTGTTGCGCTCCCTCCAGACATGCCAAACTGATGCTGCAAGTCTAACTCTAGCCATCTTGGCCCATATATATATATATATATATATATATATATATATATATATATATAGGTTGTGCTCGAAAGGTTATGAATCGATTGGCAAGTCCAATTCCAATATCTTGATTTCGAGTACTCAATCAGCTTGCAACATGGGAAATATGACTAGGCAAGATAAACTCTACAATAAAGAAACTAAAGATTGCCGAAACATAGGTAATATGAAAAGTAAGAAACAACTTGAGCGAGACTTCTATATCTGAAGTTAAATTTTGGTGAGATCAGTAAATGATCGACATTTCAGAGCTATTCTGAAAGATAAGATAGTGTGCTGAACAGGTAGGCTACAGAAGGTATACAAGTTAGAAGGATAAATATGAATTTCCCCAAGGGGATACTGTGCACCTTTATCAATGTCTCTACAAAGCAATTAATCGCAAAGTACTTGTTCAATGATTACAACAAGTTATAGCAGAGATTAGGAACCAAGGATATTGCCAAAAAGTTGTAAATTTCATCACTAGAGTTTGAATCAAGGTTCACAGTATAAACTAATATCAATTTGTATTAGCCATAGTTGGCCTTTTGCGGTCCGATATTGACCTCGATCGATACTGATCATACCGACATTAGGGACTCTCATTCCTGGTCTCAGCAAAGAAGAATTAAAAGCAATGGCAGAAGTATGGAAAAAATTACTATACGATGATTTGGTCATGCCAAAGACCGATAAGCTACATTGTGCAGATGATATCCAATATCGACACATTTAACCATTGCCATTTGTCCAAGTATTATATTTATAAACTCACACATTCATCCATCTTAAAACTATTTCAATCAAAACTATTTATTGCGGTTGTACTTTGTCTAAAAGCAAGTAAATAAGAAAACCTCTTTGTATTGGGGTTGAAGGATTCAACAAAGTTGAATATTATTCCATCCAAAACTACTGGGAAATAATGAACAATACATAACATTATACCTAAATGTATCACATATTTCTTAGTTTTTAAAATAAATTTATTAGTATTTAGCTTTCCGAAACCAAGAACTCCTAAACTCTGATCCGGAATCATTGACATCGATAAGCAGGGTCTGATACCCATATCCCATATTCTGACACTTGGTTTAATTTTGATGTTTCACTGAATGCAAGTTATTCCATAAGGTTGTAATCATTAATATTATTAGTGGTGACCGTGATAGTGTGAAACATAGACCAAGAGCTAATGTGGCATCTAAGCATACAGGAAAGTCACAGATATAGCATTTACAAGTGTTCCTCGCTATGAGAACTTGACAAATAAGGATGTAGGCAAGGAAAGTTAGAAATCACGGTTTTGACCCTTCATATGAGTTTCGGTATCGTCAGTTAGTGGTTTTGACAGTTTTAGATCAGAGTGTCCAGGTTTCAGTATATAAAATTATCTTAAACTATTCAAAAATCTTAAAAAATAAATTGATTTGTTTAGGCATAAATCTATGTACTGTTTATGTAACTTTATGTTAGTGTCTAAATTATTGAATCACATACCGGCAATAAATAACTAATTAACTTGTTTTTAGAACAAATAACAATAATTGTGTTTATTGACTATTTATAGCATATATAACATTCTCAAATCCATTACAACTTTGTATTTACTGATTAAAGCAGTTAATAGCTAATACTATAACTAAATTAATTATTTATTAATACTAAACACAAAGTACTAAACTATGGAAGTAAATCACACCTATTCATTTTAAGGTAATAGAATTCTATATAACCATGTACTAAAGTTATATAATTGATGTAATTTTACATTAAACTAAAGAATACATATTTAATATTTAAGTAAAGCTATATAGTTTTATTCCAAAGTTATATAGGTAACAATATTACTACCCGGATTTCACTCTTGTGAGTGAAAATCTTTTCTTTGGTTCGCTTTCCCTTGGGCTCGGTTGCGCTTCTTTCTATGGTTAGCAGTGAACGTGACTGGGAGTCGGATTTCCTTTATGACTTTCGCTCCGCATCTTTCCTATAAAATTTCCCTGGTTCCTTTTTAAGTTGAAAACATGAAATCCACATAAAGATGCAAGACAATATATCTCCAACATGGAAATGATGAGACCCGAATTATTTTATGAAATGGATGTTTTATGGTTTTTGGTTATGGGTTATGTATTGGCAGGAACCAAGGTTTTCAGCTGGAATCCGTATCTGACAGTACCGTATCTGATCCAAAACTAGCAAATCATAATGGTTTAGAGCAGAACTTAAAACCTTGAGGCAAGTTTAGAACATACAAAAACAAGCTAATACATAACAACATTGTTAAAGATCCCCTTACAAGTAGATATGTGATAAATAAGGAAAATAGATATATTAAGATAAAGATGTTTAACTGACTCCACATTGTTTTTCCGACACCCATGACATGTACATCATTTACATTTTGAATTGACTTAACTCTTTTACTTTTAATCCAAAATTGAAGAATATGGAAATGAGAAGAAGAAAAAACTTGCTACAAATTCAATTTCTAAAGATCCTGTTGTAATTATAATTAATATGAAAAGAATAATAGCAATATTGTAATGTTTTTATAGATATTAATAATCCTATCTTGTATAAGAATATAATTACATCTTTGTGCTCTAGTTGTATCTCAATAGTGGCAGAACAACCGATTGCAAAGAGGGAAGATGACATTAGGCGAGCATTAGACAAATTCATTCAACATGTTATTTGCCAAATGAGAATGTCTTGCAAGTGTTAGTAGTCGTAACTAACTTCGAAGCTTCTCATTTGTCATTCATTTTAGAGATGGGTAGCCATCCGCTTATGGGTTCTAACTTCTAAGCTGTAATGAAGGTTTCAAGAAAGTGGAAACAAGGTTACCTGGAAGATGGAGCGAAAACAGGAACACAGTATACTGGGGTTCCCGGCACGCCTTACGTGCGGTAGGCTTCTTTAGAGTGCTTATGTAGAACACAATATGTTTACCCAGAATATAGAACGATTTTAAGAAACAAATATGTAATTAACATATAATGTATATAAGATTCAAATTACTCGAGTACTATAATATAGCATCCCAAAATATCCAAAATTAGAACATTCATAAGTTGCAAATAATCCTAGCAACCATGTCTTTCCAAAAAGAAGTAACTCGTAAACGAGAGGCGGCAGTGACAAAAAAAGGTTGAAAAGCTTGTTAGAAACCCAACTAGATCCTTTGTTAGCTTAGCAGAAAGTCGGAATGTAGATTTCCATGTTGCAGTATGCTGGTGTTACGTGTTCCAGATCGTAAAATACACCCTCTTTTGTGAATTCAAGTAACAAGGAAAACAAAAGGACCTAGGTAAAAATTCATCAAAGAATAGAAAAAAGATAGGTGAAAAAATGATTTGAAACTCTAACCATAATTGACAATCAAGAACCTTTAGAAGACAGTAATTGTGGAAAGACCACAAGTTCATAATTGCACAATTCGGGGTTGTTTCCTCAACATGAACTATTTTACGGCACAATATGAAAAAGAAGAAACCCCTTTTTACCATACAGAAGAAAGAAAAAAAGATTAGTAAATCCTATTAAAATGGCTCCCAATCAAGTATTCCATATTAGAGTTATTCATAAAACGAAATTTTGCACCGGGCACTTTATCTTTCAGCAAAGCAAGAATATAAACTACAGAGCTATGAAATAAGCACTACACCAATATAAATCGCAAATGATTCATTTTATGTAAATACCTCTCTATGACAAGGTCCACTTCTTCTTTGCTCTTAGGGCCATAAATCAAGACTCTAGTAAGGCTGAGTATGTCCCGGTAATCTCCCCGTTTGAGTGCATCTTCCCCAGATGATGGATAAGGCAAATTATCAATTGACAATGTTGCTAGATATGTTTCCGGCATTTCTTCTAATTTGAACTTCACATCAGCATTAAATCGAAGACAAGTAATAGCCATCGCATATGCAACTCCCCCAGCTCCCGTATGCGAAACAAAAATATAGAAACTAGCAGATCTGTAGATAATTCAGTTATTAGACACAAACTTAAAGAAAACGGATTTACAGGGCAGACGATAAGTCAAAATACATGTTATGATACATACTCATCTTTACAATACTGGATGGCATCAACATCTGTAGGTAATGCTTCTCTTTCCCTTGTAAGTGGTATCCTTCTATACTCAACATTATACCCTTCATCTTTTAAGGCTGCATATACTTCGGCAGGTGTCCTTATGTCATTCAGCAATATGTTCTCCCAATAACCAATTACAGTGGAATGATTTGAAGCTGGATTAAACTCTTCTCGATGCAAAAGTATTCGACCACCTGACTGTGTCACTTCAGAAAATATATCTTCTTTCAGCCTTACTTCCATGTGTTCCACCTGCATTAACATGCCAAATGGTGTTTGGAAGAGCAATACAGTCAACTTTATTCTGAAATATTAGGTTGCAGACAAACTGCTCACCATAGGGCCACTAATTCCGACATGCTTGAGGGTGTCAACAGGCTGATCAAGTTCCCTAAGCACATATGGTGTGCCCCTGATGTAAACTACAACCTCCTCCCTGAGATCCGTTATAACAACTTTCTGAGAATCGTTCCTCGTTTCTGTCCTCATGGCACCTAAATAGCATAGTATCTCTTTCGCGCCATCAATTGTCGGAGTTGCCATGCTATATATAGGATAAGCATCGACCTGTAGATTGAACTTTTAGGATAAGTGGCTTTGGTAATGTATGCTATAATGACTTATTTATTTAGGTAAAACACATTCAGAAGTACAAGAAAGAAAAAGTACTTGCTAAATCCATCATTAAACGAGTACAACAATTACTAAATTATAACCAAAAAATGCTAAGAAACAATAGAGCCTAGCTTAACTGAAGAATAGTTTTCTGCATAGCTGAAATCTAACAGACCAATTGATATGCCACATGTAAGCTCTTGCATCAGCTATAGCTGCAACTGAACTACTGGTCCTAGCGACTGGTCCAAGAGACTGATGAAAGACAATATAATTGTGCACAATGAGCATTTAGATATAAACTGTACATCATATCATAGTTGATGAATATTAGAATCGAACTTCTTCACATGATATGCATGAAAATGTAGCTAGTTCTATCAAATTCCATACAAGTTAATGGTGTTTCATAAGCCAAAAGTTCATTCCATATAAACTAAATGAGCTGTCTGGCATTCTAGCCAGAAGAGGGTTAGTTACAGCATCACATATTAGGCCTCGGTGTTGAGCTTTGAAGACAATACACTGTTTAACCCCTTTCTAAGGCTATTATAATTTTTTTCCCAAAATGAAAAGAAAATGTTGAAGGTAAACAATGGATAGAACCACTAACCAACAAGTATTTGTGGAACAAAGTAGGAACAAGGTCCCTGGAAAAGAAGAGAGTATGGTGTGAGTCTGTGAGAAGGTACTCATGCAAAAAAAGATATATGCTTGGTGGATTGAGGACCACTAAGAAGCTAAAGAAAGAAACTTGGATGTGTGGTGCTTAAAGACCACAAGTTGATGATAGCTAACTAAACGTTTAGAGAAGCTTTCATAGTCAAGAAAGAACACTTATTTGAGACTAGAAAACTGATTTTACAAAAAAAAAGGAGTTATTATATGTATCTTCTAAAGTTGAGATGGATGTGGCCACAATGATTGTCAAAGTAATTTACCTGAAGCTCAGCTATTTACCAGATGCTCAAAGTGTCCTAAATAGCATCGACAAGAGGGGTGCAGCCCACTGTGAAAGGACACTATTAACAACAAAATAACACTTTGGACAACATGTTGACCGGGATACCAAGTCTACTTCTCAGTGCTCACTAACCACAGCCTTTTGAAGAAACATTACATTTGCATGAATCTTTTGAGCATAAAAAAGAGGGAAGTAGTCCTTCATGGTAACAAGCATAATAAATCACTCGACTCTCCACAATGGAAAAGCCTCATAGACGGTGGACCTCCATAATTCACTTGCCTCAATCATACATAACTCCATTATTTTGGTATTTTATCTCGTATAAAAAGTTTTTGATAGCAAGATTGAAAGCATGAAGCACTCCAAAGAAAATTCTAATTTTGTCTCAGTAATCGTCCTCGTTGCTCTACAAATTGGTGGGTTGCCAGTAATAATTTAAAATACAATATGAAAATATGTTTCCAACTCCATAAATACAACTTCAAGAAAAAGAATTTACCATTTGCCTCCCCTCCATAAATCACGGGGCCTCACACCACATACCCCCCCCCCCCCCCCCCCCCCCCCCCCCCCCCCCCCCCCCTTCCCAATCGGCGAAGCCTCACAACAAAGACATCTTTTAAACCTAACTCTTTGTAGATCGATTTGTAGGCCTGTGAGGTCGTTTTTACGACCGATCATAACAGATATATGTGTTTCTACATTAAGAAACATGAGACCTCCCATCAGCACTTCAAAAAAAAAAGTACTCTTCGCAAATCGCAACCTCTTAAAAGGATTAGTGCATCACATAGAAGCTCCTTTCTCCTTCAAAATACTTGCTTTGGTTCCAAAAGCCTTTCATTGTAATAAGTGTTTTGTCTTTTGAATTAGAAAAGACGTCCCAGTGCCACGATGCTCCCTATTATGCAGGATATGGGAGGGTCAACATGTATGCAGTCTTACCCTCATATATATGAATACTCATATATATGGATAGGTTGTTTCGTGACTCGAACCCACATCCACCATAGTGCAAGCAACAAGCGTTACCGTCATGTCCAGCGATGCGCTCAAAACCGGAAGGTAAATTACAAATAACGTTTGTCAGCAACATACATCAACACATCATCGTGTGGATTTCAAGCAAACTTGAAAAGAGAGTCAGAATAGAAAGTAAATAAAATCTATTATATTCTACGAGCATGGGGTTTAAAACTGAACCAATTTTAGTGGTGTAAGTAGCTTTACTAATAGCCATCCTGCCTAAATATACCACACAAATTAGAAAAGGTGCAGGTGGCGTAAAGAGAGCAAAGGGACCTTTTTTGAAAAGCTGCTTCGTTGTCTTAGCTCTGCTTCTCTACTACATTTTGAAATTCATTTGTTTCATCTGTTGGTCTCCAGTTTCATATGATATCTAATCCCCCAACTTTAGCATCAGTGGACCTCATTACTTGGCAACATGTGCGTCTAAATAAGAAGTCTCCTCCATCTTTTGTTATATTCTTTGACAATATCTATCGATTAATTATAAGAGTTTGCTAATCATCTTTGTTTGAAACATTACCACTCAAGAAACTCGAAGTGCTCAGATTCATCATTCTGCTCCCCAATTCCTACAATACCACACAACTGATGCAATATCCTCAAACATTTAACATATAATGAGTAACTTTTAAGTTGACTCAAATGGTGTAATTCAACTACAAATTCACGTGCTTGATCTCAAGACAATTAAGCAATAAAAGCTCTTAACTTGACAAGTTATAATAGTTCATACTAATTACTAACAATAAACATGCTTCATCCTAGCATAAGATACGATGATCAACTGTTAACAAACTAAATTATACAATTGTTAATGAAGGTGAAGCACAGAAAAAGAAAGAAAAATGAGTTGCTAGGAGCATATATCAACAGACAAGAAGAATGTTGTAGGCGATAAAAGTGAGAGTATAAAGGTGAGAAGGCAGGAATGGAGGAGAAAATGGATAAAGAAAGGAGTTGAAGGTGGATGAACAGAGGAATACTAGAAGCCAATGTGGAGGTGGTTTCAACCGTTGGTCAGAGTTGAATGAAGAGGATTGGGAACAGGCAAAGGAAGGTAAAATGGACAAGAAAGTTGACGGTGGATGTTTACCTTAATTGCTTCCACTGCTGTTATTAGCTTCCACCCACCATACCAATATATGCTGTGGCTTCAATCACCACTTCTCTCGAGGAGGTGGGAGTGGTTAGGTCTAAGGTAGAGAAAGAGGAGTATAATGTAGCAAAAAAATTCTTAGTTAAGAGGTTTCATGGAGAGTATGGGTTTGCATCTTTTCAGAGTTGCCATAAATAACTCAACCCCAGTTATTTGCATTCCATAACTTTCATTCCGAATCATGGAACATTTTCTTACCAGGAAGCTCATATAGCGTCCCAGAACTCCAAACCAACCCAATCAAATTACTCCTAGTCGCACAATTTAGATCATTTTGATTAGATAAGGGACATGACTTGACACCATCTATGGAAAACTACATCCCGTGTTTGATTTGCAGCAATCAAGAGGTTCAGGGTCTTAGTACTTGATTGACACAAACCAATTACTGGAGACTAGTTAATTCATGGAGTGTCAAGATTTTAAAATTACCAATTAACTGATCCATGCTTAGAGTTGGAGAAACTATGCTCGACTCGAACCAAAAAAATATATAGATGTTCCACGTTTCGAAGTAATGTATTTTGTTCCGCCTAAATGTTCCAACGAACCCTATACCCGTCGGTTCCTCACTAAATAATAACAAGTGAGGTACCACGTTCTCATTTTGTTCTTTGTTCTCTAACATTTTGTGTTCTAGGTGAACTTGGCATATGATTATTGGTTTTCAACCTAACCCACGTAAATCAAAAATGGATCCTGACATAGCTTACTCATACATAACTCTCTCTAACATTATAACGCCCTCTAACATTATTTTACAGGGGGCTATATATGGCATGTCCCAACAGTATTATGCTATATATATATATATATATATATATATATATATATATATATATAGGAAAAGGTACTTTGTATTTATAGTAAAAAGAAAGACTACAAATCAAAATCTTGTTGGAGATTTAAAGTTCTCCATCACTTTTACATCATATTCTATGTTGTGAATCACCCCAATATATATATATATATATATATATATATATATATATATATATATACTTTTACATCATATTCTATGTTGTGAATCACCCCAATATATATATATATATATATATATATATATATAGCAAATGACCTATAGCCAAGTGGTTAAGAGAGATGCATGCGGCCCAAGTGGTCAGGAGTTCGAATCCCAGTAGGAGCGATTCCAGAAATAATTTACCTGGTTTCAAAAAAAAATATATATATATATATATATATATATATATATATATATATATATATATATATATATATATATATATTATTTTTTATTTTTTTTAAAAAAGGGTAAATTTTATTCCAAAGGAAAAGCCATAATCTTACAACATACAATCAGAGTGGGACTCCCACTCATCAATTCTCCATAGCATTTACATCAAACTCGATCTTATGGAGAATGCCAACCGGAGGGGTGACCAGCCCCTCGAAAATTCGACGGTTTTGCTCCCGCCAGACATGCCAAACTGAAGCAGCCAGTCTAACTCTGGCCGTCCGGAACCAGTCCTGCCCTCGACCCCTGCTATCCTGGATCACCGTGATGATGTCCCCAATTCCTTTCCCGGAGACGCACACTCCCAATACTCGACTCTGCTCCGACCAGATCTGTCATGCCAGAGTGCACTCGCAGAACATATGCTATATAGATTCAGGCTCCAAACAGCAAAGCACACACTTGGGATCCGGAATCGGCACTACAAACGAACTCAGGCGATCCCTAGTCAAGAGTAGCTTGTAAACACACAACTGCATCTTCCTGGCCAAACCCTTGCACCAAACGAACTCATAGTCCGAACTCAGAGGAAAAGTGCGCCGGATAAGGTTGTAGCAGCTTCGGAATTGGAACTCCCCAGTTCCCGAAGATGCTCCAGTCGGCTCCCAAATCCATCGATCAGCAGGCAAATCCGGATCAATGACTGTAGAAATAATGATCCCACCCAGCTCCTCAGTGAACCGATAAGATTCCGGCCTCCACTCCCCATTTCGTATGATGCGACTACATATCAGACCACGCCTGTCCTCCTGATGAGTCGGGGCACCCCTGATGTCCAAAAGCGAACGCCGATCTATCCAAGGGTCTCTCCAGAGGTCCGTACCCGACCCATCCTTCATGACCTTCCGGATAGCAGACGTGAGCACCCTCCTGTGTCTCAAGACAGTCTTGAACGTGACTGAATGGTTGTTGTCGGTAGAACACGTCCAAAAGTTGTCCTGCTTCACGTATCTGATGTGCATCCGGTCCGCCCAGAGAGACCCCCCGTTGATGAATCTCCAGGCCAGCTTAAGCGCGGAAACCTCCCTAATTTCCAGCAACGGTCTGAGCCCCACTCCTCCCTCCTTCCTGGGACGACAGAGCTGCTCCCAGGAGATCGCATGCATACCCCCCCTCCAAATGAAATTGGCACAGAGCCGCTCCACTTTCCGAATAGTGGCCACAGGAAGGAGGATGGACTGCAGCCAGAAATGGGCCACAGCTGAAATCACCGATCTGACCAGCTCAATGCGTCCACCAAATGATAGACCGGCAGCTTGCCAACCTTCTACTCTCTGCTGGACATACTCCACCAGATTATGGCAGTCCTGATCCCGCGCATAGTTGACCGTGAGAGGCACTCCTAAGTAACGCACCGGAAGATCACTCCTCGCGATACCCAGCACATCGGCCCGCTCCTCCTTCCGGGGACACAGGGAGCTGAAGTAGACCCTACTCTTATCCCTGTTCATCTGGAGACCCGAAAAGGACTTCAAATCTTCCATAATAGCCGCAAGCGTCTGCAACCCTTCCGTCGAAGGCTGGATGAAGACCAGAAGATCATCTGCATAAATAAGGTGGATAACTGGGGGATCCACCCTCCGAAACAAAGGGACCAGCTGCCCCCGGTGCACTGCCAGATCCATCAAGCATGTGAAGTACTCCATAACAAGCGTGAACAGGTAAGGAGACAATGGGTCACCTTGCCTAAGCCCACGGTTGCTCTGGAAGTACCCATAAGGAACGCCCTGGATGAGAACAGAGAAAGTAGGAGACGTGATGCACTCCCGGATCAACGCAACCCAGTGTTCTGCAAAACCCATGGCGGTCATCAGATGGCAGAGGAAGTCACGATTGACCATGTCATACGCCTTCCTCAGGTCCAGTTTAACACAAGCTTTCTCCCCTCCGGGTCTGCTAAATCCCCTCACCATCTCATGGGCCAGGAGGCTGTGCTCTGTGACCGACCTCCCCTTGATGAACGCAGCCTGATTCGGGGATACCAAGTCCTGCATGATCCCCTCCATCCGCCGGCACAAAAGGTGCGTAATTATCTTATAAAGATAATTACAACACGCAATAGGTCAGAAATCCGCCAATGCTGTCTCTCCCTCCTTCTTTGGCACCAAGGTCAGAAAAGTGTGATTCAACTCTTTCAGAAGCTTCCATTTGGTGAAGAATTCATGCACCACCTCCACGACCTGATGCTTCAGAATGTCCCAATGGCGTTTGAAGAAACCACTGCTGAAGCCATCCGGACCAGGAGCCTTGTTGGGATCCGCCACCTTGACAATAGATTCCACCTCCTCCAATGTAACAGGGGCAAGAAGAATGCTATTCCCATACGGAGTCACCAATCTCTTCGTAACCACCTCTGGGAACACAGACAGGTAGTCAGTCTGGAAATATAACTCAGAATAGTACCTGACAGCCTCGCCCTGGATCTCAACCGGCGTCCCCACCAGGGTGTCATCCGCATCAAGAAGCTGGGAGATGTGATTCCTATTCTGTCTTGTCCGGATAACATCATAGAAGAACTTGGAACAACGGTCACCATCCTTAAGCCAGGAACATTTGGCTCGCTGAGCCGAGCTAATCTCCTTCTGCAGCCTCAGGATATTGACTTCTTCGATCAGCTCCTTCTCTCTAGCCGCCAGGTCCCCATTCAGCATGTCAACTTGCATATCCTGCTGCAAGGTCCGCAACTCCCCCTCCTTATCTTCTAAGGTGGACTTGGGCAACCCCTTCACCCAACTCCTGAGAGCCCTCTTCGTGGCCTTGAGGCGACGAACCAAGCGGAACTGAGCCGTCCCCTCCTGACCGCTAGTAAGCCCCTCCGCGACAGCCTCTAGGTAACCCTCCCAGAGATACCAACTGTTGTTATACCTGAACGGGCGGGACTTCCCAAGAGACCGAGCAGTGAAACCAACCCTGATGGGGGAATGATCGCTCGTCCCAGCGGCCAGACCCTCAGCCGAAGAGTTGGGGAAGTAACGGAACCAGTCCCCATTGCCCAGAGCTCGATCAAGCTGCCAGGCAACCCTGTTAAGAGTTGCTTTGTTGTGCCAAGTCCAGATGAAGCCTGAGCGAGACAATCCCCGAAGCCCCGCAAGCAGGAGGCATCTCTGGAAATCATAGAGGATAGAATCGGGAACCGGACGACCACCCACCTTCTCCCCTTGGTGCAGAAGGGCATTGAAGTCCCCGATCAAGAGAAGAGGAAGGCAAGACGAATCAGCAACAGAGGAAACACGGGAGATGTCGCTCCATAGGGACTCCCGTCTCCTTCTGTCATTGTGGCCATAGACCGCCCCCAGCAAGAACCGGAAGCCACCATTGTTCATGAAGGAGATGACAATCAACTGCTCCGTCATCAAGATCAAATCACTATCCCAACTCTGCGAGTTCCAGCGAACCCAAATCCTGGCCATGTCATATAGAGCCAGGTTGTAACGCCCCAGAACCAGAATACTGGAGAGCGGGGGCATACATAGCCAGCTACGTATAATGAAATGGAATCCACCTCACCATACGGTCACGGCTGTCTAGATATATGAGTATTTAACTACAATCCATCAGTCTCCTATGGTCATGAACAAGCCTATTATCTCAATCTCAAGCAAGCAATAATAGTTACAAGATGTCAGAGCACCAAATACATAATAGCAAGGCGTCCCATACATTACATATTGGGTGATCATGAAGCTAGTCGTACAAAATGTGAAGACTAGCAAGAGTTCAGTCATACATGATCAACCCTAGGATCTGTCAATCATGTTATAGCCCGTAGGCAGACAGTAAATATAGATGCAATACGAGCTAACACTTGCTCGTCGGCTAAACGCCTCAAAAGAATAATTTTACAATAAAGTGGGAGGACAAAAAGAAACCCACTCATTGCCAGGGTTACGCTTGGTGGTTACCATCTGGCTGGAAGTTAGGTAGATCCTCTGGGACTGCTCTGATATCTGGCCATACAAAACCAGCTGGGTCAGACCCCAGAAAGAGCAAGTGCCACAAAGGAGGCTTCTCTTAGGAACTAAAACCAGCAATTAGCACAAGAATATAATTTACAAATAAAAGACAGTAATTAAGGAAAAGCATGACATGTGATATACGATGAGGTAACCATGGAACTATTCCGATAACCAAGTTACAACCCGTAAACCAAACAAGGACCGGGGTTGTAACCCTTCGCCTGAACAGAACTGGACCCCTGATCGTTATCGTTAAGGCAAGCATCAACAATCATGTCGTGTCACAATCTTGTACAGGATCGGGACAAGACTAAGCTGGGATAAACTCCATTCAATCAATCACGGCCAATCAAGAGTACGGCTTGATACTTTTAACTAACTAGGGTTATCACAGGCCTAGTTACTAGCAAGATGCAATGAGATATTCCACAGCCACAAGCCCTGCAGACCATCCAGGTTACCCAGGTTAGAAATTAGGGGTTGAATTCAGGTGGATACATCGTCCAGGAAACGCATGTACCCTTAAGTGACTCAGAGGGTGCAACACATAACAGTGTGCTGGAAATGTGCCCTACTCGACGGCAGGCTACAGATCCCTAGAGCGTCCAGGTAACGGGATTGCCTGTAGCTGGGAAATCTCTTCATGATTACTGGATTATTCTAGTTGTTAACCTTAGTCGATTTTAGTGGGTACCCCTGACCGTGGTACTCAGGGATCCCTGTCCTAGACATGATGCAAGACAAGACGGGTTCATTTGTACAAGCACAATCATCCACAGTGTCCAGGTCATTCATATTTGTCATGTCAAGCTAGCCGTCGCAACAGCAGTTCGAGAAATATCATGTCAGGCTTATTTGTCAAGAGTGCGCCACGGCGGACCACTATCAAGAATTATCATGTCAAGTTATCATGTCCAATTGTCAGGTCAAGTTATCATGTCAGGAGTGCACCACGGCGGGTCACTATCGTGTTCTATTCTTATATTATCATGAATGAGAAAAACTTGCATAAAATAACTAATGACATATTCTTGAAGCCAAGGAAAAGATCTACAACTTTCATGTTTTAAGTTTTTCGAAATTCTGGCTAGAAAATAGCTTAACTTGGCAAAATCAGTCATTCTGTGCACTTTTTAAGCCAAAAATTCAATTCTGTGTAAAATATGCAAAAGGGGAGGGTTCCAGCGTAAAATTTCACATTCTGGATACAATCCAGCGTAATTTACGCAATTTCAGGGTTCCCTGCGTAAAATATTACATTCTGGATACATTCCAGCGTAATTTACGCAATTCCAGGGTTCCCTGCGTAAAATATTACATTCTGGATACATTCCAGCGTAATTTACGCAATTTCAGGGTTCCTTGCGTAAAATATTACATTCTGGATACAATCCAGCGTAATTTACGCAATTCCAGGGTTCCCTGCGTAAAATATTACATTCTGGATACATTCCAGCGTGCGTAAAATTTCATTTTACGCTAGCTCCCTGCGTAATTTTCATTTTACGCCAGAATCAGATTCATCAGCCGACATGAAAATTTAGAAAACTTGTTTCGGCCATAAAAACTTCATTTTAACTCGAAATAAGGTGAATCAAAAACCAATTTCACACGAAATTTCGTGCTCTTGCTCATGGAACTATTAGTTTTCGAAAATAACAAGTTTTAGTAGATCAAAACCAAGAAAACTCCATGAACTCAAAGTAAAAATGTAGATCTAGAAGAATCTATCCATCAAAATTAAAAACTCCAAGTTCTAAAGAGGTTTATAATCATGTAAATAAAAGAATAGAACAATAAAAATCAAGATCCCTCAAGAAGCAAATTGCACTTGCCTAAACCTCTTGGTAGGTGGAGAGCAACGGTGAGGAAGAAGAAGAATGAATGATGAGAGAGAAAGAGGGTGGGGTTAATAAATGGAGATGGTGGTGGTAGGTAAGGGTTTTCCTTTGGTTCATGATGAACCAAGTAAACCAAGCCAAGCCGAACCGACCCAATCCTTCTCCTATCCGAATAAAACCAAGCTCCACTTAATCAACATAAATCCATGAACAATAAATGACAATTAAACCACAATGATAAATATGAAAATAAACCATAACTAACTAATCAAAGAAAAGAGAAAATTATGGGTCAGAAATACGAGCACGTATAAAATACGTATCACGAATTTCGGGACACTACACAGGTTGTGCAGTTGGGCCCAATGAAATGGGGTCCGCCGAGCAAGAGTCTTCTCACCTTTGATCTTAGATTCTAAAAGAACCGAAATGTCACATTTCTCTGTGAAGCACCCCACATATCTTTCTCCACCTCCCTAGCGAACACACCCCCCTCACATTCCAGACGATAATAGCCATTAATTAATGAGAGGTAGGGTCCCCCTGGGCAACTCCCGGATCAGCACCTGGAGGAAGTGCCGCATCCGTCGCTAAGGAATCCTCCTCCATCCCAGTCGGAATCGCCTGTTGGGGAGCGACCTGAGATAGAACCAACACCCAGACAGGATTGTCAACACACCGCCTCCTCTCTGGCAGTAGGATGTCCCTCCACCCTGGAGGGCCCATCCCTCAACAGGCCGACAACGCGTCTCTTCCTACAGTAAACCTGCCCCCCAGTCGATCCGCCATCCCCTCGTGCCTCAATCTCCGACGCCACCATACCTCTAGTAACTATACTACTCTGCCCCTGGCAAGTGGTCAGCGCCCCACTCGTGGAAGCAAGCGGAGTAGATACAACGAGGCTCAATCCACCATCACTCACAGGATGAGTAACCTCCCCCTCCAAGACCTCCGCTCCACTATCATCTCTGAGATCCATGTCGCAGGGTGCTTCTGGAGCCTCACTAAGAGGGATAGTAGACTCCACCGGAGGTCCAACCTCTGAACACGCACTGGCCAGATGCCCGAAGCAGGAACAGCATGAACAGGTAGGTGGAACCCATTCATATTCCATATTCTGGGTAAGCACCTCCCCAGAAGGGACCTCATATTCCACCATCTTCGGTAGCTCCCCCCCTGTCCGAATCTCCACAAAAATCCTGGCGTACATCAACCGCGACAGAAAGGCAGTAGCTTCATCTGCCTTTATCAGGGTGCCCACCAAGCTGGCCAGCCGCATCAGCAAAGGAATGCTCCAGAACCTGACAGGGAACTCAGGGAATCGAATTCATACAGGGATGGCATTCAGAACTTCCCTCTCACACCGAAGTTCCGGGGACCATTTCTTGATAATGATAAGTCTGTCGTCAAACGTCCAGGGGCCGCCTTGGAGGATCCTAGCGACATCCTCCGCCAGTCCGAACTTCACATAATAGAAGCCGTTCTCGCGGGCATAGAACTCCATACTCCCCTTAGGCTGCCAGACACGCGCTGCATACCCCCGGATCTGCCCATAGAAAGGCTTGTTGCCAAGGACATACAGAACGAGGGTATTCTCCTAGTATGTTGTCACCTTCTGGATCTCCTCCGCAGGGAACGAGACCCGGAAACCCCTCATTGCCTTGATCGACGGAACGTACTCCATCGATGTCGGACTCTTCGGCCCCACAGGTTTGCAGATCTCCGCCCAGGACCGTCCAGCAGGCCGAGTGGTCGTCCCATGAGGCCTGGGGGCAACCTCAGGACGAGGAGACCCAGATCTCTGAACATCGAAATCCACCACCTTACTCTTTCCCTTGGCCGCCGCGGTTGCCTTAGGCCGCCACCCTACCGATCTCCCAGCAGACACCCCCGGACCTTGGACAGAAAGCCGAGCCCCTGACCCGCTCTGACGACTAGCAGCGGGATGACGATCCCTAACGTGCCCCTGTCCGCCTAACGTCTTCCCCCCGGGCTTCGCCACGTGACGGCACGTAACCGTCGTCCATCCTCCTCCCTCCGTTTGGCTCCCCAGGGATCCAGAACCTGCACCGAATTTGAAGTTGGGGGTGATGGATCCACCCCGCAACGAATCGAAACCCCCCCCCCCGCAACCGTAGGGAGGCCGCCCGACCCCCCTCCCGTCTTCCCCCCCCCCCCCACCGCCTTGGGGGGCGCGACTGCTCGGACTCGAATTGGGGGGTCCGCCCGTGTCACGCCCCGCTCCCGTAGGAGCGATCGTCCTCGCTAAGGCGTGATGCCGCACGAGCCTAGATTGCGCTCGTGCAAGGCGGGTTCCATAACGGCCGATTACAGCGGCTGCGACGGGGTCGTCGCACAGAAGTCCCAAGTAGAGACAATGAACACGCAGCGGAAATTAAAACAAAACACAAGTTTCTCAAAAGATAATCTTTATTGATATCGAAACAACGGTTACATTGGGGGCACAAGGCCAAGATTACAATCACTCAAGCTCACTCTTCTCACTTTACAAGTCACTCTGCTCTCTCTTATATCTCGATACAATACTTGAATCCAGCGGAAGCTTCGGAAGGCGATGTCCATACATTATGTCCCGTATAAGTCTTCGATTCCATGCGACCGCACGCTTCGAATTGCCAAGGAACTCCGTGCCTCGACACATCCAAGCGAGCTCCGCGCCACGAGCTTCTACCTGTGCCTACACATAAATACTGTGTGGGTGTCAGTACTCAACTGTACTGGTGGAGTAAGCTCCTCGCCCACCCATACAAAACCGACACGTTTATTTTACTTTGTGCAATACAAGTCCCTTTACGATTGTCTTTCTATTCTTGCCTTAGGATCGATTTTTAGGACCAACGCCTTGGTCTATTTTGTGTCTCTAGACCGTCACCGTGCCTTGCACTAATAACGTACTCGTACATTGCCGCTAGACCTTCTCGTTCCAATAACGTCAACTTATCGCCTCGTGCTTGCCTTTCGTGCCATACTCTGGGACGTAACGACTCGGTCGTGCAATAAACTCGATTCGTGCTTTAGTATCACCGAGGCAGTGCCTCCTCGCTTAGTCTTGCCAATACTCGTGTTGTGACAACGCGGCCATGCCTCACAGCTCGAGGTCATGCCCAGAAACTCAACATGACTTAACCAAACTTGCCCTACGGCCCTTCTCGACTTAACTCGCAACGACTAACCCGACTTGTGGAACCGATGTTGGGAACTCAAACACGACGCCGTATCTCGTGCCGAAGCACGTGTCTTTACGTATAGCCGAATCGTATGCTTTATAATACTTTGGGTGCAACCGAGCACACATTTCACCATTCAACGCATACCGTGCTTACACTTTCTTTGTTACGACCGACACCGTGCATGCGGATTCGCCGCTTAGCACGCCAATTATCTATATGAAAGGCCATTGGCATGACAAGCCATCGCGGACATAGCTCGGATAGGCGGCGGGTCCTTCAGCGCAGGTAGCGAGCCCCGTTGAAAGCCCCCGACTACCCACGCAATAAAAGCATGCGCTGCTATAACGTCTACCTCCTAGGACGACTGGGACCGGTGCCCCGGCGTATAACCAGTCTAGGCAGAAATCCTTGTCGACAAGGTGTCCAATGACCACGCACCTACGAGACATCTAGACTCACGTAAATGCATGGCCTAATTTGTCGGTACGACTTGAACTATACTTAGCAACTCGTGCTCTGAACCACCCTTTGCATTTCGTGCATCGGGGCTGCGAGGCTCCCAACCGAGGGAACGTCTCGTACTTCTTAACGTGGATAGGAACGCGAGACTCCCAACCGAGGGACCGCCTCGAAACACCTTGACGTGGAGAGGAACGCGAGACTCCCAACCGAGGGACCGCCTCGAAACACCTTAACGTGGATAGGAACGCGAGACTCCCAACCGAGGGACCGCCTCGAACTTCTTTGAACTCGAGGGAACGACTACTACGTAGCCTTCCAACTTAACTTGAACAAAACGTATTCCTTAAGTGCAATGGGCCGTGGCTAACTTTACATCGTGCCAACCGTGGCTCGTGCCTTTAACTGACTTACGTCTTACGCGATGCTATCACCCAAGTCATACGTTATATGACGGCCCGTGAGATCATGGGACTATTTGACTTGACAACCGCAGAACGAGCAGGACGACACTTGGAATGACTTAGGTCGACCGGCATAACTTTGTCCAACTTACTCAAGCCTACAACTTAACCCGAGGGACGAGCCAAGGCTATGCCAAGCCTTACGCAGTGGAAACGTGCATGCTTTATCGAGCATTTACGCGGGCGACGCCTATGACTTAGGCTAACTCATCGTTTGTGTCGAATACCAACTTTTTCTTCTCCCAAGCCGTGGACGGAGGATCGAGTGTCATTTTCAAAGCACGCTGAACAACAACTCTAATCAGACCGTGGAACGTTTTTCATGTACTAAACTCGATTTCGATCCGTCGGGATAATTCCCTTTAGCTATGTGGATTCGTCTCTTTTATCATTAAGCCTACTTGTGCAAGTTGAAAACACACGAATTATTATGTGAAGGCTAAGATGAGGCAAGTTCACCGAAACTACCCCACCTGAGCGATGTCTTCGAGTCGCCGTTGTAAGGCCAAGTCCGAACGCCGTCGGCATTTCGATTCCTCCGATTGACTTCGCAGTGTCACGCCCCGACCCGGAATCACCCGAATCATCGTCCTCGCAGGGGGCGTGATGCCGCACGAGCCTGGAGTTGCGCTCGTGCAAGGCAAGATGACAAGTTCTCAAATGGTTATCTTTTGATTCTATATTAACAACGAAAGGAAACAAAGTATACAAAACAATTCTCTTTATTGATATCCGAAACTGAGGTTACAATGGCTTTCGATAGCCTAACAATATATGCCAGATTGGCTACAACACTCAGGTTCTCTCTTGCCCACAAAGGATTTCACCGTTCCATACATCATGCCTTCTATATCTCGGCCGCATCAATCCAGCTGCGTAGTCCGAGCGTCAATGCGATAGCACGCTTCAATGCGCTTCGGCATTCCAAGCCTTAACACGTTCAAGCAACGCTTCGCCGCGAGCAATCCATTCCCTGCACCCTGCATGAAGCTGGTGGGGGATCAGTACGTTCGTCCTCGCATGTACTGATATCAAAGATCATCTTTCCAAACCAACATCTTTAATATTTACGTTGAATCATGCAACTTAGCTTATGATCTTGCTATGTTCTCCTTATGGTCAATTTCATGATTTCTTTGAAAGCGTAAAGCATGTTATCGTAGCAGCATGTTATCGAATTGAATAGGCAAGCAAACAAGCATTCTCGTGTTTGATTCGTGGCTTACCAAGTTGACGCACGCGCCCTTGCGTCCCTTGCACTGACGCAAGGTGAATACGCCCCATTTCTTCCCTGTCATGTTATAAGTGCAACTCTAAGTAGGATCTATATGCGGGACGCATTCGCGCCTACACTTTCAACCCATCGTTCCTTAACTATATGAGGGCCGTTGGCGTATCCGCGCCGGAATGGACTAAAGGAGTTCCTTTCTTTTCTCTCCTTCTTTTCTCACTATTTGGTTGGGCTGCCCGGCGTTTCACGGGTTGGGTTACAATCCCAAAACAACCGAAACGTTCCCGCTGCATACCATCATTTGTGGCATTTCTCATCTAGTTTTGATGTGCGCCTACAAAGATTATTCGAATCCCTCCGCGGCCAATCGGTTCCGGGGCGCATCCGGTATCTATCCGATTGGGGGAAACACCCGTGCACGGGCGGTATCACATTTTATCTCGAGCCCATTCCAATCGACCATGCAACGCCCTATCATTCAAGTATCAATTTCAAACAACCAAACATAGTCTTGAGTCCGAGACTCAGACTTATCGTCTCGCATTTCTTCCATTTAGCTTTCTATGTTCTTTCGTTTCGCACTTCGTTTCGATGATTCAATGGCATCGTGCCTCAACTCAATGCTCGTCAACCGAACGACCCGAGGGTCTCGAACACCTTTCGAGGCAACATGTCATATCCGACAGTTCCGCCACATTCATACCGCAACTGTATTCTCTCGCAACGAAGCCATCTTTTATTATCCCGTGCACGTAGGCACGTTTCGACCATATTCCCATGTTCTATAACTTAGCATTCAAGGTTCGGGGCTTGCGCGCTAGGGCGCTCGCCTATTGTCTTTCAATGTTCTAGCCGTCTAACTCGTGCATCAAAGGCACGGTATGGTTCGTGCACTAAGGCACTCGCCGATTACAGTTATCCCATGTTCTTACGGCTTGCGCTCCGAGGCGCTCGCCTTTGCGATATCCAATGTTCCATAGCGACTCGTGCATAGGATGCACGTATCATTTCAATTGTTCTAACTTAGTGTTCGACTCACACTATGATTTTATCTCCGATCGGCCACGCCCGTGGCGTCGATAGGTTAACTTTTAGCATACAAATGATATATTTGACTTATCGAATGAAGGAGTAAAAAGAAGTCAATCCTCCCACCTTGAGTCGATATGCCTTCGTCGTTTCGCCGAGCCGATGCGGCTCGATTCCCTAACTTTGTTGCACGGCCACTCTCCTGACTTAGCCATTCGAGCACTTCGTGCTTTCATTGAATCATACGCCCGATTTGCCTTAGCGTGCCCAAGTCTCGGCCCGTCGCAAGGCGACGATTTGATTTCGCGGACCCCTTACTAAATATTGCAAAAGATCGACCTCTAATATTTTCCCGTCAAAGTATGACCTACACACGAAACCAACCAAAATCAATACTTGCTTCGATTCGGACTTGCGCCTTGGTCGATTCGATTTCTTAGAATCTTCGAGCCGATTCAATGCACTCATCCTTCGGGGCAACGCGGCACTTCGCATCGATTCACTCGATGCATTCTTAGGGACAAGGCAACTCTTCGCATCGACTCAGTTTGATGCGTTGCTCGGGACAACTTAGCTCTCGTATCGTTTTGCATCGATACATTCTTTCGGTCCACGCGACTCGTTGAGTCAACGCTTCAGCGTAATGCGCCGTGCGGAGCGGGACATTACAGAATATACCACTCAAAACAAGGTTCGTCCTCGAACCAAAACCAACACTCTGAATAAGTGTTTTATAGATCGTTTCACGATCTCGTCCCACCAATGTTGTTCGATTTCATAATATCTCGCAAGCTTTTCACTAACATTTCAAGTCATCCCTGCAGCTCGATTTGAATTTGGATACAACTCGATTTGGATCCGTACCTATATTCAAGGCGTCCCGAAGATATATGTATTTCGACCAAGTCCAGTCGTAGCAAATTGGAACAAAGCTGACAGGTAAATTTCAATCCTATGCTTGCCATCTCGTACTCTCGATCAGACTTATCCTTAGCACTTGTTCTCGCAATTTCATTGCATAACGCTACGCGATTCAATGTCGCCTTTCTCATTTCGTATGTTTCATATGGACTACCAACTCTATGCGTCGCGTCAAGCCATCGCGCATCCGATCGCAACGATTCTTCGCAACGCCTTGCGTTCGATATCGCCATCCAACTATTTCCGAAGTCTCGCTTGCAACTTGTCTCGATACGATTTTCTTTGTTGGCTTGCAAATGCATCAACATTCAGGGCTACGCCCGCTAGGTTTACTCACATAGTCCCCGTGCTTAGATTCTCCCGACGCAAGTTTAAATTGACATTGCACAAAGGCCACAATCTATCCGACACGAAAGTTTACATCAAGGCGACGGTGCTCAAGGCAACGATCGCCTTGACACGAATGTCTTAACGACGCATCTTACATTCGATTTCCTAACGAGTAGGAATTCACTAGCCAAATTCCCAAATTATCCGTCTCGCAACATCGAATACAAGTTCGATTCACGCAAGCTCAATTGCAAGATAAATCCGAATCTAACGACATGACTTATAGGTCATTCCTTTATCGTTCCCTCTCGTGCATAGCACGTTCCTCGCAATCACCTAGACTTATCGTCAACATGCACCGTGTTATATTTGTTATCGGTGCAATCTCATATACGATATCGCATGGGTCATCTTACGGTCTGCAGCATTCAATTTGATTTGGCGGTCAAGTCTTCTAGGGTCAGCTGCCCCGAAGCTACGCTCGATAATTGTGGATCATTAACGAAGGACGGTTTAATACGAACCATGCTATATCTTATTTCGGAGCCAAATCACGTTCCGACGATTCTATGCGAATACCCAATTTCGGACACAACCATTTCTATCGGCGCAACTGATGCACAACTATCCTCCGAGTCAAGTCATGCACTGCCGTCGATGACTTCGCAATTTACGAAACATCTACTTGTATCGAATTCGAGTCTATCTTATTCGCGGGTCGACACACGAGATGCTATACGCATCGAGCAATCGTCGATGACTTATAGTCTCGTCTTTGATCAATCACAAAATTTACGATCAACCAAGTTCGTTCATTCTCGTATCCTTACTTACAAAATTTTGATAGCGCAAGCCGCATTCCATTTTGTATTCTCACTTCGCTTACGTTTTCTTGCGTATCGATCTTGATAGTTCATATCAATTTCGATAGCAATTGGGTCGACTTCGAATCCGTTTCGACGTCAACTTAATTCGCATCACATACATCCAAGTTCGCAACGAGCTTTTCCATATGCTTCAACTTGTTTTCCGATTCACCGCATCCTGCTTATACTTTGATCGCGTAACCGAGTTACCGATTATCCAACATCGTGCCCTCGAGTTATACGATCTCACCCTCTAAGTTTCGCGTGTTTTCAATCGTACTCAAATGATTGTCGTCGTAACTTAACCAACTATTTCATAGGCACAGTTTCTCGCGTCAACCAACTTTCTTACCGAAGTCGCACATTGTGCGATTCGATCACAATTCATATCGCCCAACATTCTTATCGAAATCGCAAGTCGTGCGATTCAATTTGCCTAGCCAAACATTTCCTATCGAGATCGCAAGTCGTGCGACTCATTCGCAAGCTCGAGTTTTCCCTTTCCCGTCGATCCGATTATTGCATCAAGACATAATCGTTTCGCTAGTCTCGGTCGTCCGACCAACTTATAACTTTCGTCCGACGTATCGTTCATCGATACGAGTCTCGCCTTACCGTCCCGACCGATTTTCGAAGAACACTTGCATCAACATACCGTCATACAAATTTCCAATCGAGTCTCGGTACTCTCCCGTCCGTTGCGGACATACCTTCCGCAATTTTCACAACGCGTCGATGAAATTTATCGCACAAGTGCTATACCATATACCACTCGGAATCGAGTCATTCATCGCCTACGTGGTATGGCATATACCACTCGGAAATGAAGCCATTTCCCTCGCACTATACTTAGTACAAGCCGACAATCTCTTCCGACTTACGATTTCCGCAGTGATCGTGCTTGATCACAACCGTAACTTTGATTCTATCAAAACCCGACACGATTCGGTCAATGTTCTCGTTTGCCAACATAAGTTTGGTGCGAACCGAACGATTCGTTCTATCGATTTACGATTTTAATTCTTTCCTTACGTTGCATCTCGTGCAACAATTTAGTTGACATGCATTGCACCACGTGCAACAATTTTTACCTTTTTGATACACGTTGCACATCGTGCTACGATTTATTTTCGATATTTTATTTCCAATTTCCTTTGCACTTCGTGCAACGATTAATCTGATATGCGTTGCACCACGTGCAATAATTTTACTTTCAAATACGCGTTGCACATCGTGCAACGATCATTTCCGACATTTACCGCACCTCGTGCAACGAATTACTCTCGACTTTACAAGTCAATGCACATTCCGTTTAACACATTCGGTATTGGCTTATCACTTCTCACTTTCATTTTTAACGCATATTCACATTAACTCGCTGCACTTCGTGCATCATTTTATTTCTCATTCAACATGTTACATTGCCACAGTATCTCAAATCGTATTCCACAATTTGTTGCGCTTGCAGCAACTAACATTTTTACGGCTCGTTTGCATTCAATGCAATATACCCTTCGCGACTTTCTTAGCAAACATCATGAAATTTCCAAAACACATGCGGCAAAATTTCATGATTTGTATTAGACTTATTGTATGGAACATCCAGTGCGGCATCGAGTAGAGTCAAGAGTGATATCAAGTGGTGGAGGGCAACTTTTCGAATTGTAATGAAGCGAGCGTCCAGAGGAAAATGAGCCTAGAGCTCTGATACCAATTTGTCACGCTCCGACCCGGAATCACCCGAATCATCGTCCTCGCAGGGGGCGTGATGCCGCACGAGCCTGGAGTTGCGCTCGTGCAAGGCAAGATGACAAGTTCTCAAATGGTTATCTTTTGATTCTATATTAACAACGAAAGGAAACAGAGTATACAAAACAATTCTCTTTATTGATATCCGAAACTGAGGTTACAATGGCTTTCGATAGCCTAACAATATATGCCAGATTGGCTACAACACTCAGGTTCTCTCTTGCCCACAAAGGATTTCACCGTTCCATACATCATGCCTTCTATATCTCGGCCGCATCAATCCAGCTGCGTAGTCCGAGCGTCAATGCGATAGCACGCTTCAATGCGCTTCGGCATTCCAAGCCTTAACACGTTCAAGCAACGCTTCGCCGCGAGCAATCCATTCCCTGCACCCTGCATGAAGCTGGTGGGGGATCAGTACGTTCGTCCTCGCATGTACTGATATCAAAGATCATCTTTCCAAACCAACATCTTTAATATTTACGTTGAATCATGCAACTTAGCTTATGATCTTGCTATGTTCTCCTTAGGGTCAATTTCATGATTTCTTTGAAAGCGTAAAGCATGTTATCGTAGCAGCATGTTATCGAATTGAATAGGCAAGCAAACAAGCATTCTCGTGTTTGATTCGTGGCTTACCAAGTTGACGCACTCGCCCTTGCGTCCCTTGCACTGACGCAAGGTGAATACGCCCCATTTCTTCCCTGTCATGTTATAAGTACAACTCTAAGTAGGATCTATATGCGGGACGCATTCGCGCCTACACTTTCAACCCATCGTTCCTTAACTATATGAGGGCCGTTGGCGTATCCGCGCCGGAATGGACTAAAGGAGTTCCTTTCTTTTCTCTCCTTTTCTCACTATTTGGTTGGGCTGCCCGACGTTTCACGGGTTGGGTTACAATCCCAAAACAACCGAAACGTTCCCGCTGCATACCATCATTTGCGGCATTTTCCATCTAGTTTTGATGTGCGCCTACAAAGATTATTCGAATCCCTCCGCGACCAATCGGTTCCGGGGCGCATCCGGTATCTATCCGATTGGGGGAAACACCCGTGCACGGGCGGTATCACATTTTATCTCGAGCCCATTCCAATCGACCATGCAACGCCCTATCATTCAAGTATCAATTTCAAACAACCAAACATAGTCTTGAGTCCGAGACTCAGACTTATCGTCTCGCATTTCTTCCATTTAGCTTTCTATGTTCTTTCGTTTCGCACTTCGTTTCGATGATTCAATGGCATCGTGCCTCAACTCAATGCTCGTCAACCGAACGACCCGAGGGTCTCGAACACCTTTCGAGGCAACATGTCATATCCGACAGTTCCGTCACATTCATACCGCAACTGTATTCTCTCGCAACGAAGCCATCTTTTATTATCCCGTGCACGTAGGCACGTTCCGACCATATTCCCATGTTCTATAACTTAGCATTCAAGGTTCGGGGCTTGCGCGCTAGGGCGCTCGTCTATTGTCTTTCAATGTTCTAGCCGTCTAACTCGTGCATCAAAGGCACGGTATGGTTCGTGCACTAAGGCACTCGCCGATTACAGTTATCCCATATTCTTACGGCTTGCGCTCCGAGGCGCTCGCCTTTGCGATATCCAATGTTCCATAGCGACTCGTGCATAGGATGCACGTATCATTTCAATTGTTCTAACTTAGTGTTCGACTCACACTATGATTTTATCTCCGATCGGCCACGCCCGTGGCGTCGATAGGTTAACTTTTAGCATACAAATGATATATTTGACTTATCGAATGAAGGAGTAAAAAGAAGTCAATCCTCCCACCTTGAGTCGATATGCCTTCGTCGTTTCGCCGAGCCGATGCGGCTCGATTCCCTAACTTTGTTGCACGGCCACTCTCCTGACTTAGCCATTCGAGCACTTCGTGCTTTCATTGAATCATACGCCCGATTTGCCTTAGCGTGCCCAAGTATCGGCCCGTCGCAAGGCGACGATTTGATTTCGCAGACCCCTTACTAAATATTGCAAAAGATCGACCTCTAATATTTTCCCGTCAAAGTATGACCTGCACACGAAACCAACTAAAATTAATACTTGCTTCGATTCGGACTTGCGCCTTGGTCGATTCGATTTCTTAGAATCTTCGAGCCGATTCAATGCACTCATCCTTCGGGGCAACGCGACGCTTCGCATCGATTCACTCGATGCATTCTTAGGGACAAGGCAACTCTTCGCATCGACTCAGTTTGATGCGTTGCTCGGGACAACTTAGCTCTCGTATCGTTTTGCATCGATACATTCTTTCGGTCCACGCGACTCGTTGAGTCAACGCTTCAGCGTAATGCGCCGTGCGGAGCGGGACATTACACGCAGGACGGGGCACTACAGCCCGACCCCCATCCTTGTGCACCCCCCCCCCCCCGTCGCCGCCTGGGGGGGCCGCGGAACCTCGCCGACAGCCCAGGGGGTCCACACGACCCCCCCGTGCTCCCGCCCCCCCCCCCCCACCGCCAGGGGGGGAGCTGCCGCGCGCGCCTGCGTCGGGGGGTCCGCCCGACCCCCCCCCCATTCTGCTCCCGCCCCCCTCCTCCGCCTGGGGGGCACCTCCCTTCTTCCCCGATGGCCGCACCCCACCGGCGAGGGGATCCGGCGGCCGCGGGGGAGGGATCCGAGCTAACCCTAGCCGGTCGCACGAGTCGCCCAGGTCGCCCAGGTCTCCAGCCATTATATATATATATATATATATATATATATATATATATGTGTGTGTGTGTGTGTGTGTGTGTGTGTGTGTGTTTTAGCCCAGCGTAAGTACGGGGCTTTTATTACATTAATCTTCCCGAACTATGCCCAGGTCTATTTCAGTGCACGCTGATCCTCGATTTTGCGTATACCGTATCTTTTCTCGATCTACCACTCAGACCGATCTCCTCCCCACGCTCCACTCCGCCTGATGTCAGCATCATAATCCTTATGTCGGATATACCGCTCTTCCAGATCCGACTTTGTTGAGATTGATTGATGAATTTTATTGATAATCTCATAGGCTTTATATAGCCTTTACATGATAGAATATCCAATGGAATATCCCATGGCATATTCTGGCATCCCAAATATGTCCTCAGGATATTCCCATACTAAATATAAATATTCCAGGATATTCTCATACTTAATATAACATATTCTCATACTAAATATATCAACACTCTCCCTCAAGATGGGCGAAAGATATTCACTAAGTCCATCTTGTCACATCCTCTTATCATGCTGATAGAGTTACTCATCATGCTGATAGAGTTAAGCCCCTTGGTCAATACGTCTGCTACCTGATATTTGGTTGGAACATAGTCCAGCTCTAGTAGTCCACCATCCAGCTTTTCTTTGATGAAGAATCTGTCAATCTCGATATGCTTGGTCATGTCATGTTGTACTGGATTGTTGGCAATACTAATAGCTTACTGGTTGTCACACCATAGCTTCATCTTGGCTCCCTGGTCCATCTTCAGCTCCATCAGCATATTCTTCAACCACAATATCTCTGTGACTCCCAAGGCCAAAGCTTTATACTCTGCTTCAGCTGTTGATCTGGCAACCACTGACTGCTTCTTACTCCTCCAAGAGATCAAGTTGCCTCCTACAAATATGCAGTATCCCGATGTAGATCTCCTGTCGTCAGCACAGCTACCCCAGTCAGAATCACAATAGCCCTCGATACTCACATAATTATTTCTTCTGAAAAACAGTCCCTTCCCGGGGGCTCCCTTCAAGTACCTCAGAATCTGGTACACTGCGTCCATATGACCCTTCCGGGGGTCATGCATATAGCGGCTTACTACACTGACCGCAAAGCTGATATCAGGTCGAGTGTGGCTCAAGTAGATCAACTTGTCCACCAATATCTGATATCTATCCCGGTAAACTGGTTCTCCAGCTTCAGCATCCAGTTTGAACTTCTGGTCTATCGGTGTCGTAGCTGGTTTGCATCCCATCATCCATGTTTCCGTAAGCAGGTCCAGTGCGTACTTCCTCTGAGAAAGAACAATTCTCTATGTATCTCGAGCAATCTCAATCCCGAGGAAGTATCGAAGAGGGCCAATATCCTTCACCTCGAACTCCTTGCCAAGCTTCCCTTTGAGTTGGGCGATCTCCTGCTCATCATCGCCTGTAATAAGCATATCATCTACATACGCCGCAAGCATTGTGATGTGGCCTCCACTTCGTCTGAAGAAGACAGTATGATCAGCATTGATCTGCTGATATCCCATCCCTATCATTGCTCTCCTGAACCTGTCAAACCATGCTCGAGGAGACTGCTTCAGTCCATAGAGGGACTTCTTCAGTCTGTAGACCTTGCCTTCTGTCTGATTGGTGCCGAATTCTGGTGGTATCTCCATGTACACCTCCTCCACTAGATCCCCATGAAGAAATGCATTCTTCACATCCAGTTGGTGTAGCTTCCATCCTCCATTGGCTGCCAGAGAGATCAAGGTCCTGACAGTGCTCATCTTTGCCACTGGTGCAAAGATCTCGTCATAGTCAATGTCGTACGTCTGACTGTATCATTTTGCCACCAGTCGAGCTTTGTAGCGCTCAACCTATCCATCTGGGTTCTGCTTCACCGTGAAAACCCATTTGCATCCGACTGCTCTCTTCCCTTCTGACAGTCTCACCAGCTCCCAAGTGTGGTTCTTCTCAAGAGCTCCTAACTCCTCGTGCATCGCCGCTTTCCACTTTGGATCGTTCTTGGCAACCTGCCAATTGTTAAGTACAGTAATACTATCCAAAGATGCTATAAATGCTCCATGAGAAGAAGAGATATGGTCATAAGAAACAAACTTAGCAAGATCCCAACCATATCTGTCCGGAAAATTTTTCGTATTACTGCGAGTAGTCCTTCGTGTAGATAGTGGTGTGGAAGATGTAGGAGGAATGATATCACCTAAGGAGGATGGTGGTGTAGATAAGAAGGATGGCAGTGTAGGTGTCTCAGGAGTTGGGACAGACGCAGGCAGGGGACTTAGCACTGGCACTGCAGGTACTGGTCCTGCAGTTTGCTTCTCTCTTCTTCTATAGGTAAGTAACTCTCCCTGAGCCGTAGGCCTAACACTTCTCATCTCCTCCCCCTGTTCCGCTTCACCTTCATGTTCCTCCTCAACCGTGCCTCTATGCCAAACTTCTAAATCGGTTACCACCAAGTTCTCCATCTCCCCCTTTCGCCTTATACTGGTAGAATAAGGCGTATTGTGTGAAGTTCCCTCCTGGCGGTAATATGGCTCATGCTCCCGGAAGTGAACATCCATACTAACAAACTTCTTCTCTACTGGACTCCAGCACACATACCCTTTTTGAGTTGTTGAGTAGCCCACAAAGATGCACTTGACCGCTCTAGGGTCAAGTTTTCCAACTGATGGTCTGTTGTCTTTCACAAAACACACACATCCGAACACCTTCAGTGGAAGTATCCCACTATTATTGCCTCGCAATACTTCACATGGGGACTTTCATCCCAGAATTTTTGAAGGCATCCTGTTGATAAGTTGAGCTGCTGTCACACTGCATGCCCCCAAAGATTTTGTGGGACATTCATGTCGATCATCATACTTCTTGCAGTCTCCAGAAGGTGTCGGTTCTTCCTTTCTGCTACTCCATTTTGTGCTGGTGTGTATGCACAAGTGGTCTGATGATGTATTACGTGTGCTGACAAGTACTCTGCAAGCGTCTTGTTAGTATACTCTGTTCCATTGTCAGACCTCAGTACCTTCACCACTGCATTGTACTGAGTATGGACATGCTTATGAAAATCTCGAAAATAGACAGATACATCACTCTTATTTTTCATCAGATACAGCCAGGTGACACGAGATGCACAATCAATAAAGGAAACAAAGTACTTATATCAAAAGAAACAATGCATTTAAGTTGAAGAATTATAGAACTAATAGACAGAAGACTGACTGAAAAGGATGGAGCATGTAAAATATTGGATAATCTTACTGAACCTGTACTGAGTATGGACATGCTTATGAAAATCTCGAAAATAGACAGATACATCACTCTTATTTTTCATCAGATACAGCCAGGTGACACGAGATGCACAATCAATAAAGGAAACAAAGTACTTATATCAAAAGAAACAATGCATTTAAGTTGAAGAATTATAGAACTAATAGACAGAAGACTGACTGAAAAGGATGGAGCATGTAAAATATTGGATAATCTTACTGAACCTGTACAATTAACAGTACCCTTACCGACCACTGGCTGGAAAGTGCCGTCTGCAGTCTGAATGGTGTCTGCTGATGCTAGGTGAGTGTATGAAGAAAACTCACTAGCATTCCCGGTCACATGCCGAGATGCTCCTGAGTCGATAATCCAGTCTGACGTTTTAAGGAAAGACATAGATGCAAGAGCAAGTGACTCGTCAGTACCTTCTGATGGGTGGACATACATAGCGGCGCTGCCTCCAACGAAGAATGGGGTGGATGCCTCCTCTGTTCCACTCCTCCTGTCTCCCTCGGCTGACGCTCTCTGCTTTCTCTCCAGCATGTCCAGTAGTGTCTGATCCTCCTCAGTAAAGGTGCCAGCAGCTCCTCCATTTCCTTCTGCTACTAGCAGGTTTGCCCGATACCCTCCTCGGCCGTCTCGTCGACCCCCTCGACCACGACCACGTCCAATATATCCTCGTCCTCTTCCACCACCTGAGTCTCCCTCCTAAGGTGGTTTGGTACAAGCATACCGATGATGGCCCATCTCCCCGCAATTGTAGCACTGCCGATTGTGTTGCCAGAGCTCTCCCTTGGATCCTGTGTCGCCCGAGCTAGTAACCGCGAGTGCTAACTTTGCTTCGGAGGGACCACCTATCCCCGCCTGTAGTCTGATGCGCGTCTCCTCCTGGATCATGGCTGAGATAGTCTCCTTGAGACTAGGAATCTCTGGTTGGGCGAGGAGTAAGGCTGTCCTCTGTGCGAATGATGTAGTCAGCCCTTTGAGGAATTTCATCGTCCTCTCCTGCAGACACACGTCTCTCCTTGCACTTTGGGTCCCCGCAGCTTGCTCGTTTCGAGGAGTGATCATAATCTAGCCAGAGACGCTCCAACTCTGTGGCGTACTCCTGCACCGTCTTCTCTCCCTGTATGGTGTCGTCGATCTCCCCTTTTATCTGGAAGATCCGTAAGTTATTCCCCACACCATCATAGGTTCTTCTCAACTTCTCCCACACGTCTTTCACCATCTCAATGCCATCTACTGTGGAGGCAATAGACTGGACTAAGGAATTGAAAAGCTAGATGCAAATCACCATATGAGTGAATTTCCACTCGTCGCGTCCTGTCGAGCCCTCATCCGGCTCTGTCTTCTCGCCCGTCAAGAATCCCTCCAGGTTCTTTCCTGCAAGGGTTCTTCTCACCCGCCGTGACCAACTCAGATAGATGGTTGGTCCGTCCAGCTTCATATCGATGGAGGGAAGTTCCAACTTTGGCGACGTTTATGTCGTGCTCTCACCAGCCGACATCTTCATCAACTTCATCAACGTCGCAACATCTGTAGCATCCAGCTCTTGAGGATCGCCTCCATCGATGCTTCTTCTCCGATCACGTCACGCTTGCTCCACGACTCACGCTCGTTCTCGTCGTTCTCTCCTAGATCCGAACATGTCTTATTTCATCAGATCTAGGCATCGGCGTCTCCTTCGTCCTCGTCGTCCTCTCCTACGTGCGGGAAAAGGGGGGGTGGCGCGCACAGCGGCAGCCACGGCAGCAGCAGCAACGGCGGCAGTAGCAGCAGCGGCGGTAGTAGCTGCAGCGGCGCAGTAGTAGCCGCAGCAGCAGCAGCAGCAGCCGCAGCAGTAGCGGGGAGGGAGAGAGGGAGGGAGAGGGGGGAAAGGTTAGGTTAGAATTTTGGTGGCGGCTAGGGTTAGGGTTTGTGGAAAGGTGGCTTTGATACCATGTTGAGATTGATTGATAAATTTCATTGATAATCTCATAGGCTTTATATAGCATTTACATGATAGAATATCCAATGGAATATCCTGTGGGATATTCTGGCATCCCAAATATGTCCTCAGGATATTTCCATACTAAATATAACATATTCTCATACTAAATATATCAACAGACTCTCAAACCACTACATGAATATCCTGATTTCTCTCCCCTTTTTAATTAAACGCATTGAGTGCACGGGCGAATTCGAACTTCCAACCCGGTTTTCCTGGTTCTTATGTCTATAAGACTTGACCACTTGAGTCAATGCTTGTTGACACTTCTAGTATTTTTATCGTGTGTAGGAACAAAATCCAACTACAAATCAGCCTCCCTTCCTCTCCCTCTAATTACGTTTTCCGTAGGCACCACCCTAACCCGACGCTCTATAGTTGAAATTGACCCATGCCTAGACAAGTTGCAACCAGATCCCAAACATGATCCACAACCACCACATCCCAGTGAGTGTATCCAATTCCATGACCGCCTTCAAGATCCAGGTCAATAAATATCCATGTGAGTGGCCTCACTTTCTTCGTTGATCAAGATCCAGGTGACTGGCCTCTCGCTCAACGTTCAGGCCGTCATCAGCTTCAGTGCTGATGGTCAGCATCAGCAATTAGGATGCAAGCCACAGCGGTTCCTGAACCCAGCAATTCAATTATTTCCTCTTCCCAACCCTCGTTTCTCAGCGGGATGGGATAGTTTCTCTTTTGGTAATTTTGTGGGTTGGGTTTGGGTCAGATTTGACCCATACATTGAGGGTGAATTTTAGATCATCTCCAGTACAAATTCAGCCCATTTTAAACTGAATTCTATTTTATTCAATCCCAACCGTGAACAAATTGGATCCTATCTTATCCTTCTGTGTATGTAAGCGATACATACTACACACAGATATGACCCTAGACGGCTTGTACATGTGATCAAGATTCTTTCATCCCTCTGCATACATTTTTTTTGCTATTAACTTTCTTATTTATAAACCTCTTTTCAATCTTTCATGTCGTTTATTTTTGAAGCTATCAGACCAGGCGTCAACTTAGCCTCCCACCTAGTTACTGGCTAGGCCCTAGGTGCCCAAAGCACAGTCTTAAATAAAGACTATAGTCACTTTGCCTAGTCTGATATCCAATCAGTTCAATACAGAGGTTGGACAGAGGCATAATACTAAATTCTTCTTGTGAGCAAATAATGATCCTTCTACTTCTATTTCCTGTCTCATACCTCTCTAATGCAGTAATATTTCTAGAGATCCTAAATTTATGCAAATTGGTGAAACCTACTATTAATGCGTTTTAATTCATACAAAATGATTGTAATTATGTGTACGAATTGCCATTGAGGAGACTGTGTACCATCATGAGACCTAATAATGCAAGCTAATTAATAAATAAAATATACCTTATTAATATGTGGTGCACCTGCGAAAGGTATGCAGCTTGATGTTTTCTGTCCAGGAAAGAAGTACATCTTAAGTATTGATCCCTTCCCCAAAACAGAACCATTGCGTGCCTTTACAATTGCTTCCATCACGACATCATCGTGCTGAGGTTCATACGATATCCTCGATTCTTCCTGGTAATAAAAAAATAACATAAGAATCTTTGTAAAACATGACCTTCAGCACTCTAGGATCTTAGCAAATAGGGGCATGAAAATAAATGGACCCTATTCTCAACATCTTAAACTTGGGGAAGCATATTACTGGGACGGTGAAGAAGTGCCCAGGACGTAATCGTATGCTCCATTTCATTGTCTGGATCTCTGGTCTCCGATGCAACCAGGTTTTAAATGTTATCTTAGACTCTCCTTGGCCACAAAATCCATCGAATGCTTCACTTCCAAGGTATGCTGCAAAAGAAATTAATCTAAAATAACGCTCCAAGTACTCTGCACCACGGTTTAATGCAACCCTCCTAACCCTTGGCTCTATATGCTGCTGGTTAAATACCCTCCTATAATGCAAAACAGCTTGGCGTATGTTCTGCAAAGCTGAACATCTATCAATAATATCATCCAGAACTTCCCTGCACTCAACCCCATTATCAAATAATCTTGTAACCTTCCGCAGTAATAGAATGTCATTGATTCCGAAAATATGGTGTGGCTCCTTCTTCTTTCCCGGTTTGATCTCATCTGAAGCTGAAGGATCACTATCACCTATAGCTTCTTCACCACTTGACGAGCAGTTGTCTAAGACTTCATTATAACCATAATCTAACTGAATTTTGATAGGTCTCCCATGATCGATTCGAAGTTTTAGGAGGCAAGCAATAACAGTGCCAGTCGTTGTCCTGCCTCTACCCATCTGTCGAGAAAATTACAAATAAATATATATAAATTGAATTGCATTACTTGTATCTGAAAATTCATGAGCCAACACAATTCACCAAGTTTGAATTGCATAAACGGGAGCAAATTTACCTGGCAATTGAAGACATAAGCTGTGTTCTTGGGAGAAGAGGCAATATTAAATGCTATGGTGTCAAAATCTGAACTCTTGGGTGCTTTACCATCAGTTATTGGAACACGAGCATACTTTATAGGGAGGCCTTCATCCTCCAAATGTTTGTACACCTCCAAAGGAGTTTTAATAGCTTCAGCATTAACATGTTCCCATGCATCATGTATTTGGCCACCATCTGTCTCGTGAATAACCATTATTACACCATTATATCGCTCTGCCTCACGTAAGATGTCTTCTTTAAGCCGAGCTTCCATTTTTTCGACTCTTTCACGATCAATACCCTGTAATGCCAGTACTTAAAACTATGAGTTCATACATTCAATGTTTATATTTATTTACAAATGAAATAACAAAACTATTAACATTAATGAAGAAATGCATAATGATTCTCCAAGAACAAATTGTTAAAGGACCAAATAATGTGCCCCTCACAAATGTTGGCATAAGATGCCAAAGATGGCTGTAACTGTATTTTAAAGAACAATATAATAATCTCCTTTAAATGGCAGAAAAATGAAATGGTGAAAATGCATGTAATGTACAAGCCTGCAGTATTCTAAATAAAGATGTAAATACCGTATACTCTAGCATGTTTTTATAAGGCCTTTCCAACTCGCGCAGCACAAAAGGTTTTCCATTAATATAGATAACTGGCTCTTCTCTCATGTTGTGCCACAAAACTGGGAGTCCACCTTTGCTACTACTAATCCTTTGAATAACTGCTCGGATACCATCAACTGTGGGATTAGCAACACCATATACTGTTAATCCATGAACCTCCCTAAAATTAGGAGCACCATCCACCCTCTCTGGCAAGCTAAGGTTCTGGCAACCAGGACTGTGATCACTTTTTAAAACAGTCCGACTGCCAAGAACTTCACCATTCCTCACTGCAGCAACAACGCTCATCTCACAAGGACGGCCATCAACAGATTCAGCAATATTCATTAAAGATGGTTTCATGCTTGAATATCCAAGGGCACCCATCGGATCTCTCCTCAGCAACCTGCAATATAAGAATACTAACTTCTTATACCACCATAAAGAACTGAAACAGTCTAGACAGACAAACAAGACTAATTGGCAACATTTCAGAAAGACTCCACCTGATAGCACTGCACATCTTGGGAAGCAAAAGCAGTTGATAGAAAAAACATACATATGAAAATAAGTAATGGCTGTTTAGTATGAAGAAGTTTCTTATTTTAAGTTTAATAAATTATTTGCAGCAAGTACAAGCGCCAGTTCTTCAACCCTGAAATTTTCAAGATCTACTTTGCCAATCCCAAATGATGTTTCTTTTCACAAAACCAAATTCTGCTTTGTTTGTTTATATCACCCACGTTTCAGTTTTAGTTGTATAGTTATTTATTGCAACTAAGCAAGTTTAGTCACTCGAAAGAAACCACAAATAACTGCAATTAAGCTAGTTAGATTCCCACATAATAAGAGGCTTCAAATTTTGTTTTGAGGTTTATATCATTTTTAACTGCAACGAATTTTAAACAGAATAGGAAATTCTGAAAGAAAAAAAATGACACCTGCGGAGTATGCTGTAAAGTTCAGGTCTTGCTCTCATCCAATCACAAAAACTTATTTGGTCGGACTGAACAGACCGAAGAACCGCTCTCTCAGTATGGATATAGACAGCAAAGCATATGAGGAAGTAGTAACGTTCCAGATACTCCACAAAGAAGGAAAGTGATGCCTCCCTCTTCTTTTCATCTGGTTGACGAAGAATACTATTGCGGTAAGTAGCAATAGCTTCTCGCAAGTTCTGTTTATCAATTAGTGTAATAGTCTTTAGGAAAGGAATATATGACTATCTATATATGTTTTATAGGAGACATAACTCATCGGAAAAAAACTGAAAAATCTTCTAGTAGACATGACATACCTGCATAGAGTCACATTGATCAATGACTTTATCTACTTGTCTTTTGCCTTCTACTCCACCCTGCAGACAGTTGTCTGGTATATAAATTCCATGCTCACAAAGAATAAAGATGCACTATGCTCGTAATTATTTACCTCTAAAACGCGAATAAGGCTTCTTATAACAGCATATTCACCTCTACGTATTGCCTCCTCAGAATTTGGCATACTATTATTAACATCAGTCCCAGCACCAAAAACTTTTCCAATTGAATTTGTCCTTGGAATACCTGT
This sequence comes from Iris pallida, assembly GCA_029216955.1. NCBI lineage: Eukaryota > Viridiplantae > Streptophyta > Magnoliopsida > Asparagales > Iridaceae > Iris > Iris pallida. The sequence goes on along the minus strand of JANAVB010000398.1, from coordinate 5,604,305 downwards.
TTGGTATACATGATATACAAACATAATCAACTGCCAGAATTAAACGAGAATTTTCAACATAAAAATCCCTCCAATCAACAAACATCATTTGATAACCATCATCAGCCAGGACATACTGCTTACATATATATGCATTAGTGCCATGAACCTAAACTAGTTCACTTGCAGAATATCCGATAGATTGTGAAACAGATAGCCTTGGCTAAAGAATTTTATGACCAAGGAGTCTTGCTCACTCACATCCAGATAAATTTCGAGCAAATAATAAGGAGCACGGTATTGATTATAAGAAACCATTGCCCTTGTTGGCACAAGCATTTCAGTACAACTTTTTATTACTAATAACTTCTTACTACAACAACAAAAAGCCGTTATCCCAAATATTTGGGTCAGCTATTTGAATCCCGTTCTTACATTCAGCTTTGTTAAGGGCCATGTCCGCTATAATGTTAAAAAAACATATTATTTGTTATAAAAATAAACCAAGCTCGTTTAGGCCTACCATCAATTGGTCTATGCTGCACAAATCCAAACCAAGTGAGATGATTTTCTCTCATCTTATCCTCAATTTTGCCACTTTCAACGTCCTATAAATACACTCATTTCTTATCTTAGCTTTCCCTGAATTTCCATTCATCCATCTTGACATTCTCATTTCAGCTACACATTTTGGGACCCGTTGGTTTTTAATTGCACTACATTCATATCCATGCATGATTGGTCTTATAGTTGTTGAATGGAATTTCTTTCAACTTCAAGTGTATGTTGCAATCACAAAGTACTCTAGAAACACTCTGTAACTTCAACCATCAAGTTTTAATTCTAAGAACAACAAACTTCTCCATTTGTGCATCATGTTGAATGATCCTAAATACTGGAAACTGACTCAGTGTAATCCTCCCTCCTTTCTCTTTGACCTTTGGTTTTAGTTATATTTCATATACCGTGTTTTATCCTACTGTAGAAAATAAAATTGATTAATTTAGTTTCTTGATGACCAAGGTTACTAGCTAGTTAGTATGTCTTTATTACTCTATATATTGTAAGGCCATAAGTCATAATAAAATTATCTCATTCTAGTCAAAATGCAGCCTTTATTGTAATATGGTCTCAGACGGACAATCCTGGACCTTGACTCCTCATTAGATCTTGTTCCAAGTTCCAACAGATTAGAAAAGTCGAGGGTGAGTGGTCATAGCAATCTATGAAAATGTGTCATTGCCTATATATTTGAAAATGTGATAAATAATAAACAGTCCACCACATTCAGGAAACAAATTATAGGAGGTCTCAGAGTTTATCCAAAGTATGAAAGCAATATTAGCGGTCACACTAGAAATTTATGCACTTGTATCTTTGAAAATGTGATAAGTATCTTTGAAAATGTGATAACAAAGAGTCCACTACGTGCAGAAAACAAACTACATGAGGTCTCAGAGTTTATCCAAGATATGAAAGTAAATTAATCATTCATAACTTAAATACACGGCATACAAAGACTGACTACATATGATCGAAATAAATGTAAGTAACCCATATCCTAAGGTTTTTTAACGAAATAAACTCTAACCAGATGCTCCAATGCGATTAAGATAAACCAGTGTAGCTATCACCATCCCTGTAGTAGTTCTTCCACGCCCCATCTGACAGTTAAAAATTATTTCAGTCTGCAGATCGACATGGGAGATTCTACAAACCTGCAGCAAATAAAAGAGATTTAGTGGGAAAACTTTTGGTATTCTATGGCTTCAAAAACAATCACTTCTCAAATTACATGACTGGTGTGAAGGTCACTTATAAGATGATGGTCGGCATATGTCTGGGTCAGCAACAACAAACCAGTTTCACAAACTTAAATTAATTTTTATGAACAATATTTCGTGAAACATAGCTAGAAATGAGCATTCTCAGTTAATGAATGAGCTTCTTTCGAATCTCTTGAGCACTCTGAAGGTATATTGGACTTCCATCAGTTCTCATATCTGCAACTGAAATCCATGGGACCCCTATGGCTCCCACTGTGAATAAGCATAGACTATCTTAGCGAGTTCTCATTATTCAATTCCTTACAGTTGATCTCTTTGTCTTCTTAAATGCTAATCATTTGCAATGTTTCTAAATAATAGAGCTTGGTGTGGTATCCTCAGGATATAAGCATAATTCTTATGCATGATGAACTCTTATAACATGGATGTTTATAAACTTGAGAGTGTGTAAAAAAAAGAAGTGCCAAAGAAACTTACTAAGGTGTTGTGGCAAGGACATACGAAATGCAGGCAGCAATTTCTCTGAGTTTTTATGCCGTGTTCGCAGAAAAAGATAGAGCTAGGTATTAAATGTTGGTATTAAGACCCCACTTGAGTTTTTAGACACACATGTAACTAGAAAAGCATTCAAAGACACTCAACCTATACAAACATGCAACCACAAGTCCCAACAATTTCCCCACCCCCAAATCGGGTTTCATCACGCAAACCTTACTCTGTTCACATCTAATGGCTAATCACAATAATTGCATAATCAACATTACTTGGCTAATTTTTCATGATAATAATTTTCTTGCTTAAATCAATTATTCTAGAATCCAAATCTTAATAAAAATATTGATCAGTGAGTATATATAACTCAAGTTTGAGTTGTCGATTGTGTTGCCTCTAATCTCCACAATTATAATTTTATTTGAAAAATTGTTATTTGTTTAAATAACATTATCCCAGATGCCTGAGGAAACTTTTAGGACTAATTTCAAAAACCTCCCAACATCTGAAAGCATATGACTTTTCATGACCGCTTGTTGACTTGAAGTCAACCCACTATGTTGGTGTTAATTCCTAGCCAAGGTAGATATGTGCATGCCATGCCATAAAACATAGATAGGTAGTTGAACGGTACATACTTAGGCTCGTGCAACCAAGGAGGCTCAATTACTTTGGTGGTACTCCAAGTTATACCTAATTAACAAAATGGTACCTAATTTATTATTGCTTACTTAGAAGTAACACAACTTCTAATTAAGGTGTATTACGGTCCCTGTTGCCAATTTTCGTCAAATTGCTAACAGAAAAGCCAACGTGGCATCCCAACTCAGTTAAGGAGTGCACACGTGTGCAGTCCACGTGTACACTCAACAAATAAGGGGTGGGGCCGGGGAAGTGGCTCAATTCCCGCCCTCTCCAACTCTCTCTCTCTCTCTCTGTATCTTTTCCTCTTCCCAGGACCGACGAACGTGCTAGAAGGGGGCGACGACGATCTGCTGAAGACGAGGAGAGGCGACGACGATCAGCTGAAGACGAGGAGAGGCGACGAACGTGCTAGATGGGTACCTCTCTTCCCCCCTCCTCTGTCTGTCTTCTTCTTATTTTTCGTCGAAGAATGATTTTAGGGTTTTATTCTTTTAATTTCATTCTGAAAACCCTAAATGAAGAGCACGAACTGAATTTAGGGTTCTGCATGCAACGAAACACAGTTCGTTAGGGTTTTATTCTTTTCATTTCATTCTGAAAACCCTAAATGAAGAGCACGAACTGAATTTAGGGTTCTGCATGCACCGAAATAATTTGCACGAAGTTTGTTTAGGGATCATCTTCTTCGATTCTTCAATTTAGGCTTTGAAACTTTTATTTTCATTACGAAATTAGGGTTCTTTTGTTAAAATTAGGGTTCTTCCTGTTCAACTATACAGGCACCTGTACAGGCACCTGGTCGAAATTAGGGTTATTTTGTTAAAATTAGATTTCTTTTGTTAGAATTAGGGTTCTTTTGTCAAAATTAGGGTTATACCCTGCCTGTACAGGCACCTGTGCCAAGTGCATAATTGTGCACTGGCCTAAGGCAGGTCAAACACCTGTTGTGGTGTCACCTACTCACTGCTAACACCAGTAATTCCCTTACTTGATGCCACCAAAGCACATGCTAAATGAAAGTCATAATTGTGTATCCTTGTAATATATACACACACCCTGTAATATATACACACACACCCTGTATATCTACCTGTCCATATATGCTTACATACACCAATGTGCATATGACATGAATATATAGTCTTCTATTATATATAATGTAATTGATCTACATGATTTTATGATTTTATATAGACATGAATATATGATTATATGTAGACATGAATATATGATTATATATAGACATGATTATATGTGACATGGTTTTATCTAGATGATTCATATGTGGGTTAAGTTCTTATATAGAGGAAAGATGATGTATTATTGGATATATAACCTTTATCTAGACATGGATATATGATTATATATAGACATGAATATATGTGACATGCTTTTATATAGACATGAATATATAGCCTTCTATTATATAGAATGTAATTGATCTACATGATTTTATATAGACATGAATATATGATTATATGTAGACATGGATATATGATTATATATATACATGAATATATGTGACATGCTTTTATCTAGACATGAATATATAGCCTTCTATTATATAGAATGTAATTGATATACATGATTTTATATAGACATGAATATATAATTTTATGTAGACATGGATATATGATTATATACATACATGAATATATGATTCTGTGCTAACAGGTAGTTTTAAAATTAATCTGCAATATTTTGATGGGGAAGTAGTTTCAAAGTGGTTTGAGGTTGAAACTGTGTCATTCAAGATGATTCATATGTGGGTTAAGTTCTTATATAGAGGAAAGTTGATGTATTACTGGAAGGAGGCAGGTAAGGAAGTTAATTCTGGTCTACAACGACTTGACAATGATGCAAGTGTCATTGAAATGGCTCAAAATGCTATTGAACATGGGAGTGGGGAGGTAGATGTGTATGTTATGCATATGGGAGATGAAGAATCTGAGTACCTTGCTGACTCAGAAGTGGAAGTTGTTGATGAAGAATCTGAGTACCTTGATGACAGTGATGAAGGCCTACATGATGTTGATGTTGGTGAACCTGAAGAAGTGGAAGTTGATTTTGATGTTGGTGAACCTGAAGAAGTGGCAGTTGTTGATCTTGATGTTGGGAAAAATAGTTCTGACCCTGATATGGGGTCTGGAAATCCAGAGATGAAGAGGAGGGATGTTGCTGATGTACCTGATGTAGCTGCTGTACCTGATGTAGCTGATGGAGCTGAAGACATGACAGGAGATGCAGCTGATGTAGCTGATGTAGGTGATGTACCTGATGTAGCTGCCACATTCCTTTATGAAGAAGTTGACCCTGAAGAAGAGGAAGCTGATGTTGTTGATGAGGGATTTGAAGAATGTATCAAAATCCATGTTCCTGATGGTCATCTATTTGATTCAGATTATGATGAAATGGAGGGGGATGAGGACTTGCAGAAAGTCTTAATAGAGACTGGGCAAGTTAATGATGATGGGGTATTGCAGGATGTTGAAGCAGGAAAAATGAGAAAAGGCAGTATAGGCAGACACAAAATGAAGCCCAAAACAGTAGATGACAGTGCTTTAGAAGCTTCACTTAGATTTGCAGCATGTGAGGGGGAGAGCAGTGATTATGGTCCTCCATCAGATGAGCTTGTTAGTGCTGAAAGCAGCTCTGACTCTGATTTTGTTAGTGAACATCCAAAGATGAAGTTTCCAAGATTTAATGCCAACAGGAACATGGATGATCCTAAATGGGAATTGGGGCTACAATTTAAAGATAAAGATGAGTTCAAGAAGGCCTGCAAACAGTGGGGCATAAATCACAGATGGCAAGTTTGGTTTCCAACCAATGATCACAATAGGGTCAGGTGCAAGTGCTATTCCAAAGACTGCAAATTTTTCATTTTTGCAAGCAAGTTGGACAGGAAAGACAAAGAAAATAAGACTTTCCTTCTGAAGAGCTACAACTTGGAGCACACTTGTGGCAAGGTTAACACCAACTTTCATTTGAGTTATAAGGTTATTGCAGAAATGTACATGAATGAGTTTAGAGATGACCCAGGATGGAAAATTAGTCAAATTGTCAAAAGAGTAAAGAAGGATTTGGCTCTCACCATTGACCACATGAAGGCTAGGAGGGCAAAGAACTATGCAATTAAGAAGATTGAGGGTGATGAAGACTTACAGTATGGTAGGTTATGGGATTACAAATGGAAAGTTATGAGGACAAATCCTGGTTCTACATTTGAATTTAAAGAGGCTAGAGGGAAATTTCGTGGGATGTACATATGCTTGGCAGGTATCAAAGAGGGTTTCAAACACTGCAGGCCAATTGTTTGTCTGGATGGATGCTTCTTGAAGTGTACCTATGGTGGGCAATTGTTGGTTGCCACAGGAATTGACCCAAATGATTGCATGTACCCACTTGCATTTGCAATTGTGACAGTTGAGAATACTGAAAATTGGGACTGGTTTCTGGGGTTGCTGAAAGAAGATTTTAGTATGCACAACTCTTACCATTGGGTCTTCATGAGTGATAGGCAAAAAGTAAGTATTATAACACTGTCATCTCTCAACCTGTCATAACAAACATTACAGTTTCTTAACACTACCATCTTACATCTTTCCTTTGTATATGTAGGGCCTTATCAATGCAATTGAAGGACATTTCCCAAATTCAGAACACAGGGTTTGTCTCAGACATTTGGAGCAGAATATGAGAAAGAAATTTAAAGATATTGGGTTGGTGGAGATACTCAAGAAAATGGGAAGATCCACAAACCTAGCTGAGTTCAAGAAGTATGAGAAGGAAATGGAAGATAAGAGTATTGAAGCTAAGCAATGGATGGATGCTAGACCAGCAGTCCATTGGAGCAGGGCATTCTTCAAGGATACTTGCAAGTGTGATGTATTGCTGAACAACTACAGTGAGGCATTTAACAAGTACATCCTTGAAGCTAGAGAGAAACCTGTCATCACAATGTTTGAGATGATCAGGACCATGCTCATGAAGAGGATAGATACAAAGGCCAAATTGGGAAAGAAGTGGAGGGGTAGACTTTGTCCTAAAATTCAAAAGAAGCTGGAAAAGCACAAGAAGGAATCCTATATGTGGACAACAGAGTTTTCTGGAGGTCCTAAGGTCCAAGTTAGTGGGCCAGGTGGTCAATTTGTTGTTGACATGGTTATGAAAACTTGTACATGCAGAAAATGGGAACTTTCTGCAATACCATGTCAGCATGCTTGTGCTTGCATATTTGGAAATAATGAAAGGCCTGAAAACTATGTAGATGACTGCTACAAAATATCAACTTACAGACTGGTGTACAGTCATGTCATTCACCCTTTAAATGGCCCTGCATTATAGGAAAAACATCCATTTGCTCAGGGTATTCTGTTACCACCTACACCAGTGAAGAAAAGGAGTGGCAGGAAGACAATGGCTAGAAGAAATGACCCAATTGAGTTGGAAGACAAAGGAAAGCAGAAGCAGAAGCAGAAGACAAGTGAGAAAACCATGGCCAAGCTCAGTAAGAAAGGCCTGTGTAAAATGACATGCAGTGTTTGTGGGTCACATGCCCATAACAAGAGGTTCCATGGGGTGAATGTAAGTATGTCGATTTGTACTTACATTCTATGTCAAGATTGTTGTATATGTAATGCTTACTTTTACTAATTTTGCAGGCTGGAGGAAGCAGAGGCAGTGTAAGTGCAGAATACACTACTGGAAATGAACAACATACAAGTGAAAGAGGAGAATTCCCAACTGTAAGTATCCTTTACATTAGGAATAGATACAAAGGAATGTATTATTCATCAGTTACTGTTTTATTGCAACTTTGTTCTACTTGACTTTGTTCTACTCTGTTCTACTTTGTTCTACTGTCAGTGATGGAATTTCTTGTTGTTCTACTTTGTTATCAGGGTACAAGTCAAGTGGTCAATAATACAAACCTAAGCAGTGTGGGAGCTTCCAACCAATCTCGATATTCAGGCCTTGGCTCTGTTGATGGAGGCTTAGGTGTGGGAGCTTCCAAACAAGATTTCTCAGCAAGCCAAAGGAGCACAGCAGCAGCCCAAACCCATCCAACTTCAACATTGCCAAAGAATGGTCAGGGGAAGAAAGCAAAGGGCAGAGTAGTGCCATCAAGATACAATCTACCATCTAAGAAAAGCAAAAACTGAATGACAAGTGTCTAGACTAATTTGGACAACACTAATTTTGTGGTTCACAACTGAAAGATTTTGTTTTAGTCCTATTTCTTTCATAGGTGAACCAAAAAGCATGTAATGACATTTGATGTAATTATTTTGAGCCGTGTTTCTATCACCTGGACAATTGTGTGGCCATTTAGAAGGCCTAATATGTACTGGATTTATGTTTCTGGACAATTGTGTGGCCATATAGAAGAAGGCCTAATATGTACTGGACAAGTGGTCTATTATTTTGTGTGGTAATGACAGTCTTTTAAATGCAGTTCTAGTCCTACTTTGTGTGGTAATGAGATGTCAATCTGGACAGTCTTTTAAATGCAGTTCTAGTCCTACTTTGTGTGGTAATGAGATGTCAATCTGGACCGTCTTTTAAATGCAGTTCTAGTCCTGTGTGGTAATGAGATGTCAAACTGGATTTGTGTATTTCTACTTTTAGTCTATTACGTTCTAAATGCAGTTTGTAGTCCTCTAAATGCAGACTTTGTGTGTTTCTATCACCTGGACAGTCTTTCAAATGCAGTCTTCTAAATGCAGTTGTACTCTGTGTGTTTCTATCGCCTGGACAGTCTTTGTAATCTCATGTGGCTAATATTAAATGCAGTCTTTTATGTGGCTCATAGACATGAAGGCTCATATGTAATGCAGTTTTCAAAATGCAGTGGTTGTAGTCTTTTAAATGCAGCTCAAGATTTGTGTGAAATGCAGGTCACTGGTTCTAGTCCTACTGTGAAATGCTGTTGCAACATTAGTTAAAATTTGAATAGATGTATATATAATTGGAATGGATGTATATATAACTTGTGTGTTTCATATTGAAATGCAGGTCACTGGTTCTACTTTGTGTGTTTCATATTTTGTGTGAATGTAGTGTTTGATAACAAAAACATGAAAATCCACCATGTAGTGTTTGATAACAAAAACATGACTCAAAAGATGACTTCTATTATACAAAAGAGAACCATTACAATAAACTTGAATCTGTCACCATGAAAATCCAGAACCATTCAATACACCATTCAATACATCATTCAATACAACATCAAAAAGGGTCACAATTCCAGAGGATGAAAATCCAGAGCTTGTTTACAGCTGCAAAGCCATTACAACTTCGATCCATAAACTACAAGTTTACTAGTCATTACAACTTCAACTTTTAGTCATTACAAGACAAATACGAGTTTACAATTACTCCATCTTAAATCTTCCAAATTTCTTCAAAATAGCCCCATACATTTCAAGTTGTCGTTGCGCTACACGGTGTTCAATTTCAACTTCCAATATGATCTCCTTCATGATATCCTTGCCTTGTCCCGAAGAAGTAGTAGCTCCATCATCCACCATTTTCTTCTTTGTCTTTGAGGCCGTAGCTTCTTGCATCCATTCAATGTATTCACAACCGGGATTTTCCCTCTACAAGTATTGAAAAATAAATGACAATTATAAGTTACACATTACTAGCAAGAAATAATAATTAATTTATATTAATGTACAAAGAAAAGTATGTTTCACTTACACTAGTAGATAATGGACAACAGTAGAATTTTTGACCTAAGCTCCTAGGCACCTTTGATGTTCGTATTTTGCAAAATCCGGCTTCGCAACGACATAACCGAAGTTCATCAGTCCAACACCAAAAATCACATCCTCCCTCTTTTGCACATTTTAAAAATTGGCGCCCACGATTCCAAGGTGTATTTGCAGTGAATAATTTGCACAGAGAAGTTCCTTCGCAATAACATGGGATCTTGGCAAGATCCCATTCCTTTTCACTTGCTTCGTTTGCTGCAATTTTATCAGAATAAACATTTTCAGATCGGCTCTTCTTTTATTTTAGGGTTTCCACAATAAATTATTGTATGACTTACATAATAAATTACTTTAGGGTTTCCATAATAATAACTACTGGTTAGGGTTTTCCTCTAGTGTTTACTCTACTTCGAGGTTTTTCAAATTTTAGGGTTTCGGTAAAAAGGAGAAACAACGTGAGATTCGAAAATGATGAAGAAGAAGAAGAAGAAGAGAGCAAGGGAGAGAGGTACCCATCTGCGAATGCTCCGGTAGCTTCGCCTTCAGCCGCACCGCTCGTCTCCTCGACGTCCGCGTCTCTCGGTGGCCTCGGCTTCTCGTCGGAGTATGTCGAGCGAATAGAGAGAGAGAGACAGATGAAGAAAGGTTATATTAAGTTGAGTGTACACGTGGACTGCACACGTGTACACTCCTTAACTGAGTTGGGATGCCACGTTGGCTTTTCTGTTAGCAATTTGACGGAAATTGGCAACAGGGACCGTAATACACCTTAATTAGAAGTTGTGTTACTTCTAAGTAAGCAATAATAAATTAGGTACCATTTTGTTAATTAGGTATAACTTGGAGTACCACCAAAGCAGTTGAGCCAACCAAGGAGCACCCTCTACCCCGACTACAAAGAGTGTAGACGAAGAGGTAAGACGATACATTTTGCCATAGGGAATTACATTCATCTCTGACATATTAATGCAAAGAGTGAAAAGGAAACATGGTACCAAATTCCTAGCCAAGGATGATACAACTTCCCCATCAAAAAATATGTATAGTATAAGAAATGTAATCACGGTATATTTGACCATATACACCATAGTATTTACATATTGTAAAGTCATGTAAGGCAGATATCTCTACCTACACTGTTTTGAAATAAACATTTCAATCTCTATTTAAGAATAGTCCTTGGAGAAAAGGTTCTCTAAACTTTGGAAAGAGAAAAGAAATTCACATAAATACTAGGAAACGTAGCATAGTTGCTTGTTTGAGAGGACAATCTATTGCCCCATGAAAGAATAAGTGAAATGATATGCAATCACAAAAATCAAAAGCTCTCACTAAAAACTAGTAAGATAGTGATATAAGAGAGGAAATGATAAGGAAAAGCTGCCCTTTTCTTTCATTTGTGTACTCAAGGCACCAGGGATTTCAAAAATGATAACACTTAGTATAGTAATAAGATTTAAATTTTAAGTATTTAATCAGTAATAATTTGTCTGTCTACTACATTGTAGTATATGTTTCAGATTATATTGGTGATATATGCTCTCTTATGACCATCTAACTATCTAAGACGAGGGATTTTCAACTTCCTCTTCTTTTTATGTGGCTGCTGTAGTACTCTTCCATTTTTCTAAACAAACAAAAAAAGAACTCTGGTTGGAACTGAAAACATGAAGTATAATTACGAATAAACTTACCAAATTGTCAAAATCTCCTTCTTTGGGGGCTTTTTCATCTGTTATAGGAACTCTTTCATAGTCAACAAGGTATCCTTCTACTTGAAGCATTTCATAAACCTAATACAACTTGCACTCATCAGAAAATGTATGAGTTTATATAGACATGTCAACCATGTATACTTGAAGTGCATAGATACATTAACACATTACCTCCAGAGGCGTTTTAACAGAATCATTCATCAACTGTTTCCACTGGTCCACCATCTGCCCATCAGGCAGTTCATCAGTTACAAGAATTTTATTTCCATATCTGAAAGTCATATTTGTAGTTCACAAATGAGAAAAGGTAATATCAAAAACAATGTCTTGTTCCAATCAGCTGTAAGAAGACAAAACAATCACCTTGCAGCTTCAAGGAGGATGTCTTCTTTCAGACGAGATTCCATCTGTTCAACTCTGGCCCTGTTTATTCCCTAGTTTGATTGGGAAAAAAGTTCTTCAGCGTATATTCAAAAAAAATGTAGGAGTTAATTGGATAATGAGATTCTTGTTATGTGAATTTATGAATTGTAACTCTAGTTTTATGAAAATATTTTGTACTTAGAAAAATGTTAAGGCCATAAATACTAATACCACAATAAAAGCAAATGAAGAAACAGATAAAAGAGTTATGCCTTGCAATTCTCATAAGATCCATCCAACAGAAAGAGCACAAAGAGAAAAGATGAAATAAAATTTTAAGTGCACGGTGTATCCACCTTCCAAGGAATAACTGCTATAATGCCTTCCTATATACAATACTAGTTTCATTTCATGTTATAATATTAGAATCTCGTAACTCCCAACTAATTATATCTCCAACTAGCATGCCCCAACAATGTTCACAAACAGGAATGAATGCCCATCCACTATGGACAATCAAAGTACTAACCACAACCCTATAACTTCAATTCTCGAAGTATTACTATACTTATTTCCAATTACTTGTACTACTGAAATAGACTGGGTCTTCCAGTTCTTCTGTATGGCTCAACAGTCAACACAAAACATATAACCATTTCAAATTACTTGCATTGCTGGACTGGACTGAGTTCTTTGATTCAACACAAGATACTGCGAAAACACCTAGGTCTTTATCACTCTAATTAGACTTTTATGTTTGACTACTTCTAACTGTTGGATATTAAAAGACATGGCAGGAACTAGCAGGACCTAAACAAGTTGCAAGGTTTGGGTTAATAATATCAAATGTCACACAACTCACAGCCCCAAATCCTATCTGAAAGAAGTACAGAATACAAAGAAACATGAAAATGTACCAAGTTACTTCTAATAGTCAACCAGATAATACTTCCTTAGACAGTCGGGTATCGCCTGAAATATGTCAACTAGTTCAGATTAGCCATCTCCATTCTGAGCCGAAGCCTCTAAACATTTTTACAGCTGAGGCGTAACATGTAGGTGCATTTGTACTCAAACATTTTTCTGACCAATTCAAGTAGGTTCTCTTTATCAAAATATTTGCTCAAAGACACTTGATACAAAGATAAATACAAAATATATGCACATTGAGCGAAAAGACTAACTATGGTGACTTGTGTCTTCTAATATCCATCAGAGCATCACTCCTAATGAATTATGATTCGCTAAAACAAATAGCATGCAAGGATCCCTTACATATTCTAGTTTTGATTCGTAAAGAGAAAAAAATTACATAAATGAGAAAAAATTAGATAAATGATTTATTGTAGTATAGTTACTTCTTACCTAATAACTTTTCATAGCCTGTTTGCAGTTGCTTTCAAGTTGTGAAACAAAATATATAATCAATTTACATCATTGTTAAGCATCGATGATAATAAACTACTCATCATGTCAAATCGATATTCCATGTATGCAGTTATCATTACACTCATATTCAACAAAAGAAGGCTTTACAGTAAAAATAACGTGTAAACAAACACACAGCAGTATACACAAAGGGTAAAGTAGATACAGTTGAAGGCAAACATGTATTCAAAGGAATGCCACATGCAAATCAATAATGATCTTACTATTACCAAATTGAGAGAATGGACCCCTTACATCTAGTTTTGACTATATGGGCCAAAAGCTATTTGTAGCAATAAATTAGATCCATTAAATCATTGTTGTCTCAATAACATTCAGAGGCCAACTTATGTCAGTGTATTACAAGATTACAAAATGGCATGAACTTGCTATTAGAACAAATATCATACTCTGTTTTCCTCCATCCTTCTCCAGTCTCCCCTCCATTGTCCTTTTATCAGTTTATGCTTCTTCTATTCTTGTGGGAATGATTATTATGCAGATTTATGGTCTCCCACAAACCAATTTAAAATGATACTAATAATATATGATTTATATCCTCACCAACAAGCCTTCTCCTATCAATTTGAAATCTGCTTGACAAAATCCTTGTTCACCAGTGCTAGCAGGTCATATAAACCCTTCATTACAACTTCCATCCATGATATTTTAGGCTTTTCCTCCTACTTACCCGCTTGAGCAGAAAATTATTATTTTTCATGGCTTAATGTATATAACCTAAGTTGTTAATCTCGTAAGATACACGACACGGATCGTACAATACAACACAAAAGGTTTTAAAACTTTTTATACAAATCATCATAGGTGGGAGAAAAAAAACATAAGTATGTCTTTTATCGTCCGATACGATACGTCCGATATGATACATTTTTGTTTTTTTCGTTTAAATTTTCACCTTTTCTATTTTCTTTATCTATTTATTGAGCTTTCTTCTCATTTGTTTTTGAACATTTTTTTCTTTTCTTTTGGGTGTTTCATTGTCATTGACTACCATTTCTATTATAGACCTTATGGTGTTGAATGGATAAATTGATGGATGTTAGGAACTTATAATGGTTGTCTAACTTGTATTTTAGTTTCATTTTTACTTGTTGACTTTAATGATGGTCATTATATGCTTAGTGATATTCTTTATTGTTGCTTATGTGTTCAACTTATACATTTGTTAAATTAATTTTCTCATGTATTTAATCTATCTTACGATACAATGATCAAGCATACCGGTACACGATATGACAACCTAATATATAAGATACAACACTGTCATCATATCAACTTGTTCTCATTTCTAGAATGCCTGCATATCACATGTAGTTCTAGGTCTCCTTTCTTGTCCATTTTAGACAAATGCCAAAACCTCTCTATAATTATATACCTGATTTTTCTTATTTATTAATGGCTTATCAAGTGATCTCCCATCATTGTATCTTCAACTAGTACAACTCTTACACCTCCCATCATTTATAATAAAATATATCCTAGTATTATCAAAATTAGATTAATAATATCGTTCAAAACCAGTTTTATCCCCTAACGGTATTAAAACACTACTGCCCAAATTTCTTTAAGGCGTCCCCTTAGGCATTTGCTATCTCCACCCCACCTTTGTATTGTGTACACTTTTAGTTAGCATATGTTACGGGCGTGTTTGGTTCAGCTGGAAGTGGTCAAATAAGTGGGAAAGTGGAAAAGTTGGCTCACTTTCTCCTCTTCCCCCATTTGGTTCAACAGAGAAAGTGAAGCCCTCGATTTTCACTTCTCACATAATAGTAACCTTTATCCCCTACTTTTTCAGTTTTCTAGTTCCTGCCCTAAATGAGAGGAAGTGGGCAAAAATGTTGGTGGTGGATTCTTTGGAGTTCTTTGGTTGTCTGATTCTGCTCCTTGCTACTCCGGTCACCTTGGCATACTCCCGTCACAATTCCACCGGCCCTTCCGCTATGATAAAAAAAAACCTCTCATGCTCTTTTCTAGCAATCTTCTGTTTTTCTTCTTGTTTGTTGTTGATACATATTTTGGGTTACTGCTATTAGATAGTATAGATATTACACTTGATAATACGTACTGTGATGTCAGGAGAGAAAGTCAAGGGATTAAATTTCTCTGCTCAACCGGAGCCCACTTCCTCACTTATTAGCCTACTACAGCTTAACCTAGGTTTTTTAGTAGACTGATACTACACTTAGTTTGATGCATTTTATTGCATTTTGATGTCATGTTTTTGGCAGTATAGACACCACACTTACATAAATTTTCCTGATGGTTTCTCTTTACTTGACATTGTAGACACTACACTTTATAAAGTACTGATACATCTTGATGTTGATACTGCAAGTATTTTTACTTCAATTTTTCGGCTTGTGGATCTATGATATTGCTTTTGTTTGCTGGGTTGCCGCTAGCTCTGGTTACTGCTATCTGTGTAGTGGTTTGGTTCTTACTTTTTAGCTATATGTTGTGTTGATGCAATTTGATTTTGTTGTTTTGCTTCCTTGGATACGAAAATTTGTGGTTGCTTGATGGGCTTGGTTAATGCTTCATGGGTTTGGTTAGTTGTTGATATCGCTAGCTTTGGTGCTCTTGCTAGCTTGGGTTGCCAATTTGGCTTGCTTTCTGGGTTGCAGTTTTGCTGCCTTTGGTGCATTTAATTTATTGATAAACTGAGTTTGGCAGTGTGCTGCATTTGTTGATTTACTATAATACTATCATTCTTTTTTATCTTTGGCTATGGTTTGATGTGATACTACACACTACAATTCATTTTTCTTTCCTTCGGTTGAGTATGTCTATCATATACTGCTAGTTTTTGCTTTATTTACTATACTTTGCAAAACAATGTTGCAGCTTTGATGCTGGCTTTGCTTAGTTAAATCAGTTGTTGGGTTTGCTTAGTTCAGATACTAATACTCATGCTTCACTTTCTACTTAATTGTGGTATTATTGCATTTTATTAGTTGGTTTGCTACATTTTGTTGGCCTGATTTTGGTCTGTTCTTACTGACTTCTCTGTGGTATTGCTGGTTTGTTGAGTAGCCTCGTATCCTGAATGGTTCCTGGGTTTGTTGCTTGGCTATGTGGTTACTAATATTCTTGTTGGGTTTTGATAATGCATTTTTGCTGCAGTTGCAGTTTGCATGCCAACTGCTATTAGGAGTTTTGTTCAATTTGCTGGATTACTCAAAGATATTGTAGTTTTGCTTTGCTTGGGATCATTTATCTATTTTAGGGTTTGTCGCCTGGATTTGGTTTGCAGATTGTTCTCTTATTGCTCTTGGTATCCAGTTTTTGATACTGCACTTGATACTAAAGTTTTTGATACTTCACTTGATACTAAAGTATACTTTGAATTTTGGGCTACTATCTATCTATTTTTACGAGTTTTATGTGATTGATTCACTTTTCCCTTCCCCTAACCATGTCCCTCCCCCACCCAATGTTGGCAATGATAAGGACAAGGAATCAGGATAGGGATATAATTCAACCAAAATTTAAATACTATGAAAAGTAACTTGATGTTTTCACTATCGTCCCTAGCTTGGCAAAATCGATATTTACATTGATTATATTCTCCAGAACCACGTGTAGTGAATTCTGGCCCCCGACAGTACTCCAAAGATGGTGCTTATCCCGTGTTTCTTTGAATTTGCAAAACATTGTTCCCTGGGAGATCTATTGGTGCAGTTTGCTCAGGAAGATGAAAAATTCCTCTTTAGGTTGGCAATTCATGATTCAGATTATCAGTGGACTCTATTAGGTTGTTTGTCTCTATGATATTTATAACATTTGGGGAAGAACATTTAAAGGACCATAGTTTCTAATATTGTTATAATGACTTTGCTACTTAATTATGATGTAAGAACGTATTTTGCTACTTAATTATGATGTATAAACATATTATTGGTCAACAACATTATTATTTTGATAGTTTCTTAGTTTAATATTTTTCTTAAAATCAATATACTTCCAAAAAAATTAATATGGCTATTAATAATTTAATACGTTGTTCTTACATATTAAGAAGCTAATGAAAAAGAATTTAGAGGGAAGTAAGCATACCCCATTTAAAAGAGAATTATCATAACACTTTCTTTCCATTCCAAACCAAACAAAGGAAGTTAAAAACATCACTTTGTTCTACCACTTTCAACCGCCAACCAAACACAACTCCGTACTACCACTTTCAACCACCAACCAAACACAAATACCGCTCCCAACAAACAACTTTTCACTTTCTGAAACCAAAGAAACTCACCCAAGTTTCCCACTTTCTCCCAACTAAACAGCCCCTGTAATTAATATCATATGTTAATTATACGTAGAAATAGTTACAATAGAAAACTCTAAGCAGTTTTTACACACGATTAACCTTTAATAGGATGAAAATATCATTAGTTATAATTTCTTCCACCCATATGGGTCATTCACCTGTTCATTGTCTAACTGCTAACTTCCTAAGGGAAAGAAGATTTCAACCCTTAATGACTATTCCCTTCCCAAAGTCGGTCAACGTGACTACCATTAACACCCATCAAGCTGCCAACTATGTTGTATGCCTTAACTCATATATATATATATATATATATATATGGAAGAAGGTAATTGTATTGATTTGACTACTTGTTACATCATCTACTGAACCCCATTACTTTTACACCATATGACTAACATCAAACTCTATATTATGCTGCGGATCCCCAAAGGCGTTGTGTGCAGTCCTTCATATGTGCGTCTGTGTAGTGCCCCGTCCCGCTCAGTCAATCGGAGGAATCGGAACGCTAACGGCGTTCAAACTTAGCCTTACAACGGCTGCTCGGAGACGTCGCTCGGTCGAGGCGACCGCTCGCTCAGGTGGGGTAGTTTCGGTGAACTCGCCTCATCTTTGCCTTCACATAATAAATCACATGTTTTCAACTTGCACAAGTAGGCTTGATAATAAAAGAGACGAATCCACATAGCTAAAGGGAATAATCCCGACGGGTCGAATTGAGTTAGAATATGGAAAGGTCCAACGGTCGGCTTAGAGTTGGTGCACGGCGTGCTTTGAAAATGACACTCGATCCTTCGTCCCGTGGCTTGGGAGAAGGAAGTTGGTTGAGTCTGCGAAGTTATGAACATAGCCTAAGTCATAGGCGTCGCCCGCATGAATGCTTCATAAAGCATGCACGGTCCCATTGTCCAAGGCTTGGCATAGCCTTGACCCGCCTTATGAATTAAGTTGCGTCGTACGGCTGCTGGCGTAAGTCTAGGCGCCCAAATGACTCGGTCGTTATCGGAAGTCGGTTTGAGGCATGATGCACGGACTTAGTGTATAGGGCATGAACCACGGTTGATTGAATGAGTTTTGGAGAAAGGACTATTGAATAGGCATTGAGTTGAATGAAATGAAATGGTAACATGGAAAGAATGCTCGCGACCGTGGGTCGTCGAGAGGTCTCAAATGATAGAAAGAATGCTCGCGACCGTGGGTCGTCGAGGGGTCTCAAATGATAGAAGGTTTGATATTGGTTTTGAAAGAGATGGTAACATTGGAAGAGGAATGACTGTGTGAGACGTCAGTTTGTGTCGAGTCCTGCATGGTCATTGGACAACTTGTCGACAAGGAGGAGTTTCCACGCGCGACAACCCTGGGCGCCATGGGACCGCGGCGTTCCGGAGGAAAACAGGTATAGCCGTAGCTGGACGAACCGCTCGGGTCATTCGGAAACTTTCAGCGGGGTAGCTACTTGCGCTGAAAGGGTCGCCGAATGGCAAGGCTATAGTCCAGGATAGCTTGTGATGTTAGTGACCAATTCATATAGATGGGTCGGCACGGACGGCAATCCGCGTGTGTGCCTTTGGATTGAGTCTAGTTGAATGTGTGTATGGTTGGAATACAATGTTTGGTCCTAAGATGTGGCATAAACATAGGCGACGTGCTTCGGCACGAGATGTGGTGTCGAGTTCTAAGTTGTCGGCATATAAGTTGCATAAGTGGGTTTGAGTTGTCTTGAGTTTAAGTCAGGAAACGCCGCAAGGCAAAGTCGGTCGAGTGAAACTCCGTCCAGAAGTCTTGATTGGGTCAGTTGGTGATTGAAGTAGCAAGGGCCGCGAGGTGGCGATATGATTGAGTCTCATTGAGTTGCGAGGCACGGCCTCAACAAGGATTTACAGTACGGTCACACGGGAATGGAGTCTTATCGCGTAGTTGCGTCTCTGATTTTAAGCCGTAAGGCAAACACGACTCGATAGGTTAACGTTGTTGGCACGAGAAGGGTCTTGAGGCAAGGTATGAGTTAATGTTGTCGTTGCAAGCACAAGATGGTCTAGAGACACAAAACAGGCAAGGCGTCGGTCCTAAAATAATCCTAAGGCAAGACTAGAAAGACAATCGATAAGAAGTGACTATGTTGCACAAAGTAAATCAAACGTGTTGGGTTTGTATGGGTGGGCGAGGAGCTCATTCCACCAGTACAGTTGAGTACTGACACCCACATAGTTTATATGTGCAGGCACAAGTAGAAGCTCGTGGCGCGGAGCTCGCTTGGATGCGTCGAGGCACGGAGTTCCTTGGCGATTCGAAGCGTGCGGCCGTATGGAGAAAGGACTTATACGGGACATAATGTATGGACATCGCCTTCCGAAGCTTCCGCTGGATCGACAAATGTATTGAGAGATGAGAGAGAGCTAAGTGACTTGTAATGTGAGCTTGAGTGAGCATAAGAGACTTGTAATCTTGGCCTTGAGCCCCCAATGTAACCGTGGTTTCAATATCAATAAAGAGCTTCTTTGTATAACTTGTGTTTTGTTCTAAATTCCGCTGCTATTATTCAATGTCTCTGCTTGGGACTTTTGTGCGACGACCTCGTCGCAGCCGCTGAAATCGGCCGTTATGGAACCCGCCTTGCACGAGCGCAATCTAGGCTCGTGTGGCATCACGCCTTAGCGAGGACGATCGCTCCTACGGGAGCGGGACGTGACAGTCTGTTCCGCTCCCTCCATATATGCAAACGCTCGCTGATAATCTAACCCTTGCCGATCTTAACCAACAAGTGTCCCTGTTTCTGGCGATTTCATCCACCTGATCAAGGATATTTCTAGAAGTAGCAGTAGTCGAAGTGTGTATATATATATATGTATATATATAACGGAACCCGCGGATGGCGATTGGCGATCGTGACACTTTAGGGTTTCGGTTGGGGTCGGCGTGGGACCCAGGGTCGGCGGCTAGGGGTGAGCATTAGACGATTGAAAACCGTAAGCCGAACAGAACCGGACCGGAATTGAAGGTTCGGCTCGGTTTTTAGTACACACCAATTCGAATTTCGGTTTTAAGTATTAAATAATTCGGGTTTCGGGTCGGTTTTCAGGTTTGAATTTCAAAATCCGATCCAAACCGAAAACTGAATCAGTTTCATATAAAAGGAAAAAAAACCTAATCTATACCTAACTCTCTCTCTCTCCAATCTCCAAAGTCAGCTGCCTACGGCTCTCTGGCCCTCTTTCTTTCCCAATTCTCCAGTGATGTTTGTTCCTCTCCCTATTCTCCAGTGGAGAGTGATGTTTGTTCCTCTCCCTATTCTCTAGTGGACGTCCGACGCCTCTTCCTCTCCCTATTCTCCAGTGGAGAGGTCTTCCTTCGGTTCTCGAAAACCTAATCTTAAGTTTTTGAGCTCGAAGAAAGTTATGTCCCCCGGCCATGGCAGCCGGAGGGAAGGAGAACACCGGGAGGTTGCAAAGGGGGCTGAGGACGGCGTTCTTCGTGCTCACGATGGTGGCGTCGCTACTGACAATCTAGCGCCAGTGTTGGTGTCCACCGACGACGCTTCGTTGTCGTTGGCACTTGCGGCGAGGCTCGCCTGTGTGCTGCGGGCTGAGGGAGCATCTAACGAGGTACGAGTTCAGGAGCTCTCTCATGGACATCCCTCTCGTCTCCGTCGTCCGGTCCGCCGTCATCGCTGGTAAGCTCTCGATCTTTTGAAGTATTTTTGAAATAAGCAAAAATTATTGCCCAATTAATTTCGAAAAACTTGACTTTTTGAATGATTTGTGATTTGGACCATTTGAATGAGTATGGGATTTCTTATTTTAGGACCTTCAGCTACGAAATTTTGTTTCTTTTTCTTTTTCTTTTTCTTTTCCTTCTCGATGTGTATTTATTTTACAATTTGTCTTATATTTGAACTACTTATTTGATTTTCCTTGAAAAGTTTAGCTGGATATGTCACTGTAAAATTTATTTAAGGCTATTTTGTTCAGAGAAGTAGAATTTAACGATGCCAGATTTGAACTATTATCAAAATGAGTAGAAAATTAAGCACATTTCTTATATAATTCCTAGGCCAAAATTCCACATAACCGAATTGACCGAAAATCGAACCAATCGAAATCGGTTCGGCTCGGTTAAGATTCGGTTCTCAGTTCATTCTATTTTGATATGATCGGTTCGGTTTGAACCGAACCGAACCGTTGCTCACCCCTATCGACGGCCAGCGGGGGGCGACTTCGGCTGATGGTGGGCAGGGCCCTCGTGATGAGGACGGCGGATTGACGTGGACATACCGCGAGATACATGGGTCTGGGATGAGTCGCCGCATGGCAATTTCGTGAGTTATATTGCGTATAACCAAATTCGCACTATACATAATGAGATGGTGGACGCAGATATTGTGTGGATGAAGGGGGTGGCTCGGAAAATGCAAATGTGTTTATATAAATCGCTGCTTGGCAGGTTGTTGACATTAGACAAGAAGGCACGGTTGAGTATTCGGGAAGGAGACCAAACTTGTGTGTTGTGTCGTCAAGCTGGTAAGTCTATGGCTCACCTTTTCTTTGGTTGCTCAGTTGCTCAACTCATTTGGAAAAGTCAGGCGGAAAGACTCAACCTGCACGGTAGTGAGCAGTATGAAGTGCATAGTGTGATCCAAACGATCAGAGAATCTCGTAGCAGGGGTCTGGAATGGTTTCGAAAAGCATGTATTAGAATGACGTCGACAGTTTGGCATGTTTGAAAGGAGAGGAACAACAGTATATTTGACGGTCTTTGCACTATTACTATTGGGATTATTCACATTGTGGAGTATAATGTACGGGGCATGGGGATTATGGGAGAGAATCCTTGATTGATATAAAGTAGAATAATGGGATAGATTATTATTGATGAGAGAGTTACATATATATAGGAGAGGCTAACCCCTCTCACTATGGTTCTATCCGATGTGGAATTAAAACTCAATACTACTAATACTTAACACCCTCTCTTAAGCTGGAGCATAAATGTCAATCATGTCCAGCTTGTTACACAAAAATTGAACCCGAGGACCCAAAAAGACTGTGTGAAGATATCATCTATCTGATCATCGGTCCTCACGTGGTGAAACTTTATCATCCCCTTTTTATACTCATCACGGACAAAATAAATGTCGATTTCAATGTGATTCGTTCTTACATGAAATACAGGATTAGTAGCAATATGGATAACAGACTAGTTATCACACCACATATCTGCTGCTTTAGATCCTGCTTCTTCTCCAAACTCATGTAGAAGATACTTCAGATATAACACCTTTGTTGTGCCAAGCAATGGCCCGATATTCTGCTTCCGAACTTGACCGTACTATCACACTCTGCTTTTTACTCTTCCACGATACCAAATTTTTGCCAATAAATATCAAGTAGCCAGATGTAGACCGTCTATCTGTCAGACTTGCACCACAGTCAGCATCGGTAAAGCACTCAACACGAGTATGTCAATGATTCTCCATCCGAATTTCTTTTCCTGGATTATGGACTAGATAGTGCAGAATTCTGAGAACTGTCTGTCAGTGTAGAACTCGTGGAGAAGCCATAAATCTATTTGCGACACTTACGGCGAAGGAAATGTCCGGACGAGTCATGACCGCCAAGTAGTTAAGTTTTCCAACCACTCGACGATTCTGATCCGGATTGACCATCGGGACCCCCTCTATGGGAGTAACTTTGCCTCTGGATCCATGGGTGAGGTTGCTCCCTTGGCTTACACCATTCATGCATCATTCATACATCATTTAATATATCCAGCACATACTTTCTCTGAGACATTACAATGTCCCGCTTGTACCATGTGACTTCAATGCCCAAAAAATAGTTCAACGACCTCATATCCTTTGTCTAAAATTGTTCTCCCAGAAACTTCTTGTCACGCCCCAGAACCAGAATACTGGACGGAGACGGACACAGCCAGCTACGCAATCCCAAAGTACGTTAATACTCTGAAATCACGTATAAGCTGTCAAGACATGGGGGTTACTTTACAAGCCATCAGTCAATCCTATGGTTTAACAATTCTAGGTATCTCAATCACAGGCAGTTATACAAGAGCAAAGAGTACGATCATCATACATACAATAGTAAGGCGTCCCGAACCATATATACATGAATGATCATGAAGCCAGTACCATAGAACTGAGGACTAGCTAGAATATTAGTCGTACATGATAAGGACTAGCTATAGTCTAGAATACACATATCATGTTTATGCCCGTAGGCTACAATATCAAGGAAAATACCAAAACACGAGCTAAACACGTGCTCGGGGCTAAACGTTACAAGAGGAGAATTTACATATCAGTGGGAGAATGAAGAAGAAACCCACTGAGGCACTCTGGTGCTCCGGCTGGTCACCGTCGAGTAGATGGTGCGGTAGATCCTTCGGGCTCTTCTATCAGAACCTGGCCATGCAAAACCAGTGGGGTCAGACCCCAAATAGCAAGTACCACAAAGGAGGCCGAACTATGAACTAAAAACCAGCAATCATTAGCAATCAACAAGCAAATAAGTAAGGAGGATCGAGATTTGTGCAGTACCAATGCACTTATCCCGAACATAGGAAGACAATAAGTAAATCATCATTTTGACGAAAAGTAAACTGGAGAACATGTTAAATAAATAGAACTGGGAAGGTGATATACGATGAGATAACCATGGGACTATTCAGATAACCAGGTTACAACCCGTAAACCAAACAAGGACCGGGGTTGTAACCTTTCGTCTGAACGGAACTTGGTTTTTCCCACCATTTATCGGCAAGATAAAATAAGAAATCAGGACATGTAACAATCATGTACAAGATCAAGACAAGACTAGACTGAGCAAACTCCATCCAACATTCACGGCCAAGCAATAAGTACGGCTTGATACTTTAACTAACTAGGGTTATCACAGGCCTAGTTACTAGCAAGATGCAGCGAGATTCTTCCAAGTCCGGTTACCTGTTTGTTACTACCTGAATGACCCCAGCAAAGAAAAGAAAAAGATAGCATAATATAGCAGACACACTGTAGTAAGATACATGTGTCCTAAGGTACCACGCTCGACGGCGGGCTGGAAGTGCGCTCATCTCGACGGATAGCAACAAATCCCATATATATATATATATATAAGGCCGGGATCAAAGGGGCAACAGGTAACTGGGAAAGTCCCTCCATGAACTACTGTATTATTCTAGTTATTAGCCTTAGTCCATTTCAGTATGAATCCCTGACCGTGGGAAACCAGGGATTCATGTCCTAGACATGATGCAAGACGAGACGGGTTCATTTGTACAAACACAATCACCCACGGTGTCAGGATACTAATTAATCTTTGTCAGGAGTGCGCCACGACGGGCCACTATCATTATCATTATTACTTATCAAGAGTGCGCCACGACGGGCCACTATCAAGTCATTATTACTTATCATTTCAAGTTATCATGTCAAGAGTGCACCACGGCGGGTCACTATCAAGAATCAGGTCAAGCATATCATGTCAAGAATATCATGTCAAGTTCATTTCAAGAGTGCACCACTACGGGTCACCGTCGTGTCATGTCATTTATCAAAGAAGGAAGAAACTTGCACAATTACACAATAATATATTAATAATATATATATTCTTGAAGCCAAGGAAAAACTCTAAAATTTTCATGTTGGGAGTGGGAAGAAATTCTAACCACAATTTATGCAAATAAGACATTTAGACAATCAAAGTGGAACCCATGTGGTCCAAAAGTGGGAGAACAAACATGCGGTCAAAGAGAGTGGGAGGCCACCCATGCGGCCAGGAAACAATAACTAGGCCATGAAATCAAATAAGACAAAAGATAGTGGGATCCTCATTAAATGCAAACTCCCACTTCAGCAAGCAAGTCAACTAAAGAAAGCTATGTGGGACCCCCCACAATTAATGCAATAAGAAAAGGTTCACGTGAACCATTTAAATATAGGTTCACGTGGCCAAGCAATGATGACATATAATAAAATATATCATGCAAGTACAGGCAGCTCCACAAAGCCATGCGGTCCAATATTAAATTCAAAGTTCAAAAGTACAATGGCCATGCGGCCAGCAAGTGGGAAAAGGCCATGCGGCCAACACATATTTGATTGGTCAACAATAATTCCATGCGGTTCAGACATGTACATGCGGCTCAACAATTTAGCAGTTGCAAACAATTACAAATGCAAAGGAGCTTAAATAATACATTTTATATAAAGCCATGCGGCTCACTACTGTGCGTGCATGCAAGCAATGCATGCGGCTACACTAGAATTCCATGCAAGAATTACTTTACTAAGACTTAATGGCATGCTTTATAAAGTAAGGATTAATATGCAAAAAGGCATTAAGTTATAAAGAAAGGACTTGAATGCAATATGCATTAAAGTAAGGTCTCAAATGAAAAATGCATTAAACTCTCAGGAGCTTATGCGGCTGTGGTTCCAAGCACATAATGCATATAAGACAAAAATGCATATAAGGACAAAATTGGCTTGGGTTTAAGCCTATGCGGCTGCTGGCCTTAGAGAACTTGGAAAATGCACTAGGAAAGTGCATTTGAATGCATTAATTGCTCTCCCTTTCTCAGCCCATGCGGCTAGCATCAGGAGAACTTGGAAAATGCATAAAAATATATGCATTAAGAATGATGCATTAAATACTTCCTTTAAAGCCTATGCGGCTCACCCAGGAAAGCATTGGAAGGTAAAGAAAAGTGCAGTAGGAATTGTACTTAAGAATACATTAGGTGCAAATGCATTAAATACATGCTTAAGGCATGCGGCTGGAGACCCAAGGCCATGCATTATTTAATGCATCTATTACTTCAAGCTCATGCGGCTACAACCAAGTGTCACATGCGGCTGACTTTAATATTGCATTAAATAATGCATGCAAAACTAATTGCTTGCTATTAAGTGCCATCATGCCAGAAAATAATTAATGCTGCCATGCTCATGCGGCTAGGCAAGACTCCTGCGGCCAAAACAAATGCAAGCCAGCAACATTTTGTTGCCAACTGAGAAAAGTTCATAGAAAATACCATGGCTTCTCCACGCCACCCAATTTCCCACAGGAGTCCAAATTTGGACTTCCATAGGTCAAAATGGGGTAGAACGAAATTCTCTACAACATGGAACTGTCAGTTATCAAAAATGTACAAGTTTAACAGATCAAAACTTATAAAAACTGAAAGTACCACAAAGTTAGATCTACCACAATCTAGCCATCAAAATTGAAAACTTCAAGTTCTAAACATGCTTAGAATGTAACAAGGAAGAGAATGGAACAAACGAAATAGAAATCGTCCAACATTCGGCAAGGTGTACTTGCCTTGGGCTGGAGGAAGAAGATGAAGATGGAAATGAAAATAATGGAGGAGAGAGAGTGGTAGGTGGCTTATATAACAAGCCCAAGCAATCTCCACCATTCATTCCTCTCCACTCAATCTAAACCATACACCTCATCTCATGAGAAACCAACTAAACCGAGCCAAACCAAGTCAAAGTGGAACCGAACCAAATAAAACCAAATCAAAGTTAAACCAAGTCATGAAAATCCGACTTAGGAAAAATTTTAAAATATCACGCAAATCGATGAATACGAAATACGGCTCAAATAAACACGTATCCGTATAAAATACTGATACAGTGAGACGGGTCTCACACTTCTTTAGTCATGTAATAGATTGTCGTCTCCCGTGATCACAATGTCGTCAACATAGACACCAAGTAGTATCCTTCCAGCTGATATCCGTCGGTAGAATACCAAATGATTCTTCTTTCATTGACACATGCCAAACTGAGTAACAACATATGTAAATCGACCAAACCACGCACAAGATAGTTGTTTGAGACCGTAGAGGGCCTTCCGCCTATGACACACTTTACCTTCCCTTGCAACGAACACGGGAGGTTGCACCACACACACTTCTTCTTCAATATCCCGGTGTTGAAATACATTCTTGATATCCAGCTGAAGCAATGGCCAGACATAGCGAACAACTAAGACCAAAATTACACGCACAGATGTCATCCCGACAACTGGAGAGGTCTCAAAATAATCTTCAACATAGGTCTGAGAATATCATTTAGCCACCAGACGAGCCTTTAGGCGATCAAGAGTACCATCTGGTTTCACCTTGATCGTGAACAACCATTTGCAACCTACTACCTGCTTACCGGTAGACAAATCTACCAAGTCCCAAGTATGGTTCTTTCGGAACAGTTTCATCTCCTCTTTCATAGCAGGACGTCAATCGAAATGTTTGAGACCCTCCTCGGTAGTATTGGAAATCTGAATTCCATCAATAGTAGCGATCAAGGACTGAGTGTGGCTTACGAGCCCTTTGTAGTTTGAAACATACAAGAGATGATCACGACAGGCACGACGAGGTCGAGCTGGTGGAACAGGCGAAGGCGAATCAATAGAGCTAGAGGAGGAGGATGGCTATGTGACCGTGGTTACTATCTGCGATGATCGTTCGGACGACGTCAGCACTAACTGACCCGGTGTTTGTGGACCGTCGGACTGGGATACTGGTTCGGTAGAAGAGGGCACCCTTACGGGGGGCTGTTGTATTTGAATAAGAAACAACAGAAAATCATCTTCTGGGTAAACTTGGAGAACTTGATCAACAGTTTGTTGTAATGGAGGAAACTCGGTTTCAACGAAGGTAACATTTCGAGAGAGAAAATACATCTTCAAGGTAGGAGAAAAATACCGATACCATTTCTGATCTTTAAGATACCCAAGAAAAACATATTGGATTGCCTTATGATCTAATTTAGAAAGAGTCAGTCGAGTATTCCTAACATAGCACAAGCAACCAAAAAATTTGAAAGGTAGAGGAAACGGCTATCGTTCGGGATATAAGTTATAACCAAGAAAACAGAGTAGTACCATTGAAAACCGACGATGGCATGCGATTAATAAAATAGCAAGTTGTAAGTACTGCATCCGACCAAAATTTTTTGAAAGTATGTGCTTGAAACATAAGAGCACACGTTGTTTCCAAGAGATGACGATTCTTGCGCTCAGTCACACCATTTTGTTGTTGTATGTAAGGACAAGAAGTTTGATGGATGATGTCATTGCGAGACATATGGGTATTAAACTCACAAGATAGATAATCACGACCATTGTCACTCCGAAAGTACTTAATCAGAACACCAAATTGTGTTTTTACTTATGCATAAAAATTGCACCAAATAATTCGGAGCGATTTTTATCAGATAAACAAAAGTGACACGTGAGTAATCAACAAATGTAACAAAGTATTTGAAACCCATCATTGATTCAACCGAACAAGGACCCATACGTCAGAATGCACCAACTCGAAGGAGCGGATGCAATTTATTATGACTTACCGGATAGGGAACCCGGTGATACTTAGCCGAACGACACGAGTCACAATGAAAAGAAGCATGAACATCTAAAAATGGTATATTTTCTGAAGAGCTTGGATTGATGGATAGCCTAACTTTCACGTACACGGACTGTTAGTGAACCACCATTGGCAACAATAATATCGAAAACACGTCCCACCGATACATAATTGCGAATCATACCTGCATCGTCAGTCATGTGAGCAGACGCACCAAAGTCAATCACTCATTGCTTTGACTACACCATACATGCTGCCGAGTACCCAACTGTGGATCCAGATGTGGATGGTTCACCACAACGTTGAGCTTGAAAGTCAAAAAAATCTTTATATGACTATGCAGTCATCTAAACAGATCGAACGCCATCATCAAGGGCATCTGATGTAACATTGGCGGCAGAAGTTTTAGGATACTACTACTAGAAATTGCCTTGCAGACCACAGTTGAAGCAAGTGCACAGTCTACCTCATCACGACCGCCATTACCTCATCCACCGTCACGGCCAGCATTACGGCCACCACGTCGTCCACCACGACCACCATGAAATCCAGCACGAGCAGCACCAAGAGCAGATCGATCAACAGGAGTATCACCCGGAGTGGTCTCAACGACTTTCGTTATCCGTAGGACACGAAAGTAAGCTTCCATCAGAGATGGAACATTAGATCCAGCAATGATCTGAGAGCGAGCAGAATCCGCATCAGGATGGAGAGAGACAAGATATGTCACGACATGAAGCTGCTCACATTGAGCCCTCTGCTTCATTGATATCCGTCGTTAGAGGTAATACGTGATCGATTTCATCAGTCATACCTTTAAAGGCCCGGAAGTGGTCCTTATGACATTTTGTCTCCCTAATTTGCTCGGTAGACGCCAACGATCGAGTCGTAGATACGAGACAAATCGTATTTTCCATTAAATGTCACCGCCAGAACCTCCCATAACTCCTTTACCGAATTCGTATTCTGAACCATATCTTCCACCGATGGTTCCATTGAATTCATCAATTGTGTAAACAGTTGACTGTCATCTGTCTTCCACTGCTCAAATATAGGATCAGCCTCTACTGGAGGGTTGTCGGTCAGATGTTTGGACAACCGCATTCTCGAAGCATCTTCTCGACCTTCTTTCACCATGTCGTGTAGCCCTCTGGTCCGTCCAACCGTCGACAACAAGTCGAATCGATAAAATCGTTATGCCAGTGCCCGTTGGTCCCGTTATTGCATTTCCGACACTAGTGTTTGTAGCATTGTTATTCATCTCAGTACTAGTCATCCTTCAGTGTACCTGATTCGACTGTCGATTTGATAAGATGAACAAATGTCATCTAACTTTTCAATTTAAATTAATAGCAATTAACTTAAAAATTATATATATATATATATATATATATATATATATATATGAACTTCTTCATAGCATTAATTTCAATATTTTCAGCAGAAATCTAAAATTATGAACTGTTTACTCCGTGGTCTTAGTGGTGATACTGGAACATTGATGAACACAGTAAAATCTAAAGATGTGCTACTTACTTTGATATCATTTCTAATAAGAGATTGTTGTTTTGTTCATTAGGTATCTTCGATGTTATGCAAGTTCATTATGAGATTAAGAAGTCGCTTAAAGACTGGCTGGACAACATTGCCAACAACTCATTAATATAAACACTATTAATTCCCCTGATCAGAATCCATGTTGTTTCAGTTGTGATAACAAGATACCTAAGGACAAATCTCTCACAAATTGATGTTTAAATCCTATAAATGAAGATTGGTCTTGAATCATGGTTCCATCATCAATATCATTTCACATTGCAAAGCTTAGATGCTTCTGCATTAGTTTCTAGTGGAGGAATGGAAGTCCGGAAGTCCAAATATCAGTGATGGGTTGTCACCACAATCGAGATCACAATGGTAGGGACTTTGGTGGTGGATAGAGTTTTCGTGGAGGTTGTAATGGTTGGCAGGAAGTTGCGGGTGTGGTTCCCGCTCAGGCATTCAAAGAAGTCGGTCTTGAACCTTCAGAGGAGTAGAGATGTGGATGTTGAGGTCGTAATGGTGGTTTGGAACTCGATGTGGTTCCCAGAGGAGGTCGAAGTCCGATGTCGATTTGGTTTCCGTGGTGCCATGGACGTCGAGAAGTTCACGACATATATCAAATCCGTGGAGATCACAATGAGGTTTGGGAAGATTGTTGTCGTTTCCGGTCAAGGTCGTAAAAGGCGCTAGGCGTTAGGTGGGCGGCCACCCACCGCCTAGCGCCTAGGCCACCTAGGCGGCCCCTAGGCGCCTGCCTAATTCTAGGCGGTCGATGCAAAAATAAATAAATATAGTAATTAGAAGTTCACTCACTGTGTTAGACGGGTTGTGTTTGTTTCAGCAGAAGAAAAACACAAAGAAAAGAAGACAAAGAAAACTCTTCAAGTCTCAATCACTGTTTTTCACTTCAGTGTGCCAACAGTTGGCCTCATTGTTTAAACTCTCTCACTTACTTTAGTCAGTCTGACATCTTATTATATAATATGTTTTCAAAAAGTGACATCTTTTTATATAATATGTTTTCAAAAAGTGACATCTTTTTATATTTTCTTCTATATTTCTTTAAGTGATATCTGTCAGTCACTGTCTTCACTGTCTATAAATATTTCAATCAAGTCTAGGCATCTTTCAAGAAGAAGAAGAAGAAGTATGAGAAGCAGCAGCATGAGAAGGAGATGAAGAAGCGTGAGAAGCAGCAGCATGAGAAGAAGAAGAAGAATACCTACACTTGCTGCTGCGCTGCTGGATGCCTCACGCAGACGGCTGCAAGTTTAGTTTTTATGTTTTTTTTACTTGTGGGTTATCGGATTTTAGGTCAGTCGGCCAACAGAAAAAAATTCTAAAAAGGCCTAGGCGGCCGCCTCTCCCTCCGGCCGCCTCTCCGCCTAGAGTCGCCTAGGCGGGCGCCTAAACCCGCCTTTCCTCTCTAGCCGCCTGAAGGCCGATTCCGACTGAATATTGGGCGGTCAATGGCTGCCCAGCGCCTAGGCGCCGCCTAGATCCGCTTTTTAGAACACTGTTTCCAGTTGAGGTTTACAGTAATCCCTTGAAGGGAGACATGCTTTCCAGTGAAGGTTTTGTGTGTAGGCCCTAGATCCTAGTGGGACTTATGTTTGTTAGACTTTTGGGATTCTTTGTGGCCACCTTTGGCTTTATTTGAACTATAATTATTGATAGGTTCAATTATGTTGAATAAAATGGCAAGATTTGACGGTTTTGATTTTTGAAATCAACTTGGATTGTGGTTTGACTAGACTTAATCTCTTGAATTAACCATGAAATTGATTGTTCCTTAACGTGAGTCGGTCTTAACTGGTTGGACCTTAGGTTTGGAATAATTGCTCCTTGTTCCTAGTTGGCTTGGTTTCATTTGGTTGATTAGACTTGGATTTGGTGTCTTGTCTTGGGTTAGACTCTTTCCCTAATGAATTTTTAATAATTTACTGGATTTCTTAATGGGTTATGGAAAGTTGTGTTAACGGGTTTGGAACTTTGGATATTTGATACAATTGGTGAGATCCGCTTTGGGAGAGGATATCCATTAAGAGAATCTTTGAAGATCTTCTAGAATCATTTTGAGATCTTTTAGGATCTTATAATTATCTTGTGGGATTTTGTAAATTTTAGAATATCTTGGTGGTTATGTTTTGATATCTTAAAAGATATTTAGTTTTGGTTTTATTATATCATGTTTGATTGGAATCGTGTCTAGGTTCGTTGAACCATATCTTTAGAATTAATCGGGTTATTAGAGATGAGATTGGTTGACATAATATCTAAGTTGGATTTGTGACTAGGTTCAATGTATTTGGCCTAGATGATAAAATCAGTAGGTTTGGAGATATTTGGTATATCCTATGGATAGGATTGTTGTTATGGGTGTAACCTTCTGGAAAGCTTATATAAGAGACCATCCCCCTCATTCATTCTTCACTCCACCATTCTTTTTCATTATATTATTTTGAAAGAGAGAAAGAGAAAGAAGAGGCGACTCATGTGAATGCGACGGACCACCACGGGAAAGACGAGCATGGGAGATGTCTTAGATGGAACAAGTAGAAATTTCATCAAATAGTTAGTGGAGAAAGTTCTTTCATTAATCTCCCACACTTAATAAAAAAGAATCTCTCGCCTCTCCCCTCGTAGCTGGAAACCATAATTAGATTGGATGAAAGATAAAAGATGAATTGATCGCATGTTCTTCGTATTACTTTGATAGTTGCTTTCTTTATTTGCTTTGATGGAGATTGGAAATACAGATACAATAATGTCGATTATTAAGATTGGAAATTATGCTTCTTTTATGTTTGAAAATCTAGCATCGGTAACTTAAAGTTTTGATGTGAGTTGATTTGCTAATAAAGAAAGAAAATGCTAAAACATAATCGACACGAACTGGTATCCTCCTTAATGGCCCTAAGGCAATTATAATTCTTAACTCATTGTAGGGGGGATAATAGAGAATGTTATTTTAATAAGAATAGATACTTGCTTGTGAAGAATAGAATGAATTCTATAACTCTAATTATTTATATTTATTTCTATATTTGTGTTTTGATTGAACCGTAATTATTCTTTATAAGAAGAGTTTAAATTGTGGCATCATTTGTTATTTATCTTAAAATAGTTGGTCGCATTGTTTTAATATTGTTACTTGTTTTGGTATTGTTACGAGTTATGGATTCTATGATGAGTTTGCAACTTGTGGAAGAGCACGAGTTGAGATATGAGATTGTGAACAAGTTGAGGGTCTAAAAGTTTAATGACGTGGTTGTAGAATAAGAAAATATTGCATTTAGATTGTTGTATTGTTTATTTGATAGCTTGCATAATACATTAGACTGGATATCTTGTGCGCAAGTAATCTCTCGAGCGATGTCTGGGGCACTGGCATCATATCGGCCTAGGAGAGATTATAGACGCTCAGGCACAGGCAGTGACTCTATAAGAGAAAAAAAAAGGATGTTCAAGACCTAATTATGGAAAGTGGCACATTGACCTATCATATAGATCGGACGCATGCTACCGAAACTTGCTTTGCGGGCTCAAACCAATTGTTGGCAGAGACGGATCGTGACGGCTATAAAATACAGCCTTTAACCCTTTTGTTTTACAGAGATGAACTCTTAAACGTTGGGACATATATATCTTTTAATCCCTTGTTTTGCAGGGATGAGTTCTGACGCCCAAGAATAAAATATTTTACTTATTTCTATCATGTCTCTTTTATGTTTTGACTTATTGTCCCGAGAGATTTGATATAGACCTTGAGATGATTCGTAAAGAGAAAAGAATGGAAAATGCTATTGTATGCTTTAATTGAATGGTTGGTAAAGGAATGGTTTTTAAAACATAATCAAGTGGAATATTGGTCAAGTATTATCAGCATGAAATGGAAATATGGAAAGAATAGAAAGATCACTTACTAATAAAAGAATTTTTTTTCCGATTCACATGAATACTTGAGTTTGATTTAGGTAAGTGCGGTTATGCCACTCACCAGTTCATTGCCAATGTACTAACCCTCACCATTTCAGGTAGAAAACAAGGTAGGAGCTTATGGAAATAGCTTACTCTTGGACGTATATTATTAGATTATAAGCTGTTTTATAAATATGGTTATTGGATGTAATGTATAGAACTAGTTGAATAAATTTTGCTTGTAATCATTTTAGACGTGTAGATGGTTCACATTCATTGCAATAATTACTTAGTTGATTTTCGTTGCAAAGTTATTCAGTTTCAGCTTGACTATTTATGTTTCATTTTTCGTTGCTTGTATTTGAATTGAGAATCGATTTTTCGAAGCCTTGTACAAGTCAATGTAGGCTTGTACGGCATCACGTCCCAATGACTCAATTATCGGGAGCAGGTGTGACATTGTGAACATGTTGATGAGAATATTAAAATTTATCATAGGAAATTAAAAAATAAATATTCTTATTAATTTGCAATTAACTTAAATTGGGAAGTTTAATGTCATTCCTAATTTGTTATCATCCTACTAATATTATCAAATTCATATCAAATGATTGTTTAATTCAACGCTTAGTTACAAACGGATTAATGTAACCCAACCCATACAATCAACAACAAAGACAACGACAAAAGAGAAAAACATCAGGAGATAAAAGCATGGACTAGAGAGCAATAACAGAGATAGACACATGAGCCAAAGAGTGGCAACAGTATTACACAGATCAAGATTGCATACAGTACTAGGCAGTATTAAAAAGTCAAAAAAGACTACAGTCATAGTAAACAAGTTAAATAAAGACTGCATGCAGAGCAAACAGTAGAGATCTACGCACAAGCAGTAGCAGTAAATAGTCATATCAAAGATCAAGACTGCAATAGTAGTAGAAAAATCAACAGATCAACAGAGTTGTGAATTGGTAGACATTGGTAACAGAATTTCTAGTCAACACTCTGTTTCAAGTTAGACATGACTGATATGTACAAGTTAAAATTGGAGGAAATTGACGAGGCTAAGGTTTGAGTGACCAAAAAGGAACGTGTGGAAACACACAGGTAAGAAGGGATAGAATAAAGGATTAAATTGTAATCATGATCAATCGGGGGTCATAGGAATAGTCAAGAAACCAAACAACCTTTTTATATTTTTAGAGTAACAAGAAAGGTGTTTCTAGGCAGCAAAGAAAGATGGCTATTTTGTAGCTGGGGAAGTAACGAAAAGAGGCATAAGAAGTAACGGATGAAAGAATAAGATAAGGTTAAGGTGGTTGCGGCCAGGGAAGAGGAGCCGTGAAGGGGAAGGAAAGGGTTAGGGAGCGGGTAAGGGGCAGGGGATGGGATTAGAGGAGGCAGGAGGAGCCGTAAGGGGTGCCCAGGAGGAGAGGGAGGGAAGCTGGTAGGAAGGTGCATGAAGGGGACCAAGGCAGGCTGTGAAGGGCGCAAGTGGAATCTGCAACATGAGGGGTTCGGGGTTGCCCTAGAGGACCAGGGACAACTGAAGAGAAGGAATAAAGGGGCAGTGCAGCTATGCAGGAGAGGAACCGCGAGAAGGAGCGAGGGGAGCAGTGTGGTCGGCATATCAGGATTCGCCCTTCACTGGTACCATGTAGAAGAACTTTGTACATGTCATCAACATGTTCAACGTGTCGGCATACATATCGGGGTTTTGACTACGGCATACATATCGGGGTTTTGACTAGCAAACGACACAAATTAGCAAACTAAATATTCATATTATCTTTGGTTAAAATCAGCTTAAATTCGATATGTCCGTTGACACGAGAAAATGAAACGTCTGAGAGTAATCATCCAGGAGTTGGCGATACATTTCTAACCAAAATGATAATAAGAAAGAGAAGATCACGCCTTAAACCTCGAACCTCGAAGAAGAACTGGGTTCTACCTTATTTAGCAATGAATTTAAGCTCAAGTAAACGAGGATCAAACCAGCAAGTACACTAATCAAGGGAAGAGTCTAGACTACTACATAAGATAACAAATCATAAGTACTTGCCTTGTCTCTAAGTTACAATAAGCCAATAGACCAAATGAAATAAATTTTCTCATTCAATTGTTAGGAACATGCATGCATTTAAAAATAATGTCACATCAACACTATTATCAAACAATAGAGAACCTCAATTTGCTTCAAATATGCTCTGCAAATTTTATGGGTTATAGCTAAATATGACTCAAAAACATTTTTTAAATAGAATAATTTGAAAATGAATGTTCTAGCAAACTTGAATTGCAACATCAACAAACCGTGTACTCAAGATTGGAGAAGGGCCTTTCAACATCTCGCAAAACAAAGGGGCGACCATTGATGTATACTACCTAGTTCAAAAATCAAAAAAGTGCATTAAAAAATTGTCAAACTTACGACATCTCCTAAGATTCCCAAATACATAAAGAAAAATATTAATCTATATTCATTTTCTATAAACAGAAATCCAATGCTGGGTAAGATATAAACTTACTGGCTCTTCTCTGAGGCTGTGCCATAACACTCTTTTCTGCAGCCTTACCGTATGTGCTCCAATATGATTCAGTACATTCCTGATCCCATCAATGGTAGGTATAGCAACACCGTGAACTCGCAATGAGCCAGCCTAAAAAGACAAGGATAACCTTGAAATTGTATAAGCAATATCCTTCGAAGCACTAAGCATAACTTACATGTGTGCCCATATATTCCAGACCACTTAAGGAACTGCACCATGAGGTTGAAACATAATAACAGTGTAGATCGGATTTTTTTTTTAAGTCCACTTATCAAGCCACATATAAGACATTGTTATAATTTAGCTCAAATAAAATTAATCTGTATCCTTTACTTTGTTATAACATAAAACCATTTATGCATGCTATTCACTGAGAAACAGCTATAATTACTTTGTTATAAATTTGTGACACAGTAACGTTCACTTTCACTAGGATGTCCTTCATCAGTAATGTGTCATCCTCAAGTCAACTTCATGAATGTATATTACACAAAGCTCAAAGCTACATGATCAGGAACAGATCTACATAGATGTTGGGTGGTGAGTAGTGGTGTGCAGTGGGCGCGAGAGGGAGGAGGGTATATCGTTATATATGTGATCATCGATGGCATATTGTAAGATTAATTATTCACCGACATTCTATAAATAGATTATTAGTTCCTTTCTGAACTAAATGTATTTGGGACCACTTCTCTGTGATTGACTGTGATTGAGGAGACTGAAAATACTTGGATATACAATAGGAACAAAATTTAGACATTCAAGAGACCATCCAGATACAATAAATATTATCTGGTTAGTTTTCTTAAAACAGAAATTCGCAATTCACCCATACATGCAAGGGGATAAAGTAATATAAGCCAAGAAGTAAAATATCAAACAATCAAGTTAACCTTACAAATGAGTCATGACCTATCAAGATATCAGTATAATCTTGTTCCAATTGTCATTCCTGTCCTACTCAGAAGATAGCTCAATCCCATCAACATACAAAACTGCACTCACGACATATGAAGAATCTAGAGCTTCATAACTAGACATGCAAAAAAGGGTAAGAAAATGATTTCCATCCTATCTTAAATTATACTCAATAACTAAAATCTTCTATTTCCTAATGAGTCTACACCCACATAACGCAAACTCCATATCGCTTCGATAATACAACACCATATCGTCCCCTCATTTTGTTGGCATAAGCCATGCGGTACCATGAGCTGAATATAACTTGGCACCCAAGAAAAGAGAAACCAAAGCCCATTAACTTTAACCATAAAAGAACATATCTTCAGAGTCAGGTTATAGTTCATTCCAATTGTCATTTTTGCCCTACTCGTAATGTTTGCTCAATTCCTTAATATATTCATACCTTACGAAGAACGTAGAGCTTCATAACTAGACATGCATAAAAGGCAAGAAAATGTTTCTCCGTTTCTCCCTCCTATCTTAAATCATACTCCAGCATTCAGTCTTCTATCTCCTAATGCAAAAATACTAAATACACAAAAAAAAACACTCTATTTCATTTTAAAAGTAATACACAATATCTTCACAGGATCCCATTTCTTCAACATAAGCTGTGATGGGTTGAAGATAACTTTGAGGCCAGGAAAGATCGAACATATTTCCATAATCAGGTTATAGTTCGTACCAGTTGTCATTTCTGTCCTACTCGTAATGTTAGCTCAATTCCTTAATATTTTCATAGGATACAAAGAACCTAAAGCTTCATAACTAGACATGAAAAAGGGTCAAGGAAACGATACTCCGTCCTATCTTTAGTCATACTCCATAATTCAATCTTCTATCTCCTAATGCGGGAAAAAAAACAGTAAATACACATATAACAGCACTCAATTTCACTTCAGAAGTATTACAAACATCCTGACGAAGAAACAACAGAATTTCCGTCCTGCTCGTAAATACACATATAACGTATTTTCATAGTCGATATAGCTAGTTCCAATTGTCATTTCCGTCCTGCTCGTAATGTTAGCTCAATTCCTTTATGCACTCATGCAATCCAAAGAATTTACTAAATAATTTACTAGACATGCTTAAAGAAAGAGCAAGAAAAAAAAAATTATCCTATCTTAAATTACACTCCACAATTCAATCTTCCCATCTCCTGACCGCGAAAATTAGACCCCATAAGCAAATGTGTTACAAATCGTGACGAAGAAACAACAGAAACTACAACATTTTACTAAAAAATTAATTGTTTTGGGATTTGGGTTCTTCTTCTTCTTTCCTGACCTGCCTGTAATTGGGGGCTCCGTCAATCTGGGGGAGGAGGCGCTTGTTCTGGCAGCCGGGGAAATGGTCGCTCTTCAGAATGGTCTTCTTCCCGAGGACCGATCCCCCTCTGTAATTCATCACGTGCTCCGGCTCGAACGAGGACGGAGAGCTCTTCTTCGAGGACGACGACGGAGGAGGAGGAGGAGGAGAGGGCGAGCTCGCCATGGCTGCGATTGCGGGAGAATTCTTCTCGATGCAGAGATGAAGAAGAAGAAGAAGAAGAAGAGGAAAGGGAAGATGAGAAGAAAAGGAAGAGGAGGGTTAGAAGAGTAAAAGAGGGGAAAGGGAATGGACGACGGGTGGAGATAAGGACAAGGAAAAGGAAAAGCGGGAGCGGTGATGTTGTGACGTTGGCGGTGGCGGTGGCGGTGGCGGTGTAGGAATTGGACAGCACTGAGAGGAGGGAGAAGAGCATGGGATTTTATGTTCGATGTTTTTGGTGTGGTCTAGTGTAGTGTAGTGCGGTGTGGTGTTGGATTCTCTCTCCTTGCTCTTTTTTTCTAGTTAATGGAAAGTGTTCATGCACTTGCTTGTTATCCTATAGAATATAAATATGTTTGACTAGGATATGAAAGTGACAAAGTAGACAATAATAAAGTTTAATCAGTTTAATAAACAGAAATAAATAATAATTATAATTAATTTAATAAAATGTTAACTAATTATTATTCTAATTATATAATAAAACAAATATAATATTTCAAATAATAACTAATTATCTTATTTATTGATTAATTACCAATAATTAGCTAAATTAAACAAATTTAGTCCAAATGTAGGAAGTACGGACACACCAAAACTATGATCTTGTTGTATTGGACACGTACCTAAACTCAACAAACACATATGGGACACTCCATGGACACATCAAAATATACGTCATGTCCATGGTAAGTAGTCATGCATAGTTCCTTATCTAAGTACCAAAATTAATATAAATAAAATTTACTATACTAACAGGTAACACTAATTAAAAAAAAATTATAATGTTAACTAAATATTAATTAATAATTGATTTTTTATTAAGTTACTTTAGTGGGTAATTAGTGTTAACTAAATAGTTACTATAATAAAAGAAATCACCTAAATTCTCCCACATGCAGTTCACATGCAGGTTGGAAGTGAATGTGAGAGAATCATTTCTCCTATGGACATGATTTGGTCATGTGGGACCATCCCCACTTCCTATCGGAAATTCGACCTCAACCAAACAAAGGATTTGGTAACCATGAACCAAATCCTGCTGGAAATCCAAATCCAAGCCGAATTATTCACGGTTACCAAACAAACCCTTAGTAGTAATCCTTCCATAAGTGGAAGGTGTGGTACTAGGAATAAGGGGTGAGGATATTCCATGATACCATCTTTATCATCTTGGTGAGATTGGTTTGTTTATTATCTTACTCAATGAACTCCTCATCCTTACCACATTAGGGGACGACTTCTCCCTTATGTTAGGGAATTGATAAGGGCACTGCAACTTTTGATCAGGGCTAGCCCATTAGGCTAGCCCTGATCAAAAAGTGAAGTGTCTTTTATAATAAGGACTGCCCAAATTCCTGACAGTTCTACATACAGTAAGGACTGCCAGAAAAATGGGCAGTTCTTTTGTTTCACATGCTGAGACTTAGGACTGCCAAGTTTTCTGGCAGTCCATTCAGTTTGCAGGACTGTCCAAAATTTGGGCAGTCCTTGTTATTAAAAAAGTGAAGTTTTTGATCAGGGGCTATCCCTAATGGGCTAGCCCTGATCAAAAAATGCAGTGCCCTTATCAATTCCCTTATGTTAAGGGTGTTTATAAAGGCACTTCAATTTTTACTCAGGACTAGTCCATTTTAAACTTTGTATTATTTACAAGTTTGTCATTGAAGAAATTGATCAGGGCTATCCCACTCTTTGGTATAAAAGTCACTTTTTTCTTCTTCTTTTTTCCCTCTTCTTCTTCCTCATCCCATCCAAGAAGAAGAAGAAGAAAAGGAAGAACAACAACAACAACAACAACAACAAAAATGTTAAACCCTAATATTGGTGGAAACCCTAATATTGTTATCCCTAATTTTTTTCTCATTTTCAATTTCGATGGCACCCAAAGGCTCCTCATAATATACAAATCCTAATATGGGAGGAAATCCCAATATTGCTGTTCAACTAATGCAAACAAGGACTGCCCAATTTTCTGGCAGTCTTACAAACTGAATGGACTGCCAGAAAACTGGACAATCCTAAGTCACAACATGTGAAACAAAGGACTGCCCATTTTTCTGGCAGTCCTTACTGTATGTAGCACTGTCCAATTTTCTGGCAGTCCTGAATACAGTAAGGACTGCCAGAAAAATGGGCAGTCCTTTGTTTCACATGTTGTGACTTAGGACTGTCCGGTTTTCTGACAGCCATTCAGTTTGTAGGACTGCCAGAAAAATGGACACTTTAGACTGTCTTCTGGACAATGAAATTGATCAAGCAACACTGCCAGGAATTTTTTTTTTTTTTTTTTTTTTTTTGGTGGGGGGCGGCGTAAAAGGAAAATTTAACATCGAAAGCTGTAGATAACACTTTAGACTGTCTTCTGGACAATGAAATTGATCAAGCAACACAGCCAGGAAATTTTATTTTTATTTTTTTTGGGGTGAGGGGCAGCGTAAAAGAAAAATTTAAGGGAAAAAAATGAAGACGAGTAAAATAAAATTAAAGTTAATTTTTACTCCGGTT
This sequence comes from Iris pallida, assembly GCA_029216955.1. Lineage (NCBI taxonomy): Eukaryota > Viridiplantae > Streptophyta > Magnoliopsida > Asparagales > Iridaceae > Iris > Iris pallida. The sequence goes on along the minus strand of JANAVB010000398.1, from coordinate 5,562,470 downwards.
TTTTTATGACTAAAAAGTATGGAATGAAAAAAGTTGATGCATTTGATATGCATCATGATTTAGCTACAGAATTATCTACCGTCCCTCTCGTTTTTTTTTCTCGTTTTATCCTTAATTTTTTCCTTTCTCCCAATTTTTTCCTACCCAAAGTACATGAAAGTTGATGCATTTGATATGCATCATGATTTAGCTAAGAGAGGTAAACTAGATTACAGTAACTAGCTATATGTGCATGCATACATGTATGGAGGAATTAATACATATTTTACCACATCTCTTAATTATAATTATGAAATATTTTACTAAGCAATATTTGAGCAAATAAAAACAGTAATGCAAGACTATTTGGGAAAAGGAAATGTCAACCCTTTAATTTTTTTTAGACTTAATTACCTAACTCCCTCTTAGATTTAAGAGTTATTTATACTAATCTTTTTTTTAAAACTAATTACACTGACCATTTCCATATTTTATATTTATTATACGGCTACCCATACTTTAAGATAAAAAAAAGTTATAACACTAACTACCCCTATTTTTTAATTTATTTTTCTAAAGGGAAAGACGGTCAGTGTAATTAGTTTAAAAGTAGGAATACTCTGCGTTATAAACCCAAAACTTAGAGGTAGTTAGTGTAAATAATTATAAATTTAATAAATAATTTTAATTAGTATAGATAAGTAAAAATATATTAAGAAAAAAAAAAAGGTTAACGGTAAAGCCAAATTTTTTATATAGTAGTATACGAAGATATCTGCAATAAATTCCACTAGAGATGGAATGTTCAATATGTCTACAGCCTACAGGAATGCCAAACAAAAAACTGTGACCTGAATGTTGATTGTGTAAGCAAATGTTTTCTTTTGTTCACACGGAACTTATTATTAAACTTGCTCATGAAAGTAAAAAAAAAAAAAAAAAAAGGAAAAATGTTCATGCTGATTGCAAAACCATGGTCCACTTGTTACATGGGAGCCATATACCAACCTGGATCAAGCAAGAACAAAAATATATTCTAATTCCATGGTATCAAACGGGAACAACAAGCAAGACAGACAAAACTGTCGTTTTATTACGATCGTGGCTTCATTTGGATCCTTAAAAACATAGAAGTATACAACTATGAATATTCCGAATCAAATATTTTTGTGGATTTCATTTTCCTGGACAAAAATATTCCTTTATGGGAACTTTTAGTTTATATGCCAACCGTTTGAAGTCGAGGTATCAATATATATGACAAATATCTTGGCAATTTAGATATATCTTTTTTTTTTTTTGAGATGTCCGACAATACGCATAGAACTTTGTACACGTTATATTGCATGTCTTTTGGTTCCACTGTTCTCAACTCCTACCATTTTTTATAAATGGAAGGAATAATACATGAGATGCCTGACGATACACACTTGACTTTGTGCACGCTGTATTACATGTCTTTTGGGCCAATTGTTCCCTCCATTTTTTTTATAAATAGAAGGAATGATACGCTTTCGTGGCTCGATTCACTGATCTTCCGCCACCCAGTCGGGATCTTATGCTTTTTTCGATAACCACAAGGGTCACTCAAGTTGGACGCAATTTAGATATATAAAATATTCTCTACCTTAGCTTGTAAATGTGTGAACCAACTACCAAGTTACCATCTCAAGACATGATTACTACTACTACTAATTAATTAAGACATGACTACTTATCAAGGACACTAATTATTCAAGACATTAGCTTGTAAATGTGTGAACCAACTACCAAGTTACCATCTCCCTTAACTTCTGAGATTCATACAAAAGACATGACTACTACTACTAATTAATTAAGACACTAATTATTCAAGACACTAGTACTAATCAAGGAGTAAAAATCAATCAGTTGCTATATATTGCAAAACTCAATAATTTGCTATATATTTCAAAGTTACAAACAGTACAATAGCAAGGACCTCTCCACGTATACTCGATAAATTAAAGATTTGCTGAATGAGGATATGACAATCCTTTTCTACTATAAACATCAGAATTCTTTCTGACATTCTAAGTACCATGTTATTGCAGTTTCTAAAAAATAGAAAAGCTTAAATCCAATAAAATTTTTACATTAGTAATTAATATATAGGAAGATTAATTTATTTTGGAGCTTTTCGATTTTGAGGCTCTGTGCGACTGCTTGCACACGCTCAGAAATAGTTCTGAGCCTGTTTATTGTGAATTGAGATTCGTTTAAGTGGTACAATTAACAAGCTTTAGCTAACATAAATTCAGGAATTACTATAGAATATCTATTTCCACTTCTGCAAACAAGAAAGAGAATTTGGCATTTGATGAATTGGAAGTCTTAACCCAAATCCAGGGTAAAACTTTATCCATTAAGCTAAAAAAGATGATTTCTACAATAAAAATAAAAGTTTGTCTACTCATTATATGTATTTAAGAAATCTCCCTTCTCAAATAAGTAAGTTGTGCTAGATTTGGGAAATGTTAATTGCTTCATGTGGAGATCTTAGATTAACATATATGGGGAATACATGATCAACTAAAGCAAAGAAAAAAAGGCAACAGGATAGCTAGCACATGTAACATCACATAAATATGATACTAATGAGATGGGGATAACTAAGGCTATATTTAAACAAGTTGTATTCCTGATTCATGCCAATTAAACATGTGGAATGATTTTGAATTCAAATTTGTTCAACTTATGTCAACCAAACATTGGATTTGCAGTATCTATATTTGTTATTCCCGCGATTACAAAAAACATACAAAGTATGTAGAAAATTAAAAATTACAACTTGAACTCCAACACTTGTAACCTCGAAAACAAAGAAGATTAAAACTTGTAGAAAATGTAAAGGCTGACAAGCTTGTTACAATGAAGTTGCTAATATAAAACTCGTAACAACTAGAGATTGAATACAAAAAAGAACTCTTGAGAAGAAACAATGCTTGCTAGGGTGATAACAATCACCGTTGTTCAAAATAAAATTCGACCTTATTCGTCGATCTGCTCCCAGGAACCAACAAAAGCATTAACATACAAAGTATGTAGAAAATTAAAAATTACAACTTGAACACCAACACTTATAACCTCGAAAACGAAGAAGATTAAAACTTGTAGAAAATGTAAAGGCTGACAAGCTTGTTACAATGAAGTTGCTGTTGGAACTCTTGTTTTTAGTTCCACTTTGTGAGTATTTCAAATACACCATAAACTAAAGGAAAGAGACTTTTGTTTAGTCCCACATCGCTTAAAACCCACACTTGTGAATGGGTATATATATGCTTACACCTTCTACATGGTTGTGATGAGTGGGTAGTAAGAGGGGTGCTCGCGCGCCCGGGGGGCATTGGGCTAGAATGCACCCGGTTTGGTGGAAAGCTCCAGAAAATCTTAATGCGCATGTGCGGGCACGTCGCACGCGCAGGGGGGTGCAAATCCGGGCCGTTTAGCCTCGCACGTTGGCGGGACACGACACATATGCGGCCCATTATATAACCTCTACTACTCATTCAACACGTCTCTTGGTAGTTCCTGATCCTACTCCCGATATTTGGTTCACAATATAATAGAATTAGAGTTTTGCAACTCTATTTATTCAGTCGTTCTTCAAAAGAAAGGACACACCGCTGAGATCCAAAACCACCAAATAGAGAGAGATCAGAAACGCTGCCGTTCGACTTCTTCTCTGTTCGATAGTAGGTTGCAGATAGGTACTGCTATCTGTAACTCGTTGTTGTATCCTGGAGAAAAGTCATCTTTCGAGCCTTACAGTTACGTTAAGGAGCGAATCTTTTCTTGAGGACAGTGATTCACACGCGTCAACGATTCTGACTTCTGTTCTACGAAGCTATTACTCCATCAGTTGCTAATATAAAACTCGTAACAACCAGAGATTGAATACAAAAAGAACTATTGAGAAGAAACAATGCTTGCTGGGGTGATAACAATCACCGTTGTTCAAAATAAGATTCCCTTATTCGTCGATATGCTCTCAGGAACCAGCAAAAGCATTAACTTCTGGAATGCTCCATCTGTCACTCTTGCATGAACAGCTCGGACATAACTTGAACTCTCCTTCTTTGCACATACAACACTTCACTACTCCTTGAGGCGTTGCTACTGTTGTAATTGTTGGCAAAAAAACCAATTTTTAACTCTTTAATCTTTTACCGTTTCAATATTTATCCTCCTATATATTGGTATTTTATTGGCTGGTATTTAAATGACCAATTGGCTAAATAATTAGTCACTAAATCCTATTCATTGGTATTCATTTTATTTTATTTCACTAAATCCTATTCATTGGTATTCATTTCAGTTTATTTACTAAATCCTATTCATTTCTCTTAGAGATATGCCTACACTATATATACTCACCTATTCCTTTGTTGTTGGAATAGGAAAATCTTTCATTCATAAAAATCTCTCCCTCTCTTTTATATTTCTATTCATCCTTTTTGTGCTCTGGACAAGGACTAAGTCAGGGTCAATCTCCCTCAGTTGTGTGCGACGACGGGATACCGGTAGAGCGGAAGTTTTTACCACTAGGAGCATTCGAAAAAGTCTGCACATAGACTCATATTAACTCTTAGGGCAGTGCTTCGTACGCGACTTCCCCGGAGGCTGGTAATCTTAATTTTCTTTATTTTGTTTACAGATCATTAAAGGAAAAAAGCAAATATTTTCGACAGCTATTAACTCCTCTCATATATATATATATATATATATATATTTTTTTTTTATATATATATATATATATATATATATATATATATATATATATATATATATATATATATATATATATATATTGAAGCAATGGGTACTTGTGGCGAACTAGCCTCCACTGAGACTCGAACTCCTGACCACTTGTGCCGCATGCATCTCTCTTAACCACTAGGCTAGAGGTCATTTGCTCCTCTCATATATATATATATATATATATATATATATATATATATATATATATATATATATATATATATATGGGTGTGCACCGGTCGGTGGTCGACCTATTTGGTCCCAACCGAAGTCGAACCGAAGTTAATCGGTTTGAAAATAAACAAAATCGAACCAAACCAACCAAATGGTCGGTTCGGTTTTGAAACCGTCCGATTTGGTTCTGTTTGGATCGGTTCGACTTGGTCGGTTTTGATCACATAAAAAATGGACTATATATTTTTTTTATTGAAACCTCGGTCAACTTGTACTTTGCAACAGTAAATACAATTCAGCAGCTTCAATTCAACTTGCTCTTTGTATGTGAATAAAAATGCCAATTATACATATAAAAAAATTATATACATTCAACCAAAAGCCTCTTTCATGTGCACATGAGCAATTAGAAAAGAATATGAGCCTCCTCTTTGAGACTAGAGAGAGAGAGAGAGAGAGCTCTTTCAACTTCAACTTGATAAATGGATGTGAATAAATGAACCAAACCGGTATAATACAACCCAATGAACCCATACCCAACCGACCAACCCTAATTATTTAACAAAGATTTGGTTCGGTTCGGTTCGATTTAGACGGTTTTTGGCATAACCAAACCGTGAACCGAATCGAACCGATCGGTTTTGAAAAAATTGAAGCCGAACCAAACCAACCGAACCATCGGTTCGGTTTAAAACCAATCGGTTCGGTTTGGTCGGTTTGACTTAATTGTGCACAGCCCTATATATATATATATGAACTTGTTCACTCCCAAAAGAGAAGAACTTGTGAATATATAGGAGAACCAACCCCCTAACTACCCTACTACCCATAATAGGCATTAAATCCGAAGAATAAACTCTCCATTAAGGGGACGGTTACAGTAATAACCCCCATTAAATGACAGTTACGTTCCAGGAGCAACGAACAACCATTTTTGCGCACATATCAGAATTTTTGCACAAAGCGCCAACGCACAGCAGCATTTGTGCACGAAGCACCAACGCACATCGTCCGTGCGGAGCACTCACGCGCCCACGTGCCTTAAGCTCCACTCTGCGTGCTTTGCCAGAGGGCTTAGGCCTCGTTTGGTTCGCGGAATGGTAGGGAAAGGAAATCAATTCCTTGTCATTTCCTTTCCTTTGGGAAACTTTAATTCCTATTGATTTTCCTTTCCGATGTTTGGCAATGCCAATGAATTTGGAAAGGAAAGTGAATACTTCAATGTGGGAAAGTGATTCCTTCCTTGGATGGATGGAATCACTTTCCCCCCTAATTTCCCTTCCATTGGGAATCACTTCCCTTTCCTCCTCAATTCCTTGGACGTCCAAACATAGGAAAGTAATCACTTTCCTTTCCCAACCGGAAGATTCCGCGAACCAAACGAGGCCTTAGTTCCTAAGGAAGAAAATTCCAAGGAAATGAGTGATAAAAAATATAAATATTTTCATGAGTTCAAACCTTGTCCTCTAAAAAATACTTCACCATCTAAACTACATAGGCTACCACTCTCCATGTTCAAAAGTCAATAAAAGACTAAATATGTTGAAATAAACACTTGGAGTTGCCACGTGGATGTGAAAATATTCCATAGATTCAAAATTCAAACCCCAACAATATTTTCGTGAATTCCAATACGATGATTATGTTTGCGTTTTCAAGATTATCAATACAGTGAATCCTATCAATTTATAGGCTTCTCAGATGCATTGAGATGGTCATTTTGATTTTGATCAGCAAAACATACCTCTACGTGTAAGCCGCAATGACATGCGCACAAAACTGGAGTCCACATGTCATGCATATCATAGGTGAACACCTCGGGGCTTAGAAAATAATTGTGTTTGTTAAAATAAAAAAAATAGATACTAGATTTGCAGTATCAATATTTTGTGATTTTCAATACATTGAATCATGTTTGCATTTCCATAATTCTTAGTACAATGAATCCTATCAATTTATGGGCTTTCAGCTGTATCGAGATGGTCATTTTGATTTTGGCTAGTAGAACCACAGTGACATGCACATAAAACATAGGCCCACATGTCATGCACAGCGTAGGTGAACACCCTCGGGATTTGGTGCTTTTCGGACCGAGAGGAGACCGCGTGCTGACGTGACAGTCCTCCATTGACGCGGTGGCCCCATAGCTAGCAGGAGGAAGGGTTGAAGCTAATAGGAGAGAGCCACATCAGCGTGCGGTTCCACCGGTTGAAAGCATTTTAAAAATAAATTTATGTTTGATGAAAAAATAATATTTAAAGGAATGAGCTAAAACCCCATTGGCTACTAATGTGATAAGAGATAATAGAAACCGTGAACACCTTTCTGTGGTAGGATGTGGGTCCCGAGGGCATTTGCCTGATTGGATATGGTTTGACAGGAAGGGGGAGACGAAGATTGGGCTTTTGCGGTCCTCAGTGCTCCCAAACCCCATCCTTTTACCTACAAAATCTCTCTCTATATATTTTGTGTGTGAATGTATCCTTCCTTTATAAACCAAACCATCAATTTATTCCTTTACTTAACATATATTGAGTTTTCAGTTCTTCCGCAAACCAAAGTATCCTTAGCTCAGAGTACTCCTGCTTGAGGAGAGCCATCTAATTGTTACAGGTTGGTGCGCTCTCTCTCTCTCTCTCTCTCTCACTGAATAATCGATTTTCCGTGGCTATGTCTCCACCTGCTGATCACTAGAGCTAGAAAACTTTTGACACACCCTCTCATCCTATATATATTTTTAACTTCAGTTTCTTGAATAGATAGATAGGTAGTTTTTTAGTTGTTCTGGTTCAAAATTATATATGTCATCTGATGAATGATTTTAGTTATAACAGTTAGATGCTGTAGATACAGTTAGTCCGACATAAGGATCTAACTGGAATATGAGATCTGTTTGTTATCATGATCATCTTCCGAGCCTTCTCCCATCAGAGTAGAAAAGTCTATTGAGCATAACTGCACAAAAAACAGAAAACTCTATTGATCGACTGTCGACCTGACATCACCATCTATTTTGGAGCCGAATTTCTATCCAAGGTAGCTACGAGCAAGAGATGGATAGTCATGCCGTAAAAACCTGCCATGTAGGTAGACCTGTTTAAGCTCATGTAATCAAGGAGCAACATGGGCTCTGTTTAGTAACCACACTTAGGATCCTGATTCGAGTGCAAACAGCTCTCTGATGGAAAGGATAAGGCTATGACACTTCATGGCAAATATACAAACATCTACTTCGGTGTGTCCTAACATATTTTGGAGTGTCCGGATTATGTCTGATATGGGCTCCACAATTTTGGAGTGTCCGTGCTTTCTAGATACGACTTAATTAGAGTCTAGGATCAAGCGAATTGTTTTCATCTTTAGTTGCAATTATACAGTTTATAGTGGACTCTCTTATAGTGAATTAGCTGATGTTATCTTCAATTAGATTCTTTGGGGATAGCATGTAAAGTTCCCTTAATCACTTCCTACTTAAATTCGAGTAAAACTTTGATAAGTATCAAAATTTTGATACCTCTTATGTCCGATGAAGGAAATGACATTGAAGCTCTGTTGTAAATTTTACATAGGTTGAAAAAGTTGGAAGGTTTAAGGACAGTGTTGGTGCATATCCCTTTAGCATCTTCTTGGCATCCCATGAGGATCATGAATTGTTCCTTAAGCCTATGCATGTCCTACTCAAAGGCATTACTACAACAGAAGAAAGACTTGGATCGGTACAGAGCATCGTTAGTCACTGGATCACTCTTGGTCCCTGACCCTGTTACCTAAATAGCAAGATCCTGAAGGTTTCTCAAAGTAAAATGTCAATTGATTGAGGAATTTCTCATCTTACACCAAAATCATATTTACATGAATGAAGCATGAACTCCTACATGAGCATATAGATTTCAGGTGTCTGCGTTGTTAACAATTTCTCATATCCACATCTGACCAAATTTAAGTGTATAAATTAAACTTACATAAAGTCAGATACGCCTTTCAAAAATAAAAATAAAGGGTTGTTTAGTTTTATAGTCTCGTATAATATTGAAAATTTATGTTTGAGTCTCCATGTTGTTCAGAATAGGATTTGGGTATCTTCCTAACGAAAAATTGAATATTATACGAGACCCTAAAACTAAACGAAAATACATGAGGGTTGTGTGACTTGGGTTATTTAGTTTTTGGTGGTGGAGTTGTGTGACTTGGTTATTTAGTTTTGTAACGACCAATCGAGAATGAGACTTCTGACACTGTTGTTTACTTCTATCCTGATATCAGCAGCCATGTAACCACCTATCTAGCGGTAGTTTCGATTGTGACGACTTCATGGACATCGTCAGATATCTCACGTCACGGTCGTTTTGTTGAATGTTTGCAGCTCATGAATTTTGGAGTGTTGTGTGGCTGTTGAGATATAAAAGAAGCAAACAACAATGTCACAAGTCTCGTTTGGTCATGACAAAACTATATGATCCAAGTCACACGACTCTCGTCATGCTAAACTAAATAACACAAGTCACACAATCCTCACATATTTCTGTCTTGTTTTAGGGTCTGGTATAATATTCAAAATTTATATTTATGTCTCCGTTTTGGATGGTCGGTCCAAGTCAACTATTAGGACGAGACTCGAACCCTATTTTGTACAATATTGAAACCTAAACGCAAATTTACGATATTAAAATATAGGGCGCGGCTATCCGCACCCCATGCGTTACTTAGCACACCCCATATAACTTAAGTTGAAAAATAGATTAATGTTAAAAGACCCATATACTGACCTTCCTAGCACACCCCACCAGCCTCTCCATTGTTCGACCAAAACAAGTCGAACATGTGATCTTCCGTTCGACCCACTTTGGTCGAACGTGCACAACAATGTTCGACTGTCGTGGGTCGAACACCAGTCTGTGCGCTCGACAGACCAGGCTCGAACAGAAATGTGAATACACCCAATTTTTTTTTTTCAAAATTTATTTCGTTCTATCAATCCGAAAACTCCTTGGCAATGGTGTAGCGAACGGAGAAGAGAGGGGACCGGAGAAGACATTGGGCTTGGAGAGGAGAGTAGAGAGGTTAGAAATGATGTGTGGGATGTGCTTAAGAATGATGATAGGTTTTAGGTTAGAATAGAAAATGATATTTTGGTCATTTGGTGGGGTGTACTTAGCATTTATGTTAATTTTATTCATTTAAAATGTGGTGTACTTAGCACTTGAGGTGTGCTAAGTAACGCATGGGGTGCGGATAGCCGCGCCCTAAAATATACCTATCAACTAAGTAACCCTATATTTGTTTTATGGTTTCTTGGAAATTATCTAGGTGATGAACTAACAACTGGGAACTTTTGGCAGATGAGCATTATGAACCATTCCATCCCTTCGAATGGGCACCCGGCATTTCCTCCCAACGGCTCCGGAACTCAAGATCCAAGCCACCACCCTCCGCTGGCTCCTTGGCACTCCTTGAAGCCATTCCATCCCAACTCGTCGAAGACGACGAAGAAGACTTCGCTGAACATCTCGCGCGGAGACTCTATCAAGGGCACTGCCGAATACTCGGCCTGCAGCAAACTCCCAGACGCCGAGAACGAAACATTCCGAAACGGCATTGGCGACCTCTCCCACCTGCTCAGTGCCGGCGCCGAGTTCGAACCGCTCGGACTGCTCACGGACGCCATGGTGGAGCTCGACCGCAAGCTCTCGGGCAGCGGGCAGCAGCAGAACGTGGCCGTCCTCAAGGTGGCGGTCTCTTCGGCCGTGAGGCTGGACGACACGCAGATCGACCTGATCGCCAGGAAGATGCGGAGGCTGACCGGGTTCGTAAACTTGAGGCTGGAGAACGTCGTCGACCCGTCGCTGATCGCCGGGTTTGTCATCAGCTACGGCATGGGCGATTCCCATGTCATCGACCTCAGCGTGAAGGGTCAGTTGGCCGCGCTGGCTGCGAAAGTCGAATTTTCGGACAAGAGGAGGGTGGCTAACCATGGCCAGAGTTGGAGCTTCTCCAACAGCATCAAGTGAGATCGATCAGTACTGCTTCATCTCCCAAGATTTTGGTCCTATATCTACTAAATGTGTATGCAATGTAATATGAGTGCTGCTAGCTTGTCCGCTGCGGGCCAGTCCGTCCGTCACGTGGCACCGTTTCATTAGCATGTCAACCGACGTAAAACCCATATATATAGGAGGGAACTAATGGGGTTCAGCCACACAGACGATGGAACAGTCTGCCTGCGGACAAGTTAGCTTTTCCCAATGTAATATATATATCAGGTGCATAAGAACTTTGAAGACTTATCGGTATAAATATTGTCGTACCTATGCATACTTATGAGTTGGTGATGCTTTGGAGCATTTTCGTTTTGCTTCCTCGTCCGCCTGTTTGGTTATGGAATTCGGGAGAGTGAAGTAAATCTAAATTCGGATTTGAGATCACTTCACATATTTGGTCGAAGATTTGCATACTAGATTTACATTGATATCCCCCTCCCCTCCTCCCACCACAACAAAGTGGAGCACGGAAGTGAGAAATCATCGTTTTCATTTCGCGCACTTGGTTGGAAGAGCACTTTTTCTCTACTTTAAGGGACGTTTGGATGAATGTTTTGTATTTCTATAGGAATTTACCTTCCATCCTTCCATTCATTTTTCATGGGAAAGAAATTCAACATTTTTATACCCATGTTTGGTTAACAATCTGATACCCATGTTTTTGGTCAGGTTTGGAATTTGTAGTCCGAAAAATTCAATTATTTCATTCACTTATTTGGTTCAAACAAGAATATAAATCTTAATTTATTTCTTTTTCCATAAATACATTTTTTTATTAGTTTTATAATGCTTATATTACCTAAATTCACATGTTTGGGATAAAATTTAAAATTTTGAAAGTAAAGAAAGGGTATTATTGTCCAAACAAAACATCCAAACAACATTTCTAGTAAAGAAAAACTATTCCCAGGAGGAGCTTGGGTTTTCTTTAATTTTCACAACAGTGAAAAAATGAAACCTCTTTTATTCTCCCCAAATTTTCAATCATAGACATACCAAATATGGGGAAGGAATCCAAAATCAATTTTCAAGTATCCAAAACTTAAATCAAATGTCCCCCTAACAGTAATTCCCAATCATAAAATTACAAAAAATATACATTCCAACTCCCTTCAGCAACAATCCAAACACTAAACTATAAGATTTTATATTTTTAACCTTCATTTCTTCAAAACACATAATTTCTTTTTTTACTTCAATGCACTTCAAAACAATGCGTACACAAAAGTATAGATTTTTAAAAAAAATTCACTTTACCACACTTCGTAGAACCAGGAACAACCCCTATATGCATGCATTGTTCCTATTACATCCGACGGTGCTCACATGGAAGAAGTATGGAACAATTTACGTTAAAGCAAAATAAAGTCTCGGGCCTTGTTTGGTTCACGGAAAGGAAATCAATTTTTTGGTACTTTCTTTTTCATTGATTTTCATTTCAGGTATTTGGAAATACCAAAAAAATGGAAAAAAAAAAGTGAATACTTAAAGTTGGAAAAGTGCATCCTTGCTTGGACGGATGAAATTGAATACTTAAAGGTGGAATAGTGAATTTTTAGCTTGGATGGATGAAATTATTTTTTCTCCTAATTTTTTTTTTCATTGGAAATCACTTTCGTTCAAACATAGAAAAATAATGACTTTCCTTTTCCAATCTCATGATTCCGCGAACCAAACGAGGCCTCAAGTGTAATACAACCAGTATCATACCAGACTCCTAATGGGACACTACGCATGCTGCTGCGATCATTCGGAACCAGAAACAACATAAAATGCTAGAGTAACTCATGAGTTACTAAAAAAAACGTAGGATTAAATGTATCTTTTTTATTGATTTTTTAAAGAGTCTAAATAGAAATGTCTAAGGCCTAGATTGAAAAATAAGTCCACATGTCATAACCATATTATGAGTTCTTATTTTGAGTTCGTATTTTTTTCCAGCACGTGCAGACTCGATTAAATCGTGTCTTCTCGCACACTATTTTTAGCCATAGGTTTCTGTATAGTCGAACTGATTCGAAACCATAGGCAAGGTTTGCATGTCAGAATCAGTTGATGTGGGCTTCACCTGGAGCTATGCCAAACCTACGAAGCAGCCCATACCAAATTTAGGTTTCTCATCATAGCAGTCTTACATACGTAAACACTCAACACACAGATGCAGGATTTTCATCACTATCCCAAGTTTCACACAGGAAGTATTTCCACACGCATGAATGCACTCACTACAACAACAAAGTATTTTAACAACACTCGAAAAGTGCCGTTAATGACATTTTATGGTTTACGACATTTTAAAGTGTTGTATTTGGTATATAATTGTTTACGACATTTTAAGTGTCCTAAAAAAGTGTTGTTGAATTTATATTTACAACATTTGTAAAAAGGTGTCGTAGATTATTATATATACGTAATTACAACGACACATTTTAGTAGAGTGTCATCACTAAAGAAAATTAATGACACTTATTTAGAAAGTGTCGTAAGAAAAGTGTCGTTATTAAGCTATTTTGTTGTAGTGACTCATAGGTCTGCAGGCAGTACCGAGCTTCATTGTGTTTAGAGTGGTAAATGTGCAGGCATCGATGGAGTTAAACTGAAAGATTAATTGTATTAACTACCCCTACGTTTTATACTTATTACATGGACCATTCCTGTTTTTTTAAACTAATTACATGGAAGAAACTAATAACACTGATCACCCCCTACGGTTAATAAAATTTATAAAGAAAAGGGATGGTCAGTGTAATTATTTTCGGAATATGAATAGTCTTTATAATAGTCATGAAACGTAGGAGATGTCAGTGTAATTAACCCTAAACTGAAAGATGAGAGACTCGTACTGGTATAGGGAGTCCTCAAAGTAGCATCCTACGAGGATGATGGCAATTCCTGGGACGAAGTGATGAGACTGGAGGAAACTATGGGCATGGAGTTCTCTTATCCCGGGTGATTCAGACCAGGGACGATCTCATCCATGTCACCTACACCTACAACAACAGAACCATACGCTACGGTATCGGCCGATAGCAATTGGCATTGTCCCGATCCGATACCGACTTTTGAGATCTCTTTGCAAGTCAATTCGACAAAAAAAAAAAAATTAAACGAAGAATAACAAACAACGAGTATCTAAAATCATGGGAAAAAAGAAAAGAAAACTTATCTATCACAGGTAAACCAGTTGGCAACTACTAAGAAACAACATAAAAATAGTTAAACTTATGTTTAAATATATAAAATATTTTTCTAAACTTTTAATAATTATTTGCTTACCGATACCAAAATTTTCGATATTCCGATCCGAACCCCCCTCAATACTACCGATACCGCCAACTCCGATACTCATAGGAAAAGTCCGATACTGATTACGATATCGATACTGCGAACCTCGAACAAAACACATATCAAGGTTCAAAACTATTAAACATACCTTCTTCATTTCTAATAGTAGTATACATTCACTTGTTGACATTCCCCATTCAACTGCATTGCAGCATGTCCTTCTACAACCCATGGGTATAACAGAGTCCATGAGTATAACAAAGTCTCAGATCAATTTGTATACAACTAGATCAAATGTTTCCTATATAATCCATAAAAGTTCATCTGTCATATTTTCGTGAAAATATTGTGCAAGAAATGTAGTGTGGAGCAGCAAGTGCGATGGATGTCAATGGTGGACAGCTTCCAATAGAGTATGGAGAGCTTTCTCGTACGACACAAAGCCCAAGAACCAAAATTCGTGGTCGTCCTTGGTGACAATCTGGACGTATCTCTCTGACGGATTCTTCTTGTTCGAAGAAGGGTTCACTGCCCTCAATTTATCGAGCTGCACCACAACCTGCAAATGTGTCGCAAAATTTTAAAGATAGTTAGAAAAAAGGGAAAAGTTATTTTGCCCGCAGGAGGGCTGGCCCGCCCGCCCGCCTGCGTGACCGAACCCTGTTAGCCCCCCTATATGTATAGGTCCCACACCGTTTGACCTGCCAATGGAACGACGTCACGTGGCGGACGGACTGGCCCGCAGACGGGCAAGATAGGAGGGTTCTAGAAAAAAAAATGGCAAATAACTCGAGATTGTCAACAAACAAACACTCAGCATTGCTTGTTGGTCCTTGAAAACCTCTAACTGGAAAATGCACCGCAGTTAGCTCCACGATTTGATGCTTATCTATACTACTATATAATAAGAAAAGTTGATGCTGCACCGTAAGTATTATGTTGTTTGTTGTTGCATGATGCATGTCTAAGTAATATACTATAATGGAAATATGAGAAACATTATTGTTTAATATTAATGTTGTTGTTTCTTTATGGGCAGATCAATTTTCAAAAGGAAAAATAACAAAAGATGCTCCACTAAAGAGGAGCAATATTATAATAGTTTGTGGAACCGCTACGATTAGAAGTAGACCTAGATTAAAATGATTTAAAGTGTTAGAAAAATGAAATGAAGCTTGTTAGTGTTATAGAGGACATGATTGTTGAGACGAGACTCAAGTAAGAAGATGATTCAAACAACTGATCCTATAAATTGGAGATGAAGGTTTTGTCGTCGTTGTTGATTGCAGATGATGACAAGGACGAAAATTAGAGAGCCGCTAAGATCTGATATAGTAATATCAGTTTTGGTGTTCTCTTGGTGTTATGGTAGTAAATGAACTTATGGGTTGTGATCATTTGAAGGCCAATGTGGGCAGGGATGATATCTTTTGAACATGTCTATCATTTATAAAAATGATCAAGGTTTGGTGCTTAATTCTGGTGATCCAGGTTAAGTATTTATCATGTTCTAAAAAAGGAAAATAATAATAATGGAAAATACTCAAATATATCTGATATTTTCTAGTTATGTGTAATTCTTACATTTACATTTTCATTTCAAGGCATGTACTTTCTAAAAGTGATCTACCTCTAGAAAATTTCAAATGGGCATTGTCATGAACAACAAAAACAAAGTCTAGCAACTTTTAAGTACTATAAAACAGATATTTTAGCAAGTACTTTACATTCAAAATATAGAAAATAGTATATACCTCCACTATAAAACTAAGAAGTACCCTCATTTTAGTGCTGAAGAGTTAAAAAAAACTAAGATATATTTCCACTATTTTAATCGAGATTTTGGCTGTTTCGTACAAAAACGATGGTATTTCTTAGTTTTTTTTTTAAATATTGAAGGTATATACTAGTTTTCATATTTTGAATGTGTGCATTTGCTACAATATCACTAAAACAAACAATGTTCATAGAATTAGAAGTTTAGGCTTGCAACAAATTACAAGTTTGAAAGGAGAATAAAAGAGAAAGAAGAAGAGGAGACCTTGTAATAAACCCATTCTGGTGGAGCAACAGCAGGGTTGAGGCAGAGAGGGTTGTCGCTGCAGAAGGCCAATCTCATTGTAGATACGTACAGCGTGCCTATCACAGGACCTGACGTAGTCGACAAGTAACAAGCATACGCCTTTCGGAGCTTCTCTCCAGGAAGAACACCAAATCTATGATGGAAAATCTTGTCATGGCCTCCTTCTGCAAGCAATTTTGTTCCTTGAGCGAGCCTGGTCATGGCTGCATCACAAGGGCTGGGGCTTGTTGTAACTGTTTTGACAGAGAGCACAGTCACATATTAACCAACATTCGATATTTTCAAGTCTTTCTGATGCAGAGATTTCGCTCTAACAAAGTAATAATCCTACCGAACTCGAGTGGCTCTTGTGGTTACCGAGGAAAGATATAAGACCCTTGCTGGGTGGTGGAAGATCATTGGATCGAGCCACATAGACGTATTATTCCTTCCATTTATTTGGTGGGAGTTGGGGGACAGTGGGCCCAACAGGTATGTAATGCAGCGTGCACAAAGTCCCGTGCATATCGCCAGGCATCTCAAAAAAAGAGAGAGAGGTAATAATCCTCATTTTTTGGGTGGTTTCAAGAGGGAAAAAGAAGAGAGAAAAACTCACTCAGCAATTCATCAAGAAACTACTATCTCCAGTCTTAAACAATCTCTTGCAAATTCCGAAAACCGGGCATTGAAATTTCACTATATTGGAGTGAGAGAACCTAATTTACGAAAATTACAAACTGAAACACCTATGCTAAGAATGTTTCACTTGATTCAAGAAAACACGAAGCAACAAAAAATGCTTACTGAGAGCGTTTACAATATAAGCAGCAACAAAAACATCCTTAGTAAAGACGTTTCTATTTTATTTATTTTTTAATCAAGGGCTCATTTTTTAATCCAATTTTTAAAGTTTTTTTAATCAAAAAGTTTCGAAAATTAAAGAAAATTGAGATGATATGTATAGTGTTATTGTAACTCATTTGGTGAGAGGGGTTAGAGGATATGTTTATGGGTAAGAGGTCTTGAGTTCAAATCTCTATTTGCTTCCATTAAGATTTGAACTTCCACCCACAAAATATCTGCTAATCAACAAATATATAACTGTTAACCAAGTAAGCTACAAAAATATTTTATGTATCATCTCAATTTCCTCTAATTTCAACTAATTTCCTCTAATTTCAATTCTCTGTATGAAACACCCTTCCTAAGGGTGTTTTTTCGTTGTTGTTCTTTAAAAAAAAAAATGGAGATGCCTATAATAAGGACGTTTCGTGTGCAAGAAATGTCCTTATTTTTTAATTTTCTTTTTAGTCCGTGGTTTAGGGAGATTGGGGGTTTAGTGGAGATTCAAGACTTACCATCACGTTTCAGTTTTGTTCTCTCAGTGCAAGTGCAATATATTTAAACTTCAATTCTCTGTGTGAAAATTTATGTTAACATTACTAAGAAAAGATATGTATATGTAGCAGCCGTTTTTTATTCAATTATTAGGAAGAGCCACGTACCAAATAAAAGAAATAAAAAAAAATATATATAAGGGATGCCATCGTGCTAAGCATGCAAACACTGTCCTGGGTTTTATATATATATATATATATATATATATATATATGTCCGGCGATACGCACAGGACTTAGTGCCACGCTGTATTGCATGTCTGTTGGGCCCACTGCTCCCAACTCTCACCAAATAAATGAAAGGAATAATACGTCCTCGTGGCTCGATCCACTGATCTTCCGCCACCCAGCCGGGGTCTTATACCTCTCCTTGATAACCAGTAGAGTCACTCGAGTTTGGTAGATGATCATGTATATGATATCCATATTGTTGCCATTGGAGAATCCCTGTATGAGAAAGGTTGCATAATCCATCCTTCTGAAGTCGTCTTCATACCTCTGGTACCAGTGCTTTGTGCTTCATTCAAGTAAATGTCATTATGTCTTCATCATATATATATATACAACTAAGCCTATGTTACATGAGCATAAATACGAAAACAGACAAGGATATGGATAAGACAGGGTAGAGACATTAAGTAGTGCCTATGTTATAAAATACGGACACGGTATAGGTAGAAACATACGGACAAAATATTCTATATCCGTGCAACATAGGTCTCAGCATTAACCTACTGCCACATCGATTGATCTTTTGCATGGTGCCTGCGGATTTCTTTCTCACCATCTTTTGCATGGTGACATAGCATCTGAAGTCCTGGGCATACGCCTGGCATTGGACATATGCACCAACGCACAACTCAATCATGTAACTATTGAAGGAGATTGTAAAGCACTGATATTGACTCCATCAATACCAAAGGAGCAGTCCCTCTATGGCGAGTTCGACACACCATCGAAGATGCGAGAATAGCTACACTATCTGGACGTGGCATATCCTTCTCCTACATCAGAAGAAGTGCTAATGTCTGTGCACATAATCTAGCTACTGATACTCTTCTTAATTCTCATTCAAATCTTATATCTTTGCATGAAGATATTCCACAATGTATTTTAACTCATATCCACCAAGATATGAGTTCTGTTTCCAGTTAACCATTAATGAAGTTTTATTTCAAAAAAAAAATATATCCTCCACTAACAAACTTTTAACTAAAATTCCCTTGACCTCTTGCTCACTTGGCTTCACCTTGTAACTCTTCTGAACACTTTCATGGAGTGATCCTCTTTCCTCTTTACGAGCATCTGTACGTAGAGACTTTAGCTGATCATTCTACACAGTTATTGTGCTTCCTTATCTTGCGCTGAGCAACCATGAACTTGGCTTCCTTTAGGGGCGAGCATATATAACGGTAGAAAACCGAAAATTGAATCGAAACGAAATATGACAAGCGAAATATGACAAGCGGTTTGACTTTTTGATTATCGGTTCGATTTTCGGTTTGAAAATTTAAAATTTTAAAATGACGGTTCGGTTTTCGGTTATTGAACCGAGTAACCGAATCGAACCGAAAATCAATTTAGATTTAATAATTTATCAAACTACCCTCAATCTATATGTACTGATATTTTTTAACCCCTAACTGAACGTACTCTCTTCTCCTATTCTCTGTCGGTGCTTCTTTTAGCACTCTCTTTCTACCCTCAAACTATATATACTAATTTTTCACTCTACATAATATAATAATTCATAAATACATTAATGCCATATATATATTTTTTTTAAAAGGCTCATTTGGCTAAAAAAATTGATGGACGGCACATTGGCCTTTGAAAACGAACCGACCGAAAATCTAGCCGAACCGAATTCGGTTCGGTTTTGTTCGGTTTCTATAAAAATGGTTTGGTTTCCGGTTTTGAGAAATACGGTGTACGGTTATTTTGCTTTTCATATATTCGGATCGGTTTGAACCGAACCGTTGCTCACCCCTAGCTTCCTTCACCTCTTTTATTTCTCAACTTAAGCGTTCAACTCTTAGGGCCTCCTTGGCAATTATTGGAGTAGCGATTATGAGATACTTATAAAGTATCAGTTATGAGTGGTTACGTTGGGTTCGATTTTGGACGATTTTAAGTAGCGACTTTTAAACTAATCTAACCTATACTTGGTGATTCATTAATGAGGGGTTCTAAAATTTTAAAAGAAAATTGCTTATATGTCCATATATAAACAAAAGTCCTTTCAAATAAAGATTATATCATTGTCCTTCCAAACAATAGCTTATATATACACTCATATAATTTGCAGCATAAAATGGTTTGGCAAGTATTAAATCAAACGGACAACAAAATTTTATAACAATCATTCACTACCACATCTAATGGACTGTAAAATTTGGAAAAAGTAGCCGTCAGCTGGAATATCAAGAGAAACAAAAATGAGGAAAAAAAAAATATGTTAGAATATTACCGATTGTAGTGTTTTTTTTTTTTTTTTTTTTTTTTTGATAAGAATATGAATAGATGAAAAAATAGAAACCCTCAAACTTGGTGGATTTGGACGAAGCTAAGTGGAGGTGGGAACAGAGATGAGCTTAAAAATTTTGAGCCTGCCAAGAATCAAAGGTGATTAGCCACCTCTAACTCGATATTCAACTCTTTCGAATTCTTTCTATTATTTAGATAATTGTAGAGGCAAATATTTTTAGTAGAGATGCATCCCCATTACAAATATTTTGAATTCTTTCGTCTGGTATTCCATGCATTGCCGAATGGAAGACCTAAACTAAACGAATTTTATTCCGGATATAAGTTGTTTCAAACGTGCCACTTGTTTCTCGACTCAAATGGACGTTTTCGAAATACTAGTTGGTGAACATTCTGAAAATTAATATTTGAGAAAATCTGCAATCCAAACTAACCACTATTACAAACTTGCGACCAACATTCTGAAAATTAATATTTGAGAAAATCTGCAATCCAAACTAACCACTATTACAAACTTGCGGTTTTCTGGTAACGACTGACAGAGTCGATCACCTCTAGTTCGAGTGGCTGAGGTGAGAGGTATTTGTTTCTTCTGAATTCGAGCCAGAAAAGTATATTACTTCAATTTAATAAAATAAATAGTGAAAGGGGGTGCAGAAGTGTGGGGCCTCTTGTTTGAATACGGCCTAAGAGTTGAGTTATCTGAATGACCCCTTGGGATATTTAGACTCTCACATATACATGGATATTAGAATTTGAGTCTCGAAATATGTCCATATTAGAGTTTAGATCTCGAAATCACTGTTCAGTAATTTTGAGACCTAAATTTTAACATCGGTCAATTTTAAGACCAAAATACAAATATGCATTATATGTGAGACCCTAAAACTAAATAACCCTAAAATAAATAACGTCTTATATAAATTAAAAATAAACCAACAGTCCTAAATGATATTTAAATAAGCTTCATTCATTCATTGAGAGGGAGAGGTACTACATACTGTGGTGCCAGACATTTCCAGTGATGCCGACGACCTTCCTTGTGCCGTCCTCCAGCATGCGGCCACATCTACCAAGCATCTTCGTAACCGTATCCATCGGACCTACAGTACTCAAACATCATACACTAATAAGATTAAGAAGTGCATGAAATATATATATATATATATATATATATATATATATATATATATATAAAATCCCACACCTTTTAATCTCAACCACCAATTTCAAATCCAACCCATATAACATAGGGTGGTTCCATAATATGAAACCACCAGAATATATATATATATATATATATATATATATATATATATATATATATATATATAGCAAATGACCTCTAGTCTGGTGGTTAAGAGAGATGCATGCGGCTCAAGTGGTCGGAGTTCGAGCCCCCAATAGAGACGAGTTTGCTGCAATTATCCATTGCTTCAAATATATATATATATATATATATATATAAGACATTTTATTGAAAAGCAAAAGGGAGCTCTAGAAGAGCAGTACAGACAGGTACAAGGCCTCAAAAGGGCCCTGGAAAGCAACGTAAGAAAATCAAAAGGTAGACATACGAAATTACGAAATTGCGGGAAACCAAAAATAACGCAAAGCAACGAAATTTCGAGCGGGGGAACGGGTGTACAGCCCGAGGGGGCACTCTGCCCGGGGGGGGGGGGGGGGGGGGGGGTGGGGCACTCTGCCCAAGGCGCGGGGAGGGGGGGGGGGGGCGCTGGGGGCGCACGGCTCGAGGGGCCTCGGTCACCCCCCCCCCCCCCCCCCCCCCCCCCCCCCCCCCCTATATATATGCGCGGATCAAAAGTCATGTCCGGGGAGCTCCGTCCCTCCCGCACTATCGGATCGGAGGATCCGCGTGGGGCTGCACGCTCGTCTGCTCGATCCAACGGTGGAGGACTACGGGCTCCCGCGGGGTCCACGGATAGAGCTTCCGATCTGGATCATATATATATCTCTACTAATATAAGGGGACTTCAAAACGGCTCAAGATTGAACCAACTGCATTAATATCTATAAATACTAAATAGTTTTAGAATTTAAATTATATTTAGACTAACTAAATGATATTATCTAACTAAACACTTATCCAAAAGTTTAAAAATATATTTGTTATAAATCATAAATAAAATATATTCAAATTATATTTAAAATATTCTAACATAATTTAAATTTTATAGATTTTTTTTTTCTAATGTACAACGCACGTGAAAGTAAGTAGTATATATATAGGTAGGCTTCTTACCCGACCCTGCGGCGGGGGTCATCTGCACATAAGGATTAGGATTGGTGGTGGCGGCCGTGGCGGCATAAGCTGGCTTAGCTACCGGGTAGGCCATCACCGGCTCGCCATCGGTGAGGGGGACAAAGTATGACCCACCAGGGGTCGCCCTGCCATTGCCATTGTCATGCTTCTTGTTGGCATCCATAGTCGATTAGAGTAGGAAGAAGGAAGGAAATAAGAAATAAGAAAAGAATCTCTTGTGCTCTTCTTGTAGCTGGACGAAAGCAAAAAAGAGAGTGAGGGAGGAATCTGGTTCGCGTTGGAAAGACGCGAGCGACGTTAAGGAGGGAGTTGTGTTGTAACATCTTCTACTATCTTCTACTAGCTTCAAAACGATTCACTTTTGAGCCGTCTAAGTTGTATGTATATCATGATTTATTTTATTTAAAAAAATTAAATTGTGTAAAAAATTGTTGAAAAAAGTTTAAATTTGTCAATATGAAAAATCGATTTTAACCAAACAAGAAGGGATATTTAAACTTTGGATCTCAAATAAATTTTAAAATTTGTGTTTGGGTCTCTATATTATACATAATTAGTGTTTGGGTCTCAAAAGTGTCACTAATGTCTCAAAAATGTCACTAAAAGTGTCAGTAATTATTTTTGTGATATTTTTGAAACCCAAACAATAATTATGCATAATATGGAGACCCAAACACAAATTTCAGAACTTATTTGAGACCCAAAGTCTACATATCCCAAACAAGAAAAGTAACTCACACCTTAACCACATAATTTAGAAGAGATATTTTAACTATAATTGAATAATATTCTTATTATACGTGCAAAGCACGTGCATTTATTAGTATAATTAAAACGGCTCAGAATTGAACCGTATGAATATCATCAACTTTTTAAATAAATTAAAATAATAATTAATTAATTAATTAATTAATTAATTAAATATTCTATTAATTATTTAAAAAATATAACTAAGTATTTAATTATCTAATATAATTTATTAATAACTAAATAGTCTAACTCAAATGGTTAAGGTAGAGGTAATTTACTTGGTTACTTGAGTTCAAATCCAATAAATTGATATTTAATTATTTTTAACATTTTTTTAATCCGTGCATTTGTATGTGCACATTATTAGTTGTGAATAATGGATTTGAATAGAATGGTGAACAACTCCACTAGTTTTGGTAGATAAACTTTAAGAATATTTGAATAGGGACCTAGAGTAATAACCAAAACGATTGGAATAATATGTGGGCCATCGGTCGTTCTCGCCGGTCATATTTGTATGTGACCACCAAGTGGATAGTGTAGTCGAAGTCGGACCAGATATTCAAAGTGTGGTTAGCTAGACTGGGTTATAGACCGACTCATATATGGGGGAAAAATTATGAAAAAAAAGAAACAAAATTATGAAGAAAAAAATTATGAAAAAGAAAAAAAATTTGGGATGTGCATTCTCTTGAATCTCTTGTATTCACGAATGAAGAGCATAGAAGTAAAGAACCAGAAGACGGTAGAGAAGAGTTATGATATTTTACCACCACCATGAATCATAGGTCAATATGTGAATTTGATAAATGGGTTCTTTATTTTCTTATTGGCTCTTTTCTTTCGTCTACATAGATGAACACACATAAGTGTTGGGTATGCACTGATACCGCTAATTGGGATGGAGATAGCTTACCCACATAACGTGGGAGCTACAATGAGTTGAAGTTTAGCTTACCCGCTTAACACGGAGGCTAGAGAAAAGAAAAGAAAAACAAACATACAAAAGACAAGAGAATTAACGAGGTTCGACTATGTGCCTACGTCCTCGGACAACAATAGTTCTTTTCTTTCTTCTTCCACTAAGAATAGTGGGATTACAGAGTTACAAACTCTCTCTTGGATACACTCAAGAGGATCTCTCTCATACACAAGTATGGAAGACACTTTGGTGAAGAAGCATCCGAGGTAGAAGCACCGTCCGGAAGAACACCGCAAGCAAGGAGCACCAAGAGCACCACCATTTCTAGCACCAAGATCACAAGGGAGGATTAACCCAAACATCTCCCAAACCATCTCCTTATATAGTCATAAGGGAATGAACCTTCTCCTCCAAGATTCATTCATGCAAGATGAATGAACCTTGGGAACTCCACAAGTCTTTAGACTTTCTCCAAGATGAATGAACCTTGGGAACTCCAAATCCTCTCTCCAATTAAGGAGGGACCACCCAACAATTTCCCCCATCCCGACTTAAGTGGAAAGCTCCGTCATACCAGTTGCACTTCTGCAAAAGATGTGCTTGTCTTTAGGTAAAGATTTAGTCATCATGTCTGAGCCGTTGTCATTGGTATGGATCTTCTCAATCTGAAGTTGCTTGGATTCCACCACGTTACGAATCCAATGATATCTCACGTCAATATGCTTTGTCCTTGAGTGAAAACTCGAATTCTTGCTCAAATGGATAGCACTCTGGCTATCACAATAAATAACATATTCTCGTTGTTCTTGACCCAACTTTTGTAGGAATCTTTTCATCCACAGTAGTTCCTTGCATGCTTCTGTCGCTGCGATATATTCTGCTTCTGTAGTCGACAGAGCAACACACTTTTGTAACTTTGACTGCCAAGACACAGCTCCCCCCGAAAGAGTAACTAAATATCCTGAAGTAGATTTTCTGGAGTCAAAATCTCCAGCCATATCTGCATCTGTGTACCCAATCAACACAGGCTTGTCATTTCCAAAGCACAATCTCATTTTGGAAGTACCTCTGAGGTATCTCAAAATCCACTTCACCGCTTTCCAATGCTTTTTTTCCGGATTGGATAAGAATCTGCTGACGACACCAACTGCATGTGCCATGTCAGGTCTGGTGCACACCATCATATGCATAAGACTGCCAACTACTGAGGCATATGGCACCGATGCCATCTCTTCTTTTTCTTTGTTGCTTGTAGGACACTGTCTTGAGTTGAGCAAAAATTGATTAACAAGTGGAGTTGCTACAGGCTTTGCCTTGTCTATGTTGAACTTCTTCAACACCTTCTCGATATAGCGCTCTTGTGATAACCACAGCTTCCCATTCCTTCGATCACGGGAGATATGCATACCGAGAATTTGCTTTGCTGGACCTAAGTCCTTCATTGCAAAGGACTTGCTGAGCTCTTTCTTTAACTTGCTGATCTTGTCATTGTCACGACCTACGATCAACATATCATCAACATATAGAAGAAGTATAATCAGTTCACCATCAGAGTACCTTTTGACAAACACACAATGATCAGAAGTGGTCCTCAGGTATCCTTGCTTGGTCATGAAGAGATCAAACTTCTTATACCATTGGCGTGGTGCCTGTTTCAGTCCATACAGGCACTTCTTTAGTCGACAGACTAGATCTTCTTTTCCTTTGACTTTGAAACCCTCTGGCTGCTCCATGTAGATTTCTTCTTCAATCTCTCCATGAAGGAATGCAGTCTTCACATCTAGTTGTTCCACTTCTAGATTTAGACTTGCAGCCAAGCTGAGGACTACTCTGATAGATGTCATCTTCACCATTGGTGAGAAAATCTCTTCATAGTCAATTCCTTACTTCTGACTAAAACCTTTCACAACTAGCCTCGCCTTGTATCTTGGTTGTGATTTGTTTTCTTCTGTCTTCAGCTTATACACCCATTTGTTCTTGAGTGCCCTTCTTCCTTTTGGTAATTTTACCAAATCATAAGTGTGATTCTCATGCAAGGACTTCATCTCATCTTGCATGACTTCCAGCCACTCCCCCTTTTTCTCGTGTGTCACGGCTTCTTGATAGTTTTCAGGTTCTCCTGCATCTGTTTGCAATACATACTGTTGTGGACTGTAGAGGCTGTTAGGCTTCGATTGTCTGTTTGATCTTCTCAGTTGAGGTCCTTCAGGAGCTTGCTCTTCTTGAACATTTTCATGTACGATGTCATCATCATGATTGTCCTCGACATGATCATGGATTTCAGCTTCATTGTTCTCGACCGGATCTCCCCTTTGTTCCCGCGGCTGAGAAACTGGATTTAGGTTGACAGAAAATTCCCTGGAGCTATCAACCTTTTCTTCCTTCTGAAAATCTTCAATAGTTTGATCATCAAAGAAGACCACATCTCTGCTTCTGACAATCTTCTTATTGACAGGATCCCAGAGTCTGTAGCCGAACTCTTCATCTCTATAGCCAAGAAAAATGCATTCTTTTGATTTGACATCAAGCTTGGATCTCTCGTACGTCTTTAGGAATGTGCACAAATGCTCTACACCCAAACACCTTCAAGTATTGGTAGGACACATTTTTTTCTGTCCAGAACTTGTTCGGTACATCACCATTAAGTGGAGCTGATGGAGACAAGTTGATTAAGTGAACTGCTGTCATTAATGCTTGTCACGCCCCAGAACCAGAATACTGGAGAGCGGGGGAATGACTCAGCCAGCTACGTATTACGGGTAGATGAATACCGTATAATACGATCAATGCTGTCTAACCAGACGAGGGGGTGCATACTACATAAAGGTCTTACTATGGTCATTTCACATCTATTGTCTCAATCATTCAATCAAGAAGCATAAATAGAGAACATGTAAGATAAAGCAGTAAGGCGTCCCAAACGCTCAGTCAAAATGTTCTTGAGATCTGGCTTTACAAAACATAGCCAGATGATATAGCAAGTATACACAATTGTTATCAGCTGCAGTCTGACTTAATTACAATTATGTAAAAGTAAGTACGAGACAATCCGACTAACATGTCAGTGCCAAACGGCTAAGTATAAAGGTGAATAACAAAACGAGCGGTGAAGTAAGGAACCCACTCGAGTCCTCCTGCAATCATTCCCCTAGTATTGACCATCTTGGAGGTAGAAGTACGCTGAGTCCTCGGGAACCGACTCTAAATCTGGCCATGCAAAACCAGAGAGGTTAGACCTCTAATAGCAAGTACCACAAGGAAGGACGATATAAAGGACTAAACCAGTAAGTAAAAGAATATAATAATACATCTCTGCTTGCTACTAGGATTCACATCACATCACGATACTTCGAACCAACCTCCCAACCAAACAAGGACAGAAGTTGGCCCGTCATGCCCTGACATTCTGATCATCCCAGTTAGGTAACAGAGTAGTACAGTACACAAACAATTCATCTTGAACGGCCAATCAAATCCTACGGCTTGGTATTGTGAGTCCCAAATTATCCTGGAATTATGCAATTAGGGATTCCTCAGTTCTTACTATGTGCGAGCAAGACTAGTCTATCCAGTCAATCATGTGCGCCATGCATGAATTAGACGAGTCCTAGCAGGACGCCCGTCAATATACAATATACAATAATAATAAAAGCAGATACCGTTCCCTGCCCGTGTGGCAGATTTACAGTATCTGTGGGAACCAGCCGGCCCGTCGGGTACGACTCGTTCCAAGGGGGCTGCCATGTAAGAACTCGGAAATCCATTCTCTTCATGCAATCATTATTTTATTTAACTTAATAGTCCATATGTTGAGCGAAATCCCATGCCGTGGATCATGGTCATTCAAATGAGTACTTTCGTACGTGGTACGATATGCACAACTCTACAACTATACCAGTGCGGCTAGGTTGCAGGTCTTACATAGCGTAATGCAACAATCAAATCTAACCACGATAATCATGCCTTGACCATAAAGTACACATGTTTCTTTTGTAAAAATTAAATAAATAAATAATTAAATAAATAGATTGAAGCCTGCATGTACATGTATGTCAATATTCGGGATCAGCCAGTCGATTACAATAGTTCATAACATGAACGTGTCTCATTCATTCATTTCAATAAGACGACTAGCCAGTCTCTTAGTTCCAACTAGGAATGCATGATCAATTAGTCAAGATAACCATCGTCATAAATGGTGACAAGGCATGAAGGTCATTTAGCATTAAATAGGGTCGAGTCTATAACTCTCGAGGTCAAGTTCCAGTCTTACTGGGTATCCATCAATCAATCAAGACACATGGCACTAATACCCAATTATTAACATGCTATGATTATCAAGTTCATAAAAGGCGTAAAGATATAATAGGAAAATTATCATGCCAACATTAAATGAATAAGTTATAGGAACAAATAGAAACACCCAGGTCAAGAAGTCACGCAAGCAAGTCTAGGCTAAGGCTGACAAGTCACGCCAAGTCTAGCATGAAGGAGTGAGCGTGAAAGTGGTTCAAGCGGGAACATTGGTTCACGCTGGCAAGCGTGAATCGTGGAGGGTGATCCATGCTGGCGAGCGTGAGCGAGAGGGGTAATTCACGCACGCACTCGAAGAAGTGTGCGTAACTAAAATACACGCACGCAAACGCGAGCGTGACCAAGAATACACACACGCAAACGCGAGCGTGACTAAAAATACACGCACGCAGACGCGAGCGTGACTAAACGCGAGCGTGACTAAAAATACATGCACGCAGACGCGAGCGTGACTAAAAATACACGCACGCAGACGCGAGCGTGACTAAAAATACACGCACGCAAACGCGAGCGTGACTAAGAATACACGCACGCAAACGCGAGCGTGACGGGCTAATGTTTACGCGAGCACGTAAGAACGTGTGCGTGAAACAGCTCCCAAACTCCAAGTTCCATGGAGCCTTCGTTCCAATGCCAGAAATACACGCTAAGTTGGTGGACCAAGAACCCATAAACAGCCGAAATACACAAACTTAGATCTAGTGAAAACAAGCCACAGAAACCAAAAATGCCAAGCACTAAACTCTCTCAGGATTAAGGGAGGAAGAATAATGATCCATAAAAATGGATGATTGAGAAGCAAGTTTGCACTTGCCTTCTCCTGCTGTTGGTAGGTGGTGGAGAGTAATGAGAGGAAGAAGAAGAAGTAATGGTGAGAATGAAGTAATGAGGAGAGAGAAAGAGATGGAAGCTTTAAATAGGAAAGGGTGGTAGGTGGGAGCTAGTGGGCCGGGTTTAAGGGGAGTCATCCAAGGCCAAACCCGAAAGCAACACAAGGAGGTAAAAGCAGAAAATAAAATGCAGGAATAAAATGCAGATAATAAAATTACAGGAATAAAATGCAGATAATAAAATTGCAGGAATAAAATGCAGCTAATAAAATTGCAGGAATTTAATTAACGGAAAAATTAAAGAGCAGATAATTAATTAACATGAAATTAAAGGAATTTAAATACAGGATAATACATGATAAATACTAAATAAATACACATGAGTTGTACATGTATAAAAATACGTATTCTGGAAACGGAGAGTGACAATGCTTCACCCCAGAAACCCTTTGGCAGCTTGGAGTGAGATAACATGGTTCTGATCCGCTCAACGATCGTTCTGTTCATCCTCTCCGCCAACCCGTTGTGCTGAGGGGTCTTTGGAACCGATCTTTCATGTCTGATCCTATTATTCTTGCAATAGATTCTGAAGTCTCCTATGTACTCTCCACCATTGTCAGTACGGATGCACTTCAGAGTCGTACTAGTCTCACGTTCAACGCTGGCATGAAACAGCTTGAACACATCAAAGACTTGATCTTTGGATTTGATTGCATATGCCCATACCTTCCTGGAATGATCATCAATGAAGGTGACAAAATATCTTGCACCACCAAGAGTGTTAGTAGTCATAGGCCCACAAACATCAGAGTAAACAACATCCAGTACATTGGGTTTTCTAGTTGCAGTCTTATAATGAAATGAAACTCTATGTTGTTTTTCAGCCAAACAATCAGTGCAAGGTTCAAGAGGTGTACCTTTCGATTTCAGTCCGGTCAATACCTCTCTTTTGGCTAGAATTTACAATCCTTTCTCACTCATATGACCCAGTCGCTTGTGCCATAACCCAATCGTTGATCCTGATTGGTCGATTGCTGCATTAACATGCTGATTGTTGATCTTAGCATATGTCGTATAGAGTGTGTTCTCCTTCTTCCCTCTAGCAAGCACTAGGGAGTTTTTGCTGAGTTTCCATTTGCCTCCACCAAACACATTGGTGTAGCCTTCATCATCCATCATGCCAGTGGATATCAAGTTGAGACGCATGTCTGGAACATGTCTCATATTCTTGAGAATCAAGGGACAGCCAGTGTTGGTCTCAAGAGCTATTTCTCATTTTCCCACAATCTTGGAAATTTTTTCATTTTCCATCCTCACATATCCGAAGTCTCCGCTTGTGTAGGTTGTGAAGAATTTCTTTCTGGAAGTAACATGGAATGATGCACCAGAGTCTACAATCCAGCAAGAATCTTGAGAGGTTAGATTAACCAGACCATCATCACAAATGATGATTATCTCATCGCCTTTTGAAGCAGTGGCAGTTGTGTCTTTGGCTTCATTCTTCTTATTTGATTCATTTCTCTTTTCCTTTTTGAGTTTTATGCATTCTCTTTTCATATGACCCTTAAGGCCACAATGAAAGCATTCTATCTCCTTTCTTGGTTTGAAAGTGCCTCTGGAATGATCTTTTGGTCTGCTTTTGGAGCGGTCACGGTTGTGGAATTTTCTTTGATGAGTTCTTCCACGATTCTCAGAAATAAGAGCATCTGACTCGGTTGTTATGCCTTGTTCTTTCCGCCTCGCTTCTTCATTCAATAAACTATCCTTCACTAAGGTTAAAGTGATGACGCCTTGAGGAGCGGAGTTGCTTAAAGAAACCACAAGTGTGTTCCAACTATCCGGCAACGAGCTGAGTAGCAAAAGTGCCAATAGCTCATCTTCCAGTACCAGCTTCATGGTTGAGAGTTGATTTACCAACTCTTGGAAATCACTCAAGTGTTCAGAAACACTTCGTCCGTCTTTGTATTTCAGGTTCACCAAACGTCGAATGAGTGACGCTTTATTTTGAGGAGTCTCTCGCTCGTACATCGATGCTAACTTCATCAACATTTGATGAGCATCGGTTTCTTTGGAAACATGGTAAAAAACGCTTTGGTCGATCCAAGAACGGATCTCTCCAATAGCTTTTCGATTTAGAATGGTCCAATCTTTTTCTGATTTGTCTTCTGGCTTCTGTCCATTGCAGAGTAATACTTCGTACAAATCCTTACAATAGAGGATATCTTCCATCCGCGGCCTCCATATGGAATAGTTTGAAGACGTGAGCTTGATCATGGTTGAGGAGGTAGAAGACAATGATTCCGCCATCACGATCAATAAGCTTGTGTGGCTCTGATACCAATTGTTGGGTATGCACTGATACCGCTAATTGGGATGGAGATAGCTTACCCACATAACGTGGGAGCTACAATGAGTTGAAGTTTAGCTTACCCGCTTAACACGGAGGCTAGAGAAAAGAAAAGAAAAACAAACATACAAAATACAAAAGAATTGACGAGGTTCGGCTATGTGCCTACGTCCTCGGACAACAATAGTTCTTTTCTTTCTTCTTCCACTAAGAATAGTGGGATTACAGAGTTACAAACTCTCTCTTGGATACACTCAAGAGGATCTCTCTCATACACAAGTATGGAAGACACTTTGGTGAAGAAGCATCCGAGGTAGAAGCACCGTCCGGAAGAACACCGCAAGCAAGGAGCACCAAGAGCACCACCACTTCTAGCACCAAGATCACAAGGGAGTATTAACCCAAACATCTCCCAAACCATCTCCTTATATAGTCATAAGAGAATGAACCTTCTCCTCCAAGATTCATTCATGCAAGATGAATGAACCTTGGGAACTCCACAAGTCTTTAGACTTTCTCCAAGGTAAATGAACCTTGGGAACTCCAAATCATCTCTCCAATTAAGGAGGGCCACCCAACAATAAGAGAGACGGATAATCTTTCGTTCGATGTTAGAGCTAGAATTTGTGATTATAAACTTAATAAGATTATCCCTACACGGTGTATTAGAGAATTCGGATCTGCATCGAAGTTGAATTCGTATCCGTAGTAAAGACTAACAAGCTCGGACGTGGACCACAGCATATATATCACGAAAGAGGAGCCAAAATCATTACGAGTTTATTTGGGTCGAATAATGCTAAGTTTACTACAAACCCCTTACAACCTACTCTCCTCTTGTTAACATGGTCCCGGCCCCACCCCTCCCTCCTCTCCTCCAGTGGAGTCCGGCCATGTAACATTTGGTTTTAAGATAGTTGTAAGATGGTTGTAATCATAATATTGCCCATTTGGGTCTCTCTCAAAAGAGAAAAAAGAGATGGAGTAGGAGGTACCAAGTATTCTGATTTGGTTTGTCTTGTTTAAGTAAATTAAATTTCGGACCAATTATTTCGTTAATGCTGACTTTAGGGGTTGTTGGGTAAGGGAGTTGGAAGAGTGTAAATTCACAATGCGCATATGCATTAACTTTCATACACTTTCTCGTTTTCTTCTTAAACACGGGCAAAAAATAAGGGTAAAATGTGGAAAGCTTATGCATGGTGATCAAGAACTTCAACCTGCAAGGGTTTTGTTAAGGGTGTTCGAATTATCCAGTTTCAATCGAGTCAAAATAGTCAAAAAAATCGAATAAATCAAACTTCTAAAAATCCAAAATCTAAATTGAAGTGAAATTAGCCAATAACCGAAATCGAACATAACCGAACCGATAATTCATTTGGTCCATTCAGTTTTTTGGTTAGATTATTTTTATTGTTTAATGGACCGAATCCAAAGTTAAAATATGAATAAATTATATTTTAAAAAATATAATTTTTATACATATGCTTCTTGTATGTCAAAGTTGGACCCAAAGTAATTGGAGTAGTTATTAAATAATCAAGTTGGACTTTAAAACATATACATAGAATTATTATTTTTAAAATATACACAAAATATACACGTTTCTAATCATATAATATGCATAAAGCCCAGAAAAATTATATAATTGCGTAAGTCTAATTTGATTTTTGATTTTGGACCTAAATCCGAAACCCAAAATCAAATATTCTTTTTTACTATTTTAAAAAATGAAATCAAACCGATTTTTTTTTTCAAACCGAACCGAATCACTTATTCGATACGATAAGGTTCGGTTCGATTCAAATCGATTTTTTGGTCCAAAATTGATTAATGCTCATTCCTATTGTTGTATTTCCTTCGAACAGTTTACTTGAATAGTGTGGTCACCTGGCAAGACAAGTGCCATTGGTGTTTGTTTATTTCTCATTCATCTTTCAGTATTCGTTCAATGTCACGTTGATCTATACTTCACAAAAACTTGGATTTGATGAATATGATATCATAATGGAATCTCCAAAAATTAGTTTCGTATTACTTTGTGTTTCACTTAATATTATGACGTGTTTGCTGATAAATAAATCACATAAACCCCCAAATTTTTTATTTTTTATTGTTCATTTGGTCTAAATAGTGATTTTTGGATATATATATATATATATATATATATATATATATATATATATATATATATATATATATAACAAATATTTATTATTATATATAGCCTTAGTCATGGTTAAGTTTTAAGATGCATGTTGACTAGAAATTATAGCATGGTTAGTGTAATCGTGTGCCATGACTAGTATATTAATCATGATAGGGATATCCTAGCCATGTTTAGATCTCTTGTATGGTAATAAGTCAAGTGGTGGCTTAAACCAATTTTTGGCATAATTAGTTAATTATAAAGGCTTTTGACTTTCTAGGAGACCCAGTATGTACCAAACTAGTCCAAACTTGGTCCGAACCAAACCCAAACCTATGTAGACATGCAGTGCGTCCAAATAAGTCCATATATATATATATATATATATATATATATATATATATATATATATATATTGGTTTCTATATATAGAATTATCTATTAAACTCCTAACCAACTAGCTAATCACCTTTCTTTTTCGGAAATCACCTTTCCTAATTAACCCCTAACCCTAGTACCTATCTTGGCCGACCCTACATGGGAGAATCCCACCTAAATTTTTGCCAAGCATCAGCATATAAAGGAGAGGATCTCCTATTATTACTCATGCATGCACCTACCCAAAGTCCATATATATACTATATCATTTTTCAAACAGAAAATTTACTGTACCGATAATAATTTAAATAATATTTGTCTAAACGATAGATGTTTGGGAAATTTGGTCAAACAATACAATCCGACAGACCGTCTGTCGGAAAATGAGCATGCTCAAATTCCGACAGACGGTATGTCGAAAAATGAGCATCAGCTCAAATTCCGACACTCTATTTGGCTGAAATAAAGCATTTAGTTGGGTTGGGTGGGTTCGATTAATTGATTGTTGTTGGAGTTGGGTTGGGGTGGGTTTGGTTTTTTTTTTTTATGGTTTACTTGAGTTGGAGTTGGGTTGGGTGGGTTAATTCCAATCAATTGATGGTGAATATTTTTGTTGGTTTTTTACGGTTTGGTTTTTTTGTTGGGTTGATGTGGGTTATCTTTTGTTGGATTTCTAACGTTACAATTCTCAACGTTACAATTGTAACGTTCTAATTCCAACGGCTATATTAAACCACAACCATCTATAAGTATCAAACCACTTCACAACATCTCTCTCATTCACTTCACAACATCTCTCATTCAGTAAGAAGTTTGTCAAGTCTATTTCGTTGAAAGCTGAAGCTCCTCTCTTCCTACAGAAAGTTTATCTTGTTGTCAACATGGATGAAAATCTAACAATACTATGCTCGCTTGGAGGTGTACTAAATGGGTTAGCGTATCAAGGGGGTTTAACCCAAGTTCATTTAGTTGATCGAAATATTTCGTTTCTTAGTTTACATAATCTAATTATTGATCAATATTCTGTCGGCTACGAATTTATATTAGTACATATTTTCGTATCTAATTGTATAAATGTAGATAGTGAAGAAGCATGGAAATTTGTTCTTCAAGTGAATGCACAATCACCGTATATTAATATCTATGTCACTCCGCCCCCATCTAAAAATGTAAGTAATATACCTGCTTGTAATGTAACTTTTAACGTTGGTCCTAGTTCTTCTTATCAAGTTATTCCATTTACTGAAGAAGAACATATAGTAGATGATGTTAATAACGATGATGAAAATAGTGATGATCTAATTGAAAATTTAGATGGTGAATTTGATGATTCTGTTGATAGCCTTAGCACTCATGAATTATTTATTGGAAAACAATTTGAGAATCGTTCTAAATTTAGAAGTTTTATTAGTGATATAACAATTAGACGTAATTTTACTTGTTCAGCTACTTTAAATAATGCTACTGGAATTATATATAAATGTAATAGTTCAAATTGTCATTGGAGGGTATACGCTAAAGCCATAGGTGGAGATGAAAGATTTTCTATTGCAACGCTAGAAAATATTCATTCTTGTTTAGGTGGACTTACAACTGGTTCTCATCCATTAGCTACCACTGTATGGGTTAAAAATCAGATTATTGAAAAAATTCGAGATAATCAGTCGTATAGTCCATCTCATGTTGTAAAAGATATATTTAGGGAACATCGAATACATATTAAATACTGTAAGGCTTGGAAAGCTAGAGAACTTGCTCTATCCGAAATAAATGGTAGTTATATTGATGCATATAGTAGTCTCGAAGAGTATGGTCTTAGAATTATTGAGACAAATCCAGGTAGCCAATATTTTATGAAGATTACAGAAAATAATAGTTTTGAAAGAATTTTTATTTGTTTCAAGGCATGCATTGATGGATTTCTAAGGGAATGCTACCTGTGATTAGTATTGATGCTACTTTTCTTTCCTCTAAATATAGAGGTATTTTATTTATTGCTTGTGCTCATGATCCTAACTATCAACTGTATCCAATTGTATATGCTGTTGGTGAGAGTGAAAACACTGATTCTTGGACTTGGTTTTTAAACAGTTTAAGAATATCTTTTGAAAGATTTTTTGATGCCTGGAATACAATTTCTTTTATATCGGATAAACAGAAAGGATTGATAAATGCCATGCGTGCTATTTTTTCGGAATTGCCTCATTTTTTTGTATTCAACATTTTAAAGCAAATTTGAAATCGGTATGTAGATCAAAACATTTTCAACGTAGCTTGGACTATCTTGCAAGATGTTATAATAAAACAGATGCAAATAATTGCTTGGAGATGATTAAAGCTAAAAATGTTGATGTTTACAATTGGCTCGTTGGAGTAAATGATGAAAATCGTGTTTTCTCACACTGGATTACAGCGTATTCTCCTTGTCCAAGACTAGATATTAACACATCAAATCTTGCTGAATCTTTCAATAACTGGATTAAAAACCTTCGTGATAAACCAATAACGACACTACTTGATGGTATTCGAGCCAAGATTATAACACTTCAGGACAAAAACAGACAACAAGCTGAAAATTTTGAAACAAATTTTTGTCTGAAGATGTTAAAAACGATGGCTCATATCACAAAAGAAAACTATCAGCTGGAAATATTACGTATAGTGGGTCATTTGTTTGAGATATTAGATCGTCAAACAAATAGAACATATGTTATTCGTTTAAATGAAAACTATTGTTCATGTTTAAAGTAGTATCATACTTTTCTTCCATGTGTACATGCATATTATGCTTGTAATTGTTGCAATATTAGGATTGAGCATTATTATCCAGCTATATTTTCAAAGGAAGCATTAAAAAGTGTCTACGGGCCGCACTTGGAGCCAATTCCAGTCCCTTGCAACATTCAAAGTGCATTGGTTAGAGGCGACATTGGAGTACCAGATGTACGACGCAAAGCCGGAAGACCAAAGAAGAACCGTATTATGGCGAATGATCAATCTTCTAGAGATCTCTGATGCAGTAATTGTAATGGTTTAGGACACAATAGAAGGAGTTGTACAAATCAACCAAGAGAATGAATAAGAAACATCATGTGAAGTAACTGTAATAGTTTGTCAAACTTTTACATAATTGAAAACAAAACATTCATCTATCTTCCTTGTCTGTCTAATTCCCAATAGTCTGGACGATCAAGTTCTCTGAGATTGAGTCGGGCTCCCCTTCGTATTATGTTCTCCTTGGACGCATCACCACCTCCGTCTTGTGTGGGTGCTGGTGCTGATGGAGTCGTTAGTATCTGTGTATAATAACTTTCATCCAAACCATAGCTTTGGAACCAATCTGTCACTCCGGGCCACTGCGAAGTCCCCTGGGAAGTCTCCTAGCTAGCCCCCGGGAAGAACCCTGGCCAGCCCATTGGGAAGAACCCTGGCCAGCCCACTGCGAGGTCTTCTGGCCAGCCCACTGGGAAGAACCCTAGCCAACCCACTGCGAAGTCTCCTGGCCAGCCTACTGGGAAGAACCCTGGCTAGCCCACTGCGAAAAACCCTGGCCAGCCCACTGGGAAGATGTCACGCACCGGAACCAGAATACTGGAGAACGGGGGCAGACATAGCCAGCTACGTATATTGAAGTGCAACCCACCTCGCTATACGGTCACGGCTGTATAGATATATGAGGGTTTACTACAAGCCAACCGTCTCCTATGGTCATGAAAAAGCCTAGTGTCTCAATCGCAAGCAAGTAAGTAAATGTCATAAGATGTAAGATCACCAAATATACAATAGTAAGGCTTCCCAAACATTACATATTCAGTTGATCATGAAGCTAGTCTTTATAAAATGCCAGGACTAGCAAGAGTTCAGTCATACATGATCAACCCTAGTATTTGTCAATCATGTTACAGTCCGTAGGCAGACAGTAAGTAAAGTGTAAATCGAGCTAAACAGGTGCTCGTCGGCTAAATGCCCCAAAAGAATAGTTTTACAATAGAGTGGGGAAGCCAAAAAATAACCCACTCGTTGCCCTGGTTACGCCTGGTGGTCACCATCGGGCTGGAAGGTTGGTAGATCCTTTGGAGCTGCTCCGAAATCTGGCCATACAAAACCAGCT
Organism: Iris pallida; assembly: GCA_029216955.1. Taxonomy (NCBI): domain Eukaryota; kingdom Viridiplantae; phylum Streptophyta; class Magnoliopsida; order Asparagales; family Iridaceae; genus Iris; species Iris pallida. Next base: position 5,524,184 of record JANAVB010000398.1, on the reverse strand, counting down.
GGGTCAGATCCCAGAAAGAGCAAGTACCACAAAGGAAGCTTCACTTAGGAACTAAAACCAGCAATTATCATAGAATATAATTAAACAAATAGAACGGGAAATATAAAAGATCAGGATGATATACGACGAGATAACCATGGAACTATTCAGATAACCAGGTTACAACCCGTAAACCAAATAAGGACCGGGGTTGTAACCCTTCGTCTGAACGGAACTTGGTTTCCCACCATTTATCTGCAGAATAATATAAGGAAATCAAGACATGCTATGATCTTGTACAGGATCAAGACAAGACTAGACAGGTTATTCCCCATTCAATCAATCACGGCCAAGCAATAAGTACGGCTTGATACTTTAACTAACTAGGGTTATCACAAGCCTATTTACTAACAAGATGCAGCGAGATATTCCACAGCCACAAGCCCTGCAGACCATCCAGGTTACCCAGGTCGAAAATTAGGGGTTGAATTCAGGTGGGTACATCGTCCAGGAAACGCATGTACCCTTAGGTAGCTTGAAGGGTGCAACACATGACAGTGTGCTGGAAATGTGCCCTACTCGACGGCAGGCTACAGATCCCAGGGGGCACCCAGGTAACGGGATTGCCTGTAGCTGGGGAATCTCTTCATGACTATTGTGTTATTCTAGTTATTAACCTTAGTCCATTTCAGTAAGTACTCCTGACCGTGGTACTCAGGAGTCCCATCCTAGACATGATGCAAGACAAGACTGGTTCATTTGTACAAGCACAATCGTCCACGGTGTCCAGGTTATTTATACAGGTCATGTCATGTCAGGTAGCCGTCGCAACAGCTTATCAAGATATATCAGGTCAGGTTTAACATGTCAGGTTTACTTGTCAGGAGTGCGCCACGACGGGCCATTATCAGGTCATGTCAGGTTACTTGTCAGGAGTGCACCACTATGGGTCAATATCGTGTTCAGGATACATGTGCAGGACATCACAGCGCAAACATTAAATCAAGAGACCCAAGTTACACTGAGGGTTACAAGGCATGAGTTAACAATACTAATGAATAATAGCAATAATAATAATAATAAAATAACAAGACAAGGCACGGGGAGGAGCCATACGGCTCAGGGGAACGAATCCATGCGGCCAGGAATGACTCGGCCTCATGCGACAGGGAAAGATGTAGGTCCATACGGCTGGCTGACTAACCAGGTGTATGCGGCCGGGTCAAGTGGAGCCTCATGCGGTTAGCAGGGTTCAGCCCTTATGCGGCTTGGGGAAAAATTGGGATTCATGCGGCTTCGGAAAGCAAGAGTGTCCATGCGGCTCAATGTGGCGGGCGCACATGCGGCTGAAAAGCAAGGGGGCGCATGCGGCTGAGTGGGGAGAGTCTCATGCGGCCAGGAAGAAGCGGGGTCCCATGCGGCCAAAATGGAAGAAGGTTTATGCGGCTGGTGTAGCTCCCCTTCCCAAAAATTTAGAAATATTTTTATTTTTATTTATTTGATTTAAATAAGATTTTTATCAATTTTTTTTGTAAATAATCAATTAGATAATTATTACGGTAAATGACTGGGATATTATAAATTGTTGCAATATGTAAGACTAAATGTTAATGTCTCACTTCTCAACATTTACTCTCTTCTGCATTGATTTACCTTGTTCTCTGTTCTAACCTACTCATCTTGGAAAATTTATACATGCTTACATGGAGGGAAAATCCTCAAATATTTTCATGACTTCCAACTATCTTCTATTTCACAAATTTAACTTTTATCTTGTTTAAATTATAAAGAATTATAAGTTGTTTCAGTTTACTATAATTTTTATGCAACTTTACATTCTTTACTCTCTGGGTTGTTCTGCCTATGAAAGTTGTTGTTACTGCTAATATCACGTTAAAGCCTGATGCTTGTCTTAATTGCAAATGATTTGTTTTAGGCATGCTTTTCTTCATTACGAATAATATCAGCTTGAAGGTTATGATATTATTCAATTTAATGCCTGACATACTTGGTTTATGTTTTTAGTGATTACAATCCTTCTTGTAAAATTTAATTTTATTAGTCAAAGCTGACATAGGATCTAGATTGTTATGAGCATGGACTTTCATGTATCTGAATGTGCTGTCAAGAAGTTTTGCTGCATTGTTGTGGAAAAATTTACACTGAGAATAGATTTTGCACTTATACTCACGCATAACGTATGAACCTTACTATTTGTGGCACTCTTGCTGCATTCTCTCGGTTAAACTAAGCAGCTGCACAACCGAGCTCAACAATGAGAGCTCAGCCAACCCAGCTGGGCCTAGCCCGGACGCCCCCACCGTACAGGAATCCCAACCCAAAAATCCAAACTCAGCAGTAAGAGTTGGCCCAAACCCTCTCTCCAAGCAAACCGAGAATTCCTCGGATCAGTTCTCAGCAAAAACCCCCACCCGACTCTTTAACAGTATATATACGTATAGAGAGAGCGGAGAGTATCTCGGAACCCAAACCCTAATCCCGACGCCACCACTTCGAGCGCGTGCCGCCCCACGTGGCCAACGGCCGGCTATGGTCACCGACGGCAGCCTGGGCGCCGCCGCGCACGGCGAGGCCGCACGAAACCAGCGCACGCGAGGGAATCACAGCAGCAACAACAGCAGTTTCGTGGGGAGGTATGTCTCTTCGTCGAGTAATTTCGTCGCTTCTGATCAATCAAATTGCGAACCGTTTGGTCCGTTGAAAAGACATCCTAACCATCTAGAAACCCCATCAATTAGTTCTCATTGAACTTACTCGGATTCGATGAAAAATCGACACGAACTTACCCAAAAACTGTCGAAACAGGACAGTTCATGGCAGCCCAACTACCTTAGTTCGCGGCCAGTTTTCTCCCAACCCATGTATGATTTCGAAAATCTATTTGAAGGAGTTTTTAGACAACCTAACCAGCTTTCAAACATTATTTTTACATTATTTTATTAATCAGTAGATGTTAAGATAAATCGAGTTAAAAATCATGAAAAACCTGTTTTCAAAACGTAGAAAACGCTCCACACGACGTGCGTCACGCCAATCCGGACGACGTGGTCGCGTACCCAAAGTATCGAAAGCTGCGTAACAGCTACGTGGTCGTGTGGGCTTTGACGGAATTCAAATTGGTCGCGTGTGCGCGACGAATTTGATGCGTATCCGTCGAAATTCACCGTATCGTCCACGTTGCAAATTCTCCAATTAATTTGTGCACGCTCGTCAGATCGAGACGAAACTTGCGCCAACAGAACCGTATCATTTTTCTGGTCCTGTATGCCAAGTTTGGTCCGATTCTGAGACCGTTGATAAAATCACCGTTTTGCGGGCCCCACGGTCCCACTCAACGGGCGATTTTGTACACGGCCCGCCGAAATCCAACTTTGGACATACGGTTGGATTCGTATCGAAAAACTGGATCCGTAGACATGTAGTTTGATGACTTTAGAGACCGTTGACCCTGGCACGCTTTTCGGTGCAAAGCGGGTCCAACGGTGGACATCGTTTTTTGCCCAAAATTACCGTTTTGCCCCTGTGTCCAGAATTGGACGTAAGGACAGGCAATCCTAGCTAATTGGACTTTTTTGAGATCATTGGTATTGTTTATTTCAGCTTCCGGGGACTGTTGTACGGGTTTTGACTATAGTGGCACATTGAGTAGTTCAGATTGTCGGTTTCACCAGCAAAGGACCACAGGCGAGTACAGTTTATTGTTTGCATTTCGATATTGATTTTTACTATATTTCATTGGTTGGTCATTGGTTATGTGATTATTTTCTATTATAAATTGTGGAGTCGGGGAAGTACCAAAGATATGTGATCTGACCATAGCCCGTGTTAGACATTGTAGCTCGTGTTTATTTTCTGCAGAAGTGTAGCCCATGTCTACTTTCTGCAGTAGTGTAGCCCGTGTTTATTTTCTGCAGAAGTGTAGCCCGTGTCTACTTTCTGCAGTAGTGTAGCCCGTGTTTATTTTCTGCAGTAGTGTAGCCCGTGTTTATTTTCTGCAGTAGTGTAGCTCGTGTTTATTTTCTGCAGTAGTGTAGCCCGTGTTTATTTTCTGCAGTAGTGTAGACAGTGTTTATTTTCTGCAAGTAGACATTATAGACAGTGCTTATTTTCTGCAAGTAGACATTGTAGACAGTGCTTATTTTCTGCAAGTAGACATTGTAGCCCGTGAGTAGACATTGTAGATCGTGCGGTGTAGTACCCCAGACCGATCACATATCAAAGGTACTTCTAACAGTCGGGGAGAGTATTTGTGTCTATTTACTTACTATTGGTTTTTATATTTCATGTTTATTTTCAAACCCATGATTGATGTCTAACCTTTGTTTATAGTCATCTTCTTTATTTGAAATTGCATTCAGTGAATTGTGCTCGTTCCATTCCTGACTGGAAACCAACATTTTCAGGTTAGCCGTGGATTCACTTAGCATGGGAGATACGGGGATACTTGCAGCCAGAAGCCTAGAGACTAGCTAGATAGTTGAGTTGTAGTCATTCTATAATTGTACAAGTTTATGTTTTATGCAAAAGTAAAACTTGTGATCTTTGTAAATTAAATTAATCTTGTGAATGAGTATTATTTGTGATTTGATCTTCATGGCCGTGACAGCGTTCTACCGCCGACACTGCGGTGTAGGCTGGCTTGGACACGTCTCGTATCCGTTTAAAAAAAAAACGGGTGCGGGTCGTGACAAGTTTTTGTGGTGGCCCATGTAGGTCAGTCTTTGCAAATCATGCGAACTCGTGATAGTACTTTAGTTAGTTGTACTATTACGAGCCTGCGACTAGAAATGCTCATTCACGAATTAGAAGTTAATTTAATTTACGAGAATGACTAGGACTAGGAGTCCCTTATACAAATTTGCCGATGGGTAGTCTAGGCCATACAATTTAGGATGAGAGTTATTAATTTTGATAGTTTGTCAAATCTCCATAGGTACACTATTACCTATTGATTGGAAGATATGGTCCAAGGTGGATAGATTACACTTGGAGAGACATAACTTCCTGGAATTGATGATCTCACCTAGATGAATTATTCAATTCCTTCTCGTTGCCTCTTTAGATATCATCCTCACATTTA